>JANUWF010001003.1:7347500-7667500 GCA_026120185.1 Voacanga thouarsii | reverse complement strand
AGCATATCAACAGACTTATTTGACCACTTGTTAAGGACTTTCAAGTGTAATAATCTTAGCATGAGTGATAGAGAAAAAAACTTAGTATAACTTGGATATAACTCGACATTAGCCTCTTCTAACAATTTAAGTATCTTTTTTAAATCTTCATGTACTTCATTTACATTCTCGATTTCATTAATGCCAGCAGTATTGAACCATTTCATCTCTGTGTACGATCCCTGATGATGGAATATTGCTATTTATAGTATGAGAAGATATATATGTTTCCTCATACACACTCCATTTTTTGTACCAATGCATAAAACCTTATATTTGACAATATTGTTTGACATCTACTGTACTATAAAGATACATATTCTAGCACTTCATATAAGGACATTAAATGTTGGCTCCATCAAGTTTGTCTCTTAACTCAAATTCTACAAAGGTATCCAAACCCTTATTATATTCATCTTCTAAATGGTCATTTGAGTTAATCCATGAGTGGTTCATCACCCTATTATTTTGCCACATTTTTAGTCAATATACAAGTTTTCTTTATATCTAGTCAAGCAGAAATATGATAAACTTATTCTCAAGTAAATGGAAATTATATAGTTAGATAAGGATAGATATTTTTCCATGCAAGATTCTCAATTATTGAAAAAATAATTGACAGAATATCCCCCATAAATTGAACATTTTCCAGGCACTAAGCCACCTCAAGATGTGTCAAACATTCAATTCAACCAACAAAAAATACATAAAATCACCTCAATCATTCAGTAAAACTAACTTAAGGGTATATAGTATAAAACTAACTTAATAGTAATCACACATTACCTACAAGGAGTGATTATCAATTACTCATAGGTAATAATCACCCACCACTCATGGGGGCCTATTATGCAAACTAAACCTCAAGATTATTATAAAAGTTGATACTCATATATCTTTAAAGATACCCCTTCAATTGGAATGAGTGGCTTCAATTTTTGGATTAATTGTGACCTTTTGTATTTTAGACAACAACAATAGAAGGATTAATATGGAAAAGGCTACATTCAAGAAATAAAAAAGATTCTAAAATTTCATTCATTTTTGTTTTGCTTTTGAGATTTACCATCATGCTAAACTATACAAAGATAATTGCTGACACATAACTAGTCCATTGTGGAGTCGAACTAAATATGATGCATACTTCATTGAATAGGCCGTTAGTAGATGGCTTGTAAAAGTTTAAATATAAGGCACTTACAAGGCCATTAAAGTCTCTAGTATCCCTAGCATCATCCATAGCATGCCCAAAAAGAACAGGAAATAAACAATGGAACATAGCCAGCTAGGCAAAGGCAACTCATAACTATTAAAGTTTTATCGTGAACTATACCAATGCTTCAAGGCAAATATTCAAGAAAGACTGGAGTGTAGCATATAGCAAATATTAAAGAAAGGTCATGTAAAATTATCTCTGGAAGTTACTTTCCCAAATACCAACAAATAAAGAGTATCCAACACTATATATGATCCATAGTAGTTCACACTAATACAATATGTTACAATTTCAACATCATATTAAAATAGACGAAGTACAACGTCAAACTATGATGAAATTTCATATGAAGTTAGATCTAAATGCCTTTAATTGCACAAGCATCCAGGTATGACTTTAGTAAGTCATAGACTGGAAACTGTGTTGCAATAAAAAACAAGAATAATATCAAATTTGCATTTCTTGTCATTATTTTCCCAAACAGCAGTTGTTAATTTCCCTATGTATTAACCATATTATGTTGCTTTTTGACACACTTATTTTAGGAGGGTTAGACTCAAAAACAAATAGAAGAGTAAAAATCCTTCTCAATGGTCAAAGAAAATAGCTTGCATATGGGACATCAGTATGTTCATATTCTATCTTTGGCTAGATCTTTTATTGACTAAACTGAAGCTCTTAGTCCTATGGAGTCTGGATGGGCAACAAATGTATAGACTTAACTCACAATAGGAAGTCATATGGAACAGCTAAAGGCATCCATCCTAAAAATTAATATCTAAAGCTAGATTTATGAGACTTTTTCTACTACAAAAGAAAAATCTAAAGCAAAGTTGCTTTGGTTTTTGAGGGATATAATTACTCTTCATTCATTTGGATGAAAGCAAAACATCCACCATGTCTATATAGATTACATTTTTTTACCTTTAGTAGTAGAACCTAATAAATGTTTTCTAATTCTATCAAACTTCTATCACGAGTATATTAGTGAAAAATGATAATAGAATTAAGTATATTTATTTCTATTTACTCATATTTCTTGTGTAGAAGAAATGAGAAATAGTGAAATGGCATTAATTTAAGCATGTGTAGGTCTAAAATCCAGACAGGCTAACAATAATATGAGAATAGATTTAAGGCAACAATTATCATGAATTAGGTGGCAGAATGTAAAATTACCATGTACAGAATTAGAAATTGAGGCCAACTTTTAGCAAGTTGAGGATAATCACAAGTTAAGGCAATATGTTGGCAGTAGCAATGGAGCATTGGTAGTGTCGACGGTAGCAATGCTGCTCAGCAGTAACAATAGAATAGAAGCAAAACAAACCTCCACAGTAGCTTTGGAGGAAGAAGAAAGACGGTGGTAGTGACGGTAGGTCACAACTAGAAATGGGTGGAGCAGAACACGAAAATAAGAGGAAGAGATGGGTGGCGATAGAGAAGAAGGGGAAAAGACCGAGAAGGAAATGGTAGCGGCAAGATTTCGAGAAATGAGAAGAAAGGGAAAAATGAAACCGCACTCTTTTTTTAAAAATTGTAAGATTAAATATAATGGTTAATAACTATTGTTTTTGTGAAGTTTTGTATTTTTTTCAATTCTAAAATATTATTTTTCTCATAATATTATACACGCACACACACACATATAGAAATAGTATATATATATTATGTTACTTATAAATATAGAAATAGTATATTTAAAGATAAATTAAATGAAATCTAATTGTTATATATATTAATTATCATACAGCAATTGTAATATATATATATATAGAGAGAGAGAGAGATATATATATATATATAGATAGATAGAGAGAGAGAGAGAGAGAGAGAGAGAGAAATTTCGTTCACTAGCTATCTATACATTTATAGCATTACATTAATCAAAACAATATCTTATGTAAGTTAAAAAGGACGTTGTGACAAAATTTGAAGCTAAACGATTAAATTAACATTTTTCGCGTATGAATTAAGTACAAATATATGAAGATGTAGGATATATATGGAAATTTACTTGCCAAATCAATGATCTAATTGTTATATATATTAATAATATTGAAACAAGTTTAGTGACCAAATTTGAAGGTAATTCTATATATTTTGCCATATTTTCCAATATAATCTCTATGTAATATGCAAAAAAATTAGTGCATTTATAAACGTAAGGATATCAAATTAATGATCCAACTATTAGATTTGTTAAAATCATTTAAAAAAACTATTATGACCACATTAATATAATTGGATATATTTTAATACATAATCTAGTGTAATCTCTATACAAGAGAACAAAACCCTAACACGTATTTATAAAATATAAGCATATCAAATAAATGATCCAATTGTTATATTTGTTAAAATCACTAAAAAAAATATTATGATCAAATTTGAATATAATCAAATATAATTTGGATTTTTATTGAATGGTTTTGTTATAATTGAGACCAAATACGACAACCAAAACTGTTGTATTAAATTGAAACAAAAATGACGATTCAGTAAAACCATGGTATTTGGCTAAACAAATACGATGATTTGTAACCCATCGTAGTGATTCTACACTAATATGAAGCTATATTCTGAGCGGCATATTGTTGAGACAAATACGATCGTTTAAAGAACCGTTATATATATCTAAACTAATATGATGATTTGACTTTACACTCGTATTTAGTTTTCACAAATATGATTGTCAAACCAACCATTATATTTATTAAATTAATATGATGATTTTAACACAAAAAAAAACAATTGTATTTAGTCAAACAAATACAACGGTTGTTTTACGCTATATATATGTATTATTTACGATGGTTTTGTAGCTCTCGTATTTGGTGGCATCATGTTTACCCCCTTTTTGTAGTGATTCTCATAAATATATTTGTAATATAGATGCAATAGAAGGAGTAGAGGTTCCAAATTACCGTTTAACAGTTGCCCTTCCCTTCTCAAGAAAAGAATAACCCTACCAAATGAACAGCATGCAATGAATAAATCAAATGGCAATTTGTAGTTCTTAAACCAAAATAGTAGCATAAACTAAGACACTTTTTATCATTTCTTTAAACACACAAGTCTCAAGCTTGATGCAAAGTGATCCTAAAACATAGCTAAATAACTTCAAGCTATATTACCTTTCTAGTATACAAAATTAGTTACAACAAAACGAACCTTAAATGCATTGTCTAAATCAACTAATAATATTAGCGAAAAGATTGGAAATTTCAAATGAACCCATTAAAAAAATATCAAAGAATCATAATTTTTTAAATGTACATTATACTAATTCAATCAAAATGACTAGAACCTAATACTTATAGCCTCCAAGCACTCAAAAAAGTAGACATTCTAGTGTTCTAGTGGAATGAATAAATATAAACAATGACAGCTAGGGTAATATCACAGAAAAGAAGAAGGGGAGAGTCATTTGTTGTTTTTCCAGAGAGAAGAATTTTTCTCTATGTATCTCAAAGATAAAACAACCATGGCATATTCTAAGGAAAAATCCTAGAAAATCACGCCGATACAACTTCTGTGAATTCTAATCAAATTATAATTCATTAAATTATAATTGGAACGTTCAAGTTCTCATAATTATAATTTGGCTCAAAAATTATAACTAATTATAATTTGAGCCAAATAACTTCTACTTCTCACAATTAACCTGACAATGTTATCATATAACATCTTGAGTACATAATCCTCTATTGTGTGTGACCTATTAGGTTTTCCAGTCTATTAGTAGCGAATATAAATTAATCCAAACGTCTTTAAGATTAATAATCCTTAATAGTTTAGAATTAATCTATTAATTCTAGATAGAATTGGTTTATTAATTCATCAATTAATAAACACATATTCAACAGATAATGAGCAGTATCTAGCAACACATCATAACCACCCAAGAGTCCAGGAAGTCAAGTGGCTTGACATGTACCCTTTAATAATAAACTATCGTGCAATAAACTCCTTTCACCATACAATATCTCATTCGGTTTGGAATATGAAATTAGTGCCAACTTCCTCCAGAATAAATATTAATTTTGACCCGAATATATTAGTACTTGTACCAGGAATCCACTACTCTACATATATATTAATTGGAACTATTTTCAATACACAATCACCTTGGCCAAGGATTTCACGAGTAATAATTTCAATAAGTGACCGTGAGATATTTGCCCTTACTATTAGGAGTGGTGAATTCTTTATTGACCCTCTTAACTACTTTCATTTACCTCATATTGTACCCAATATCTATTCCACAGGCAGCCCTTGATCTAGCTCCAAAGATTAGAATCAAAGTACAATACTCAACAAATAAAGTACCTTGGAGATCTCAAGTTTAAGGATACTTACACGTTTGCTATAAAAAGATTCTATCATCGGCACTACATAGTTATCCATGTGATTATCTCATATTCAGGTCATCTAATGTACTTATTCTATTAACAAGCATTCACATTTTAATTTTGAGTATCTCAACACTCACGGATATGAGAACCACTATTTGATCAAATTAGAAAGTCTAACACGTGCTAGTCTTAACATATTAATGATGTCCTATCTCATTAATACTACGACTAGGAATTATTTAAGTACTAACACTATACCGTGTAGTAAGAATCTCACATCATGACTTTCTTAACACAGTGTTGTTCTAGGGACTTTATCTAACAGTTATTTTATATGAAAGTAAAGAAAATAAATTGAAAGATAAATAATGCCTTGTATTATAAAACAAATGTGTCATACACAAAGTACAAGTGATTGCCTCTATAGCACAATACTAACAAATTCCCACTTACTCTAGAACTAATCATTTATGTATCTAATACCGAATGACTCAACATGCCTATTATGTTTCTTCTGGAATAGTACTTTTGTAAACGGGTCAGCTATGTTCTCATGCATGGGAACTCTCTTTATCTTTACATCTTATCTATCTATGATCTTCCGAATCAGATGATAGCATCGTAGCACGTGTTTGGATCGTTGGTGAGACCGTGATTCTTTTGTTTGTGCAATGGCTCCGTTGTTGTCACAATACAATGATATTAGACCAACAACACTAAGGATCACACCCAGTTCCGTCACAAACTTCTTGATCCAAATGGCTTCTTTAGCTACTTCAGAAGCGGCTATGTACTCAGCTTCTGTTGTAGAGTCTACAATAGTTTTTTATTTAGAACTCTTCTAACTTATTATCCCTCCACAAAACATAAACACGTAGCTAGATTGTGATTTGAAATCATCTTTGTTAGATTGAAAACTGACAATAGTATACCCATTTACTTTCAAATCACCTTCTCCATAAACCAAGAACACATCCTTAGTCCTTCACAAGTACTTAAGGATATTCTTTATAGCCGCCCAATGACCCTTACCAGGGTCAGATTGGTATCTACTCGTCAAATTGAGAGTACAGGATATATTGGGCCTTGTACATATCATAGAGTACATGATAGATCTAACTGCTGAAGCATATGAAATCTTACTCATGTGATCCTTTTCAACTTGTGTCTTGGGAGACATCGACTTTGAAATGCTTATCCCAAAGGACATGGGTAAGAATCCCTTTTTGGATTGATCCATCCTAAACCTCTTTAGCACTTTGTCTATGTATATAGACGGTGAAAGACCTAGCAACCTTTTTGACCTATCTCTATAGATCCTTATTCCAAGAATGTAGGTTTCTTCTCTAAGGTCTTTTATGGAGAATTTCTTAGACAACCAAACTTTAACTAATTGTAGGATAGGTACATTGTTTCCAATTAGCAATATGTCATCTATATAAAGCAACAAGAAAATGATTGCGCTCCCACTCACTTTCTTGTACACACAAGACCCATCCATGTTTTGAATGAAACCAAACTCTTTGATTAATTCATCAAAATGAATGTTCCAACTCCTAGAAGCTTTCTTAAGTCCATAAATGAACCTTTGTAGCTTGCACATTTTTGTGATATGAAACCCTCAAGTTGTGTCATATACATTTCATCAGTCAGATTTTCATTTAGAAAAGCTATTTTCACATCCATTTGCCAGACCTCATAATCATGATGAGCGGTAATGGCTAGGAGTATCCTGATGCATTTTAGCATGGCTACTGGTGATAAGGTTTCGTCATAGTCAATACCATGTTGTTGACGATACTCCTTAGCCACTAGTCATTCTTTATAGGTAACTACGTTACCATCTATGTCAGTTTTCTTCTTGAAAACCCATTTGCACCGAATAGGTTTGATTCCTTTGGGTGTATCAACTAAAGTTCATACTTGGTTATCGTACATGGAATCCATCTCTGAATTCATGGCCTCAAGCCATTTGTCAGATTCTAAATGTTTAGAACTTCCTTATAGGTAATAAGCTCATCTTTATTTATGAGCGATACGTCATTGTAGTCACTTATGAAAAATCCATATCTCTCATGTGCCACACGTATCCTACTCGACCTACGAGAATCTTATGTCATAGAAGGTTCATCTATTTTCTCAGTAGATGTGGGATCAGACGATTGATCCTTTTTGTTTGTTCTTCTTGAACTTCACTAAGTTCAATTTTACTCCTATTGTCCCCTTTGAACATGTGCTCCTTCTTCAAGAAGATAGTATGCTTCGAAACAAACACTTTATTTTCGGAGGGGAGATAGAAGTAATACCCAAAAAATTCTTTCAGATAACCTACAAACAAACACTTGCCAGACTTACTTTTAAGTTTGTCTGACTGTGGCATTTTGACAAAGGCAGGACAACCCCATATTCTCAAGTGAGATAACTTTGGTTTCTTGCCAAAGAACATCTCAAATGGAGTAGTATCAATCATTTTTTACGGAACTCTGTTTAGAATATAAACAGAAGTCTCTAATACGCACCCCCAAAATAATTTTGGCAAGTCTATAGAAGCCATCATGGTCCATACCATCTCTAGAAGGGTTCGATTCCTTCTCTCAGATACACCATTATATTCAGGTGTATGTGGTGGAGTCTATTGAGATAATATCTCATTATCTCTAAGAAACCCTGAAACTCTTGGCTTAAGTATTTTCCTCCTCAATCCAATCTTAAAGTCTTAATACTTTTGCCAAGTTGTTTCTCTACTGCATTCTAGAAGTCTTTGAACTTTTCAGAAGTTTCAAATTTGTATTTTATTAAATAAAATTACCCATATCGTGAATAATCATCAATAAAGGTTATGAAATAGTTATAACTTCCTCTTACTTGTATAGACATTAGGCCACATACATCAAAATGTATGAATTCTATTAACTCCTTAGCCCTTTCTCCTTTTTAAGAAAAAATGAGTTTTAGTTATTTTACCTGGTAAACAAGACTCGCAAGTGCCATATAATTCAGAATCAAATGACCCTAAGTCACCAAGCCTATGTAACTTAGAAACACAATTCTCGTTTACATAGCCTAAACAGCATTGCCATAAGTAAGAGGCATTTGGATTATCAATCTTTGGTTTCTTATTATTTATATTGAGAATTGGATTATCCATGTCTAGAACATATAAACCATTAACCAAAGTTGCGGAATTATAATTGATATCATTCAATGAAAAAGAACAATTTTATTCTTAAAAATTAAATGAAATTCATATAAATCTAAACATGCAACTGAAATAATATTTTTCATTAAAATTGATACAAAATAACAGTTTCACAATTCTAAAACTAATTCTGAAGGCAGGTTCAGCTCGTATGTCTCCACAACAAGTGCAGCAACCTTTGCTCTATTTGCAGTATGCAAGTCCATGTTGTCTTTCTCTAGCCTTCTACTACCCTTTAATCCTTGCAAGTTATTACACAAATAAGATACACATCCAGTATCCAATACCCATATCTCATTTTTAAAGACAGTATTTATCTCAATCATAAACATACTAAGAGTAGAAGTATAAGTGCCCGCAAGCCTCTCCTTCTACTTATTTTCCTTCACAGTCTCCAAGTAGGCCTTGCAGTTGTGCCTCGAATGGCCCATCTTGCCACAATAATGGCATGGGCCCTTGGTGGCTGCGTCCTTCTTCTTCATACCACCTTTGGGCTTAGTAGGAGCCTTCTTCTTCTTCTTAAGAAATTTCTTCTTAGAAGAAGAAGATTCTACCATCAAGACTACATTAGATTCCTTCTTCATGGAGGACTCCGCAGTTTTGAGAAGATTGATCAACTCGGGAATAGTGAACTCAACTTGTTCATCTGATAGTTGATCATAAATTGTGAAAAAATTTTGGGTAAAGATTGCATAATTAAGTCAAAACTCAATTCATTGTCCATTATAAACTCAAGAGATGCAAGCTTCTCTATCAAGCTTAGCATCTTTAGCCCATGAGTGGCCACAGAAGCACCTTCAGCCATCTTAGATCGGAACAACTCTTTAGAGATCTCATATCTCTCTGTTCTTACTTGGTGATCGAACAGCTCTCTAAGATGGAGAATAATCGTTTGAGCATTCCATATGCTACTTAAGAAATATTGATGCAAGTATAATATAGGTTGTTGTGTCACTGTCTTCTTGGTGCTTTTTGTGAACAGTATGCTCATCAGCATGAGCATCTTGGGCTGGAAGTGGCTCTAACTCGTAGCGCAACTTTTCTGATTTGAAAACAATTCTCAAATTTCGATACCAATTGAGATAGTTAAACTCGGTGAGTTTGTTGGTTTCCAAGATGCTACAAATGTTTAGGTTGGTTGACATGATGCAGATGACCTAGATGTAAAGATAGAGAAGATTAGCTAGATGTATATGCATATGTAATGCAAATAATTAGGTCTTTAATTGATCACATTGTTGTTTCACAATTTTACTTAAATTAATAGCCCGCACTATTGATTTAGGAAAGCCCGTTGGAAGCTTTTCTAATAGAGCAGTATCCAAATTCCTCAAGAATAACCTTGGATTTGCCCAACAAGCTACCCTTGAGTTCAATGGTAGGTATCCAATATCAATTATATCGTATGTAATTACAGGACCATTGGGTGATTAACATATTTTAATCTTAAAACCTTTTGGGTTATCCCAATATTTCTTCTAAATTTCTTTATGCTTGAGTTAGCCCAACTGGGATAAAGAATTTAGTTAAGCCCAACCCATTAATTAGGAATTTAATTCCATAAGAATTTCATTCCATAACTTGATCGTGTCCGATGTCGAGTAGGTGTAGGTTAACCCAACAACTTGGTCTCAAAAAAAGGCTCTCGTTCTTACGATATTAACATAATGAATTTGGTTTAATATTAATTGAGGAATTTATTCCTTTTAGTGATTTCATCAAATGACATGCATAAAATTGTCAATAAATCACATAAATTGAAAATCTTGGTAATAAAGCGGTTACATGGTATGGTTATGGACTTTTCCTAAATTAATTTACTCGAGTTAAAAAGAAAATTAACATGGTTCACCCTATGTGTTCATGCATGTTTTAAGTAGAAGGTCTTATCCTCTCGCCTTGTTTTAGTTGCCATCTCCAAAATTAAAATAATTCTATCCCTATCTAACCTGTGTAATCTAATTACAGAAATTTTCTAAATAGAGAAACCTCCAGTTACATTTGATGGGAGTTAGATGAGAAGAAAATTACACAAGAATTTTAGAAAAAGCAAAACTTGCAAGTCCTATTTAATAAAAACCAAAACTGTAAAAATGCATGAACATATATAATTTGGCTTTAGTCCATAACCATCCACCATGCTATTTAATTATGCTTAAACAAAAATTAAAAATATAATTTTATTATTCCAAAACCTCTATTTTGGAAAAATAAAACAAATTTAGATTTAATTTCTAAAATCAAATTCTAGAAATTAAATTAAGATGAAATCTAAAATCAATATTTTAGATTTAATTTCTAAAATCTAATTCTAGAAATTTAATTAGGATAAAATCTAAAATCAATATTTTAGAAAATTTATTAATTGCTAAAATCATATTTTAGAAATTAAATAATAATATATAATCTAAAATCAATATTTTAGAAAGTATATCAATTTCTAAAAATATAATTTTATCCCAAATCATGGGTCTCAATTAAAAAACTAATCATAATTAGATTTAATTCTCAAAATGAGAATTAATAAAAAAAAACTTTTTTTTTTACATATCTAAAATCACTATTTTAGATAATTAATTTCCAAAACCAATTTTAGAAATTAATCTTGGTTAGTCCTAAAACATAACTTTTGGAAAACTTTGGGCACAAGTGAAAAGAGGGGGAAAAAACTTCCATGGGCCACCAGAAAAATAAACAACGGAAATGGAAAGGAAAGAAAAAAAAACTGTTTTTTTTTTTTTTTTACATAGCAACCTATAGAGGACAAAATCTTATCCTGGGAAGATCAATTGAAGAAGACCCACGACTCCCAGCTTCGGACAGCAGGGCCCGAGCAAGCTGCAGCTTGGGGCCAATTATACCTCAAGCCACGGCTTGGGTAGAACAGAAATTCTTTTTTTTTTTTTCTCTCCCCTTTCTTCTTCGTCTTCTAGAAACAATTTCTAGATCATTTTTCTTTCGATTTTGCAGCAAATTTCTATGAGCAGACAATATGTTCATGTTCGATTCAAGGAAAAACTCATGAAACAATTTCATCTTCAATCATGTTTACATAAAACAATCATTTCAGAACCAAACCAACAACACAAAATCTGCAAAAAAACTAGATTACAAAAACATTTCCTTTATAGAATCCAAACATGAGAATCGGCTTTCAACATACAACGGAATTCATTTAGCATTCATGATGCCATTTCGAAGTCCTGGAAACAATTTCCAGAGATCAACGCATTCACCACTTTCTCTCAGAATAAAAAAACCATTTTTCCAGATTTCTTTTAGAATGGAAAAAATATTTTTCCATAAAATAGAGAAAGGAAAAATAACAAAGAGACTTGGACCCAAGAACATAACAATTCTTAATCAAATGAATCATAGAAACGTTTTCTATGATCCAAACATATGCGCGAAACAATTTCAGACATAGGTAACAAAATCAACAGAAAATAATTTTTCCAGAAGCATGATCGCAGCATGAAACGGAAAACAGAGACAAACATGAAATAGCTTTCATAGTGAACAAATGTCTGTAAAACACATACAAGTGGCTCTGATATCACTGTTAGAATCCATCATCATCTATGCATTACATAGTAGAAATACAAGGACTCTATGACAAGAGGACCACATGTATGTGTTAGTACGAATTACAAACAAGGAATATACCTTTTCAGTGATATCTTTGCAATTCAAAATTTTCTTCCAACTGCTGAGACGCGATCCAACACAAAACCAAAGTCTCTCGTCGCCACTACTATAGTCTAAGTGTGAGACTCCCTCTAATAATATCCACAAGAGGATGCTCACTCAATGAAACCCAAACACAATCTCTGTGCTAGCAGAGAAAAACAGTGACGACTAGGGTAATGTTGCTAGAAGAAGAAGGGGAGAGTCGTTTGTTGTTTTTACAGAGAGAATAATTTTTCTCTTTGTATCTCAAAGATAAAACAACCACAGAATAGGTATATATATGTACATATGTATACATATTTATATATATGCATCTATATGTATATATATGTATATGTACATACATATGTACGTACGTATACATACATATGTACGTATATACACATATATATACGTACGTATATGTGTGTATATATACATATATATGTATATATATGTACATATGTATGTATATGTACATACATATGTACGTATATATATATATATGTATATATACATACATATACGTACGTATATATATGTGTATATATGTACGTACATATATAGACATGTACACGCATATATATATATATATATATATATGTATGTATGTACCTATATATACATATGTACGTACATATATACATGTATATATACATACGTATATATATGTGTATATATATACATATGTATGTATATACATACATATATGTATGTATATATACGTATGTATATGTACGTATATATATATGTGCGTATATATACGTACGTATATGTATGTGTGTGTGTATACGTACATACATATGTACATATATATATGTATGTGTGTGTGTGTGTGTGTGTGTGTGTGTGTGTATATATATATATATATATATATATATATATATATATATATGTATATATATATGTATACATACATATGTATATGTAAATGTATGTATATACATAAACATATACATACATATGTATATACATATACATATACATATGTATATACATACATACATACATGTATGTATGTATGTATGTATGTATGTGTGTGTGCGTGCGTGCGTGCGTGCGTGCGTGCGTGCGTGCGTGTATGTATGTATGTATGTATGTATGTATGTATGTATGTATGTATGTATGTATGTATGTATGTATGTATGTATGTATGTATGTATGTATGTATGTATGTATGTACACATACATATAAACATACATTATGTATATATACATACATATGTATATATATGTACATGTATATACATGTGTGTGTGTGTATGTGTAAATACATATGTATGTGTATGTATATGTATATACATACACATACATATGTATTTACACACACACACACACACACATATACATACACATACATATGTATTTATACACACACACACACACATATACATATACATATACATATATATATTTATATTTTTTTATTATGTAATTACTTAAAACTCTAAAATAAATATGTAATTACTTCAAACTCTAAAATAAATACTAAGTTTGACTTTTTTTTTTATTTATAATTATTGGATTTGATTGATTTCCATCTAAATTCATGAAAATAATGTATTTAAAGCCATTTAATAGTAGATGGTTTTGGATATTTATTATATTTTAAGGATCAAATTGAAATTAATCTTTATTTTGTGACAAATAAGATGGATATTAGCTATGAAATGCCAATTTTGTCACTAAAGATGTGGTTAATAGTTATGAAATTTAATATTTCTAGCAAGGAAATAGATTTTCATCGCTAATGATGCATCTACTAGCAAGGAAACTTCAAATTTTCTTCTAATACAGTTATTTTATCGCTAAAGCTCATGCATCAGTTAGGAAATAAAATTTTGTCACTTGAAAGTTGTAATCAATAGTGACAAAAAAAATTTGTTGCTAAATAAAAATTATTCTAGCTAAAAGACCTTTTAGTGATAAAAAATTTTCCTAATTAAAATTTTGTCGTGGTTGTATCATTTTATTATAGTGATAAGATTTCCTTCTCCTTTCAAATGAACACTTAAAACCCCTTGATTTATCCGGATTTTAAAGGAGAAATAATTAGCAATCATCAACAGACATGGAATCAATCCCAATAACAACCAACTCATAAAAAATCTCTTCTTCTAAATACACATGGAGTTTGCCTCTCTAATAGCCTCAACCATATTATTTGATGTACCTTCTACACTGTTAACTTCATAATCAATTGACACTTTTCTTTTCTTATATTATGTTCTTCTCTAATAGCCTCGACCTTAGCCTCACTAGAAGCTTTTTGATTAGGGGATGGTAGAAAACAACATCTAAATCAAAGGATAGTCTCTATGAGTGGTTAATTATATCGTTCGATCTTATCAAAGCCCCTCAAGCACTTTCGTGAAATTTATGACACAGGTACTTCAATCATTTTTTTAGGTTTCCTAATAGTCTATTTTAATGATATATTCATTTATAGCAAGTGAAGAAAAAAAGAACATATTTATTTCCATCAATAAGTTATGAGAGTACTTCATTGTAAGAAGTTATATATTAATTTGAAGTGCAATTTTATGTGTTCTAATATTATATTCTCAAACTTTGTTGTTTCTATTAGAAGGATAAAAGTTGATTCAAGAAAGATGATAGAAATCCTATGCCGTTACCAAAACCTTGCATGAAGTTCAAAGTTTTTGTGGTCTTACCACTTTTTTAGGAGATCTACTTAAAATTTCAACACTATAAGAGTTCCAATAATTGATTGTTTGAAGTTTAGATAGTTTTTTTGGACTATTGTAACAACTAAAGCCTATGAATTAGTTAATAAGTTAATAGCTAAGGCCCTCAATTTACGCTTATCATATTTTTCAAATTATTTGAGGTGGTTTGTGGTTACTTCAAAAGTGAAAATCAGAAGAGTACTTAGTCAGGATAGACATCATACTTCTTATTTCAACAAAAGACTAAATGAGACCAAACAAAAATATTTAACTTATGGCAAAAAATTCCATGCAATGGTTCAATCAATTTGTCATTGGCGCTATTACTTGGTTTTTAAGGATTTTGTGTCATATTCTAACCATGAAGTTCTTAGTGAGGGAAGAAGAAAACAGGGGAGCATGCACTGTACGTGAAAAAAAAAATTGGAGAAAAAATAACCGCAAGCCATAAAGGCCATACGGAAGCGTGAAGATCATACATTTGCGCTCCTTAACCCTTCTAGGTTGAGTAGGAGCGGATTGAACGACTGGAATCGCCCCGCTTTGTCCACTTGAAGAAGCTTCCGGTTGAACACCCGCTAGCCTTCTATTCCGTCTTGTTTGCATGAACGCCTAGCTTTCCAGCTCTCGGGATATTCCTCTGCCTAACCTCTAATCGGTAAACACAACAGAGAAGAAGAATGGTCTCAAATCTCCTTGGTTCACACGCTATTGATTAGCAAAGTCCAAGGAGAAACCAAGAAGAGGGAGTGGCGTGACACAGAGAGAGAGAGAGACGTGAGTCTTGTGTAGTGTTAGGGAAATTAGGGTTTATTTTCTACCAGAGACTAGTTTTATTGGTTAGCCAAAACAGGTCTCTCATTATCTAATAAACATATCCTCGGGATTTCAAAACACCCAAATGTTATCCTGAGAATCAGTTTGGCCTAACCCTAAACTCCTCTTAACCATATCTGGAAAAACCCTAAGGTCCAAGCTATTGGGTCAGAAAAATATTTATTATTTTCCTTGGACCCAAAAGGCCCAAAATAATAAATATTAATTATTTATTTCCTGGACTTATATAAACAACCCAATAAATAATTAATGAGCCCAAATGAACCATAATAATTAATCTTTAATTATTTATTTCTTAGGTCTATATAAATAACCCAATAAATAATTAAACATTAATTATTTCTCCTAGTTTAAGCTCAGGTTAATTTCTTAATTATTCATACTGGACCTAGGCCCTAAATAATTAATTAACCAAATAAACTAGATAATTAATTTTCTCTCAACTCCTATTTTATTTATTTATTTATTTTATTCCAGTCCAAAAATAAATTAGACTTTCTGAATAAAATAAAATAAAATAAAATCCTCTTCAACTGAGACCAATTCCTCAACCCAAAAGTAGTTAGGACTTACGGGCTATTCCGAGGACCAAAAAGACACATCACATTGGCTGCTAAAATGACCAAAATACCCCTACTATATAAATAGTTGTATTTTGCATTTTAAATATTTCCTAATATCACTATAAGGAAATATTGACCCCAAGGACAATGTTGCATTAGCAAAGTCTCCGACCTACAGGTGAAATGACTAAAATACCCCTCTACACATCGTCGTACATTTAGAGAGGAAGAAGTGTACTAACACCCCTCTAAATGACATCTACCATCCTTAGGCTTCTAGTCCAATGATCCACGACTTCCTGGAGTGTTTCCGCTTTCCAAGGGAGCTACCCTAAAGCAAACATCCAAGTCATGTTTCCCAGGGCCCTGGACATTTTAGGCCATTCAGACAACCACAAGGGGCGATATAGTGCAGAAACTATCTTGTACAAGTCTGTCTTAACTAACTAGTCACACATACCCAACATGCAAGTATATTGGCCCTACGATAGAACCTCAACTATAGCAAATCAAAGTATATGCTTCCAGCTTCGCCAGACTACCAACTCATACTCAAGTCGTAGAGTACTAGTCCACGCTATAGCGGTAATAGTCTAGGTTTCTATCATATAGTACTTTTAGAAACCACTACTACAGGTCATGTCCTACATATTCAAAATACGCTTATATTATGAAGTGAGTGGACTACTCACTAGCTAAAGGTAAGCCATTCCCCATTTAGAATTCATAACATAATAACCTAAACATGATGAGATTTCCAATCTCATCAATAGGTTAAGAACAAATGTTTATGTGTTAAATAACCCGTGATCCATACCTTACTGTGAAAGATCACCATTCACATGGATCACTTATTTAAACACAATGGGTCTGTTCCAAATGAAAATCGTGCACAAACAAAAAGTAAATTCATAAACAATTTCTGAAAATAAATTCTTTTATTAAAATATTCGATTTTACATCAGAAACCTAGTCTAAGAGGGCATACAATCCAACACTTAGGTACTAAAATTCCTAGAAAATAGTAAGCTTCAAGTATGAAAAATGAGTCTCATTTTGGCAATATTGCACTTTTGTCTTAAGACATAAGTCTGACACAGAGAACAAATTGGCTAATGCATTAAGACATATGGAATATGTTATTACTTTGATTGGATGTATATGTTTTAGCTTTTGATTTAACTAAGTTAGACTAGAAGATTGTAGAGATTTTTAGGTTATGTACACTTAATTAATGGCTAAACTGCAAGCTAACTATCTAATGTTTTCAATACTTGATCGATATCTATTCAAAAGAACACAACTTTATTTGTGTAACAGGTCCCTAAGGTACCAAATGATATAGGAATTTCATACTGAGGATACTGCTACTTACTTTGGACGTGACATGATAATTGTTATGGTAGAAGACTATTTCTACTGGCCTAGTAAAATAATTTCCTCAGTGTCGTATTTTCCAATTAGCTAAAAGAAAGAAGTGGAAGACTGATCTTTACACATTTTAACCCATTCCATATAAGCCTTGGCAAGATCTAAATATGGATAATTTTTATAAGTCTACCTAAATCATTTCGAGGGCATGATTCAACTTTTATAGTAGTTGATAGGTTCTATAAAATTGCTCACTTCTTAGCATGCTATAAGACCAACTATATAGTTCATATTGCAAGGATATTATTTAAAGAAATGGTAAGACTTCAAGGGCTGCTAAAAATATTGTTTTCAATAGGGATATTAATTTTGTAAATTACTTTTGACAAACTTTGTAGGTTTGCTAAATACTAGATTGAAGTTTTCTTCTAGTTTGCATCCATGGATAGATTGCTAAACAAAAGTTGTTAACTACAATCTTAGAAATTTACTACATTGCTTAGCTAGTGAGCATACATAAATAAGGTAGAAACATCAATAGTGGTAGCCATGGAAGAGCAAAGCAACCATGTATAGTATTTGAAGCAAAAGACAATGTTGTAAATATTGAAATTATTTTGAACTATTTTTTGAGCTGCTTAGTTGAACTTGATTTCTATTTCTTCTTGCAGGACATGAAACATAAAATGAGAACATGATTAGCATAATTGCAACCCCATAATTGCAAATATATACCAGGGTGTTGGCAGTGACATAGCCGCAGCTCCTAAGATCGAGAAGTTTAAGTTTTTGTTGTTTGCTTCATTTGGTTTTCTTATCTTACTCTTAGGAAGAACAATTGTGGTTTTAATTTTTACAAGTGGATTTATTTTGTCTTTAGATTATTAGACTTTAGAACTAATACTTTATTCAAATCCAAATTTTGGATTTCTATTTATAAGTAGCCGGTTGCTACTAATGTTTATATACTATTATAAACTGGGGATGCTTGAATCAAGTATAATGTTTATGTAATACAGTATTAGCCTTTTCTATTAATTTGAGCTTTTTTATTATTATTAGGGTGCTGGTAGTTTTTCAGCAGAGGATAGTTCAATGTTTTATTTCTTTTTTGTTTCCTATGGGTATTATAGACTGGGGATGTTTGCTTCTTTTCAGCAAAGGATAGTTCATTGTGTCATTACCAGTATAAGTAGGACTGATACTACAGCACAAAGCCTACTAGTTTGTTTTGTAACCATTGAATAGTCTGAAGGTAAGATGTGGGGAAAAAATAGTCTATAACCATTGAATATAGCCTTTTCAGTTTGTTTTCGTAATATTTTATATCACTACCATTTGTTCAGTTTTTGTGATACCATTATAGAATTTTTTTTGCTGATGTTCCAAGTTTTTTTGTTTGTAGAAGCAAGGATTGATTTAGGTTGTTGTTCTGCTTATAGGAAGAATGTTTATTCTTGTTGGCCATATTTCAGCAGAGCAACTTACTAAGTTCATATTATACAGTAAATGGTTTATCTATTCCACTTAGTTGATACTGGTTTAATACAGGAGAGAATTTCAAAGGAATTTTGTTGCTATGAGAGGATAAAATCATTGTTACTTGAGCAATGGAACCCAAGTTTTTGTGCACATATAAATGAACTAGTTAGGATTTGCCTCTAGCTGTCCTTCTTGATTCCAATTTTTCATTTTATTAGTAATGGTGTTATTTCTTTGTGAGGCTTATGGTCTATGTTTAAGGACTTGAAACCTGTTCTATTAAGATTATCATGATTGACCTATCTGAAAACCCATCTTCTTCCTCTTAGTAGTGAAATGGTTTTGATGTGCATTTGCATTGCTTTTCTTTAGTAAAGCTAGCTCATCTTCTATATTTTCTTGAAGAAGGATGCAGTCTCCTTCCCATCTTTTTCATCAAAAGCTTCTGAGCATGATTCTTCATTATATTCTACTAAGGTTGACTTGAGATTGCATTGGCAGTCTTTCTTTTCTTGATGGATTTTAAGGACCTTGCATTCCCCAAAAAGACCATTTTATGCATATAATTGTGGAGATGTGCATATGATGTTGATACCTGAAATAGAAATATAAACCATTGAATACAGGAGAAATTCTCTCCTCTAAAATTCCACATGATTTTATCCTCTTATTTCTAATGACTATTGGATGTTCATTTTGCTGCTGATACTGGTTTTCAAAATTACTCTACTTTATCCGGAGATTATTATTTACACTCTTCAGTTTATTGAAAGTTTCAGCAGTTTTTGTCTGCGCCATTACTTATTCTAAGAAAATTCAATTACTGTAAAATTCTAGTTGATAATGCTTCATGGATGTTAACATGATGCAGGATCAAAATTGCAAAGGTTGATTGGACAAGTTGAGATCATGAATGTTACATTTTTATACCCTTCAAGGGCTAATGTAAGCTTTTTATCTTGAATTGCGTCGGAATACCTTCTGCAACCTTTGGACCTGCTTATGCATTCATGTCGTATGAAAGATTGGCATATATTCGGTTCATAGGCTTGTAAAAATTGTATGTGTTTCTACTCCTCTATGATATGTGGAGTTCAAAATCAAAAGCTCGATGCAGGTTGCTAGAATGAAGTGTAAAACTACTTATTTATGACCAAATAGCTATAGTTCTATTTATAGTCTTCTTAATTCTTGCCTTTCCTTCCATTTACATGTTAATTCCAAAGGGATGTGATTCAACTGTGCATTTTTCCAATTGAACAAATGCCTATGCTACAATGTATAAACTACAAGATGCATCCTCATGAAGTAGTTGCAAACATTGCTAAATAAGTAACCTTGTCTGAGTCAAATTAAAAATTGTTGTGCACAAATTAACCTTGTCTGAGCCATTTTTGTTGTGCCACATTGCTGTTCTTTTCTCCAGTAAAAACTTGAGGCTTTGATGATTAGTTCTGACAAAAAAGTGCCTCCCCTCTAAGTTATACCTCTATTTTTGTACTACTGGAAACTAGGGCTAATAACTTCTTTTATGGGTTGACAATCCAATATTCTTTTCCCCCATGTTCTTATTTGCTAAAAAAAGCAATTGGCCTATAATCTTGCATCAAGATAGTGCCCATACCTTTATCACATACATCTATTTTTAATATAAAAGGCTACTCTACATTTGGTAGGATTAGAATAAAAGCTGAACACATCACTGATTTAAGTTCTTGCAGACAAAGCATTTCATATTGTTAGGGAAGGACATATATTTTTCTCCCTAGGTGAGCTCTTTTGGCAAGTTCAAATGCAATGCTTTAAATCTTGGTTTTAGTCTCTTGTGTGCAAAATACCATTTATATCATCTTTTTCATAATTCCTTCTTGTTTTAAACTCTTAGTAGAACGGAAGACTGCATATTCATTGTTATTAGTTTCTTCTCATGTTAATGGGTTTTCTTTCTACTCTTTTGAGTTAAAATAATTTGGTGACTCTTAGCTACATATATCTTGAATTCTTGTCAGTGGGCAACTTATTTCTGCTTTTGTTGATATAATATGTTGCATTGGCGAATTGGTGCAATTTGTTGAAGTTTGGAAAGACATAGCTTTTCCTTGGGTAGTCAATCATGATGTACTATGATTGCCACTCGTAAGTATACCATTCTCCATTTTGAATATATAGAAGAGATTCTCTAGAGGAAAACTCATCTTCTTTTCACTTGGTAAAGAAAATGCTATTTCTTCTATGGCTATTGTTTTCTATTCAGTGGATTAATAGCTAAATTATATAGTCAATGAAACACTCACTGCTTAGGGATTTTTTATTCAACTATTTTGGTAATTGTACCCTTTATTCAAGTAGCAAGACGTCTGTTCTTTTTAAAATTGATGTTCAATATATAGCATGCTCCTCATAAACATGCTATTCAGTGAACATTTTTATATTCCTATATCTCATTATTTTATACCTTTGCTTATCTCTATTCTAATTGAATTTTAGGCTGATCCACGATTTGTTTGGAATAGAAATATAATGGAAGAGCTTATTGAGAATAAGGTTAGAGTTTTATCAAATTGAAAATGACAAAAAAAAAGTTATGTTCAGAAATCATATTTCTTTAACACTTGTAACTACTTCTTACTGTTTTCTTAGAAGTGAATGCACAAGAATTTTAGTTAAAAAATATCAGTATGTATTCTAATCAAATGGTGTTTCAAACTAGTCTGATGTACTCCTCTCTTCTTACAGCTTAATGGTTTCATCATTCCACTATTACAAGGAAATATCTTAAACCTTGGTTGTCTCTCACCTCTTGTTTCCCTGGTTTGTGTCTATAAGTGCATGCATCAACCTTTTTGTGGCCACTGAATATGATTAAATAATAAGAAATGCTTGAAATTTAGATTATGGAGATAAAAGAAAAGAGTTGTTTTTCCTTAACTAAGCCTCAAGCTTTCAAAGTGGGCATCTCAAGCTGAAAAGTTCTCCAGCCACTATAACTTTAATATCAAGGAGGTGTAACTAGCGTCTAGGTAGACCACTGTGGTAGTAATTGTCTTGAAATGTTGTTACTCTTAATAATATAAGTAACTGGTTGTGGTGGATTTTAGGGACAAGAATATGGAGAAGGGGAGCCAATCTAGAAAGAGATACTGTGAATTTTATTGAAACTGATCAGGTGCTAGAATATGAAGATTTGAGGTTCTCTTTTTTGCAAGTATGCTTGTAAGAACTTTTTCTTACTTGTTCTAGATACAATGTAGCGCGCATTACTTCAGGGGGAAAAAATGAATGGCTTTGTAAACAAATGGTAGGAGGAAAATGAATGGCAGAGGACAATGATAATCTCTTAGAAGCGTATAAGAGTCTCATTACCCTGAAGTATATATTATCTTAACCTTTTGTAATTGTATCATTACTTATGAAACACAAAACATGGGAATATTTCACCCACTCAAAAAAAAAAAAAAGGAGGTGTTTGTTACTTGACCTCTAAACTCTTTCTACAACATCAATGTGTTTTGGAACTTCCAAGCTGTTTTTTTGCTAAAAGATCCTAAATTTAGGCTGTCTCCCTTTGTAAGTCCCTTCTTTGGTTGGCTTTATAGTGTTTGGACATAGGCTAGAAGTGCTGTCTCCAGGTATGAGTGTAAGTGCTTAAGCAATTCTATTGCAAACTCTTCTGGAATTTGCAAGGACTTTGTGTGTGAAATCCCATGGTAATGCTTCTTCAATTTCTTAACACATATCGGATTGTCACTACTTAGGCATCTATTCAGTGGATTGCATGATTCTCTAGGTGCCTTGCAATTACCAAGCAGTTTAACTGATTTAATTGCTTGCCAAACAATGAAAATTGTCCAACAAGCAGTAGATATCATTTTTCTATGAACTAGACTCATCATTTGCTCCAAATTTGTGGACTCTTGTATCAATCTCAATTATACTATGACCCTAGACCTTTTCTAAACCTCTTCTTTTCATATTTGTTCTCATTCTACTGAATTTTCCCCATTCACCTTCTTCTTCATGCAAGTTAGACAATATAGTGTATGGGAGAAAGATGCAATTCCTTTTCAGGCTCAATTTATCTACCTTAAAAGCATAATCAAATTTGACTTGTAAATAATAACATCTATAGAATTTGAAGCAAAAGACTATTCTATAAATTAAGAAGTACTTTTGGACATTTTTTGAGTTGGTAAGTTGAACTGGAATTCTATTTCTTCTTGCAGGACATGAAATATAAAATGGCATGGATGGTGTTGGATAATTTCAACCCCATAATTGCAAAGCTTTACAAGGGTGTTGGTGGTGACATGGATGGTGCCATGGATAACGATGGTTTTGCTCCTATCAGTGGCAGTTTTCACAAGCTCCATTTGATTGAGGACTTTAATTGTGGAAGAACAATTATGGCTTTAATTTGCCAAAGTGGATTTATTTTGTGTTTAGATTATTAAGCTTTGGAAGTTGTAGTTTATGCAACGCCTTGTTCTGCCTTTGCAACAAATTTTTAACACAAATACAAGGAAAAAAAGATGGTTCCCTTACTGAGTGAATTTTTATTCTGCTTTCTATCCTATTTTGAGGATTCTGCATAGGATTTGTGCCTTGTTCAGCACAGGAATTTGCAGGATTAAATTTTTTCTGCTACTGGAATTTGTAAATGTTGTAAATCTGCTTAGCCGCTAAGTCTCCATTATTTGTTGGAAGCATATTGGACTTGTGTGCAGGTCGTCACAATTTAGGCATACTAATTAATGTATGTTCAACTTTTGTACAGCATCGTTAGATTCGGCTTGCACTGTTAATTTTCCATCTTTTTTATGATTGAGTTCAACAAAAGAAAACAATGCGCGACACCATATGAATAAAGGAATAATGGTTCTATCTTTGTGAATGGCACGCCGAACGAAGAAGCAAATGAGCCAGCGAAAGAAAGGAAAGACATTCATATGAGTGCTTTTGTCTCTTCCAGACAACAAAGGGGTAGCCCTCTCTCTATCTCGGTCTCGCCTTGCCAGATACAAGCAGGGAACTGCTCCGACACTACTACCTTAGGCTACGTCCAACCAAAACAAACCTATATGCCTACTGGAATACCAACATACCTTAGAGTTCAACAAAACAAACCAAAGCACGACACCATAGCATTGAGTTCAATGTTTGTATGTTCAACAAAACAAAGTTTCCATCTTTGTTTTGATTGAGTTTCCAAATTACCAATTCGGCTTGCATTATTAGATTTTGATCATGTAGTAAATTCCCAGAATTTTTAAATGTCATTAAATACAACAATAAAAAAAATCCAAATCTTGAAAATAAGTGATGTTGTACACCTATAACTCTTCCCGCCACCATATGACCCTAAAAAATCAAACCCTATTTTAAACACAACACGATCTTTTTCGTTCTTTCCTCCTCTCATCAAAGTGCGACCTAAAATTAATTTTAGTATCTTCTTCGCAGGCTTTCTTTCTATTAAATCTCTACCATCTCAATAGTCAATCAAGGTATTCTCCCTCTCTTGCTCTTAAGTTTTTTTTTTTTTTTGTATATTTGTTTAAATCTTTTCTTCTCCGTCAAAATTATTTTTGAATGAATTGATTTGTTTGAATGGCTGTGTAACGAATGAAAGAATCCCTTAACGATTTGATGTCGCTAGCCTTTGTGAAACAATGAAACAATCTCGCTAGGCTCTGAAACGAAAGAATCTGGCTAGGATTTGATCTCGCTAGGCTTGTGAAATGAATGGACGAATGACATAATTCATGTAGGAATAGTGACCTCGCTAGGCTTGGGATGCATCTCACTAGGCTTGTGATATATCACAGAAGTAGAATTCATGTAGGAATGGTGATGGAGGAATTCTAGCGCTAGGCTAGTGATGCAAAATTCATGTAGGAATGGTGATATATCATTTATTATGCATCTCGATAGGATGAATCAGTTAGTTGAAGAGCCTTTACTTTCTTTTTTTTTCCCCCTTTTAAGGAAAAGGGACGAAAAATGAAGCAGTGAAACCACTCTATAGCTTTGGAGTTTGCCTCAAACATTATCAGCAACATAAAGACACTGATATGATAGACCACAATGCAAATTCAAAGTCAACATAAATTTGTACAACAATGTTGAGAAAGTTCCATCATGGGGAAAAAAAGTTATTTGATGTTGCATTTGGATTGATGAATTTGAATTTGTGTTAGAAATTAACAAAAAAAAAATGAATTTGAAAATTTTGAGCATGAGATTCATTTTTGTTAAATTGCATCGTTTAGACAACTGAAGAAATAGAAGTAATTGAAAGAAAAAATAAACTCGCAAACTGACATGTACATGATTTCTGAATTTCTAATTTTTTGTCAAGTTCTCCATAAACCAGCCATAAAAGTTTTGATATTTTTGAAACAATAAAAGACCTTCCTTTTCCTTTATTTGATATAGTTTAGTCTTAGTTGTACTGGATTCTTACACTTTTGTAATTAAAAATATGTATTTATTATTAGTTTTTTAATTTGATAATTTGTCATCTTAAGTGGTTATGCTCTGTGAGGAAATATATCAAGCCATTATTTATTTTTTACTCATGGATGCATATTTGCATTTACTAAGCTTCAAATCTTAAGAGGTTCAAATTTATCTCGAGAAAAGCAAAGAAACAACATGAAATGGTTCCATTTCATGATATACTTTGAGAACAACCTTGCAGGAAAATGAGAATTGAAGCTTCAATCAGTGGGCATAATTTAAGGAATAGATAATTTAGACTAACTAAGAAAATGGGCCACTTAGGTCTAGCCTGAATTTCTTGTAGTATTAAAGAACACATATTATGTCAATCAGCCATTATATATAATATGACAGGCCTCAGTGTAAGCATGAATTATAAATGCAGAAGAGAATAGGAAATCAGAAGAATAAAACTAAAATGTTTCTTCAAATAATAAAAAAAATAATAAAACTAAAATGGGAAAGATTACATGTAGGAATGGGAACGCTGGGAAATAGGTTCTTATATAATTTTTTTTTTTTTTCATTTCTTTGATTGTCCATTTCCTTACTAATTAAATTGAAGTTTGAATGTTGAAAATTTTAAATAACTGAATTTCTAAAGAATGAAATTTTATTTAGTATTGTTTCAATTTGAATACTGAATGTGGTTAGAGTATTTGATAATCAATTCTGCTGCATTTTGCATACTTGTAGTAGTACTACTCCTTTCGGAATTCAAATTGCCATCATTGGTTGCAACTAACAAAATGTAAGTTCAAAACTTCTATTAATTGAATTATTTTTGCTTATTTTTGCTTATTTTTAATCCAAAATAGATTTGTTAATTTATTCTAACAATTAATTAATTAATTTAGGAAAGTTTTTACAAGAAAACGACAAAAAGATTATGATGTCACTAGTCAATGAGTAATTGCATCAAACACGAATGAATTAAATGCTTCACATTCTAATAGTGATGACACTCAACTACCTAGTGACGGAGAATTCACTAATACCCAACCAGAAGAAGAAGCTGAAATTAGTTTTCAAGTTTATGACGATATGGAAATTAGAGGTACAAAATATTATATTATACAAATTAATATTTTCTATCAAATTTTTTTTATCGTTTTGCAGATGTGCAAGGGACTGTAATGAAACATGAAGGAGTTATACGTGTCAAAGATGTATGGACATTGCCTGTTAACCATAGGATTGTGGTCCATTTTAATGACTTAGGACAACCAGTTAAAAAAAAGCGGTGGAATTTTGGGCAGATGGTGGGGTAATGTTGCAAGGAAAAAGGAGTATTATTCAATTGAATGGTCAGATTGGAGAAAAATGCCTAGACTTGATAAGGAGAATTTGATGAAATTGACTAAGGTATTAACGTTATTTAGTTTTATTTTTCTAACATCATTTATTAACTTCTTATTAGTATTCACTTTATATACTTAATATTTTTATAGAAATACTTTGATATCCCTGTCAAGTTGAAGGACAAAAGTGGGTGCTCCAATCAATTGCACGCAAGTGGAAGGATTTTAAATTTGATTTAAAGTATAAATATTTCTCGTCATAGAAAACTCGAGAAGAAATAGAGAAATTTGTTCCCGATGATGTTTTCCCAAATCAATGGAAGATTCTTGTGCAATATTAGTTCTCAAAGAAAGCTTAAGTAATATGAAATATTTTGTTCTGAACTAATTCTAATTATATTTTTAAATTAATTTTTGTCTAAATTTTTCTCTTACAATCTGAATTTTCCCCCCCATATCTATATGATGGTCAGAATCTTTCAGAAAAAGGTAAAGCAGCACGAGATTATCACAAAACATATCACACTAGTGGATCAAAGAGTTTTGTAGAAGGGAGATTATGTGAGTTCAAATTTAAATTTAATATGTTTAGTTTTTTTTTTTTTTTGTGCAATTCCTACATAAAGTTTAATGGCTTTTATGTATTTTTCTAATAATTTCTAATTGTTTAATGCATATTATAATAGGAGATGAATCATGAAAAAAAGCCAGGGCAGCTTGAGTTTTACAAAATTAGTCACACAAGAAATGATGAAAAATTCATAAACGATCAATCCAAGGCTATTGTGGTAGTTTTCTTTTACGTTATTTAAACTAAAATTTTAGTCGCACCCTGTTTCAAGAAAATTAAGGTTACTATTTGTTGACGTTATTTTTAGCCAATCCGTTGCAATAGTAACTTTCAGCCAAAGCCGATATGAATTCTGCCAAATGGATGATGATGTCAAGGAAAATCTTCAACAACTGTATCCAGTCAACATCAGAACCAGGAGCCGATGAGCTATCACCCGCACATCTCGGCACGATCGGCAAGACATTACTGTTCTCAACTGTCAAGGACGGGCCACGAAACAGGATCCTCTCCACGTTTGAAAGTTGGCAACTGCCACAACAAGTATAAAGCAAGCAAGAATCCTAGATTGAAGGACACCAACACTCATCTCAAACCAAATTACCAAATTTTTTCAGTTTTCAATTCTTTTTTCTACATTTTCTTTATTGCTTCCATTTACAACTTTTCTTACAGCTTTGTTTACATTTGCTTTATAGTTTTCTTTACTCCTTTGATTACAAATTTTCCATTTAATGTTGTTTTAATTATCAATTCTAGTGTTCTGTATTTAGTCATCATTTTAATCAAAATACATCGTGTTCAGTTCCATTTTACTTTCGCATGCAATATTTCTGCTTTCTTGGACTCTTTCTATAGTAAGTTCAAGGAACCCATATCTTTTAAAAGATCAGGCTCATCCATTCATCTTTTCATCAGACTGTTTATATTCATTGGGAGAGCAGCCGATCGACATTTTCATTGGCTCCTTTTTTGTAAGGTAATATAAATTGGCACGCCCAATAGGACCTAAGGTAGTTGTTGCATGCAATTGTATTCAAGACGCATTATAGCTAATTCTCAACAGCAATCCTTAGGGCCTTCATCGAATTCATCTGATCGGCCTACAGTTAGGACTTTACGAGAAGCTTTTGATCCTGCCATAACGATGTCCGGGAGCGCCCAGGCCACCGTCCTTCAGCAACAAGGGGCATAGACTTTGTCTCCTCCCTAGGTGTCTCAGTTGACACCTACTTCTCTAACCGCCATACGACAGATTATGGAGCAGTGTACAGGTGAACTCATTCAGAGCTTTATTTCTCAATTCGCTATAGTATTTCAACCTCTACTTCAGAACGAGCTTCATAATTTTGAACAAAGGTAAAATGCTCACGGGGCACCCTAAGTAGGTGTGTATCCTCCCCCCATCCGTTGTTGTACCTTCTTATGGGTCAGTACAATTGTTGCGCCGAGAGTAATCTATGCCAATGCCCAAAGAGCACCAAGGGAATCCGGGGTTAAATGCACCCGGCATGATTCCTACGGAACCTTTCCTAGGAAGAACTCCACCATATCCAGTCGCAGGGACCTGGGTGCCGATGAGAGCACAGGTGTTCTATGACCAAAATGCTGCCCCAAACAGGAATATTGGCTCTTCGTACGAAGGACCCCAAAGCTACATTGCAATTGTCCCGATCGTGTATCCCGTTACTACGACAGTTTATCCAATACAGGGGGCAGAGTATCCTAAGATGGCTTCATTCTTTGGACAAGGTCCTCGACCGACTATGGTAGGTTCTCCCGTGCAGACTCAACAACCAATACCATCAGTCGATGTCGACTCAATAACGAAGGCATTGCATCGACAAGCTAGAGATCGGCCAGTGTATCAGAAGCCATACCCAAAATAGGTAAACTCCATGGCAATACTACCATGAGGATTTAAGTTGCCTGAGTTTTCCACATTTTCTAGAGAGGGTAACAAGCCAATTATGGAGCATATAGGGAAGTTCACAGCACAATGTAGAGAGTTCGGGAATAGTAATTGGCATTAATTGCAGTTATTCTCTTTATTCTTAACAGGGGCGGCATTTACTTAGTATGCAAACCTGACACCCGATTCCGTGCATTCATGGGCCGATATGGAATGAATCTTTCATGAGCATTTCTTTAAATCAGCACCTGAGATGTCCATAGCTGATATTTTGGTAGTTAAGTAGAAATCATTCGAAGGTGTCGCAGAATTCATCGAGCGCTTTTGGCAAACTAAGGCCAAATGCACCACCCAATTGTCGAAAATGGAGTGTGCCCAGATAGCCATCAGTAAAATGCATCTGTAGCTCAAAGAGAGCCTTATCCTATAGGATTTCTCTAATCTATCATGTTTGCTATCTCAGGCTGTCAAAAGAAATGATTAAGGAAAAAGAAAAAATGTGGTCAGTTAAGTTTTCTCAAGGACAAACCATGATATTAGTAGTGGATGATGTTACCGATAATAAGAAAGAACAATTGCTAGATGTGATGGCAGCAGAATTAATAAAATATGCATCTTACACTTTTCCTTTTCTGAAGCCTAGCAAAGGGAAAGAGGAAGCTTCTCCTGAAGGTCCATCCACATACACATTCGATGTATCCAAGGCTGAGTAAATCTTTGATCAAATGTTCAAAGACAAATAGATTCGTCTACCTTTCAGTCACAAGGTTCCGGGGCCAGAGGAATTGTAGGGTAAGAAATATTGTAAGTGGCATAATTCATTTTACCATAATACTAATAGCTGTGTGATTTTTAAGAATACAATACAGAAGGCTTTACAAGAGGAAAGAGTAAGATTTGCAAACAAACGAGAGGAAACCTTAGTCGATATAGACCCGTTCCCAACAGCAGATGCAAGCATGGTGCAGACATGCGAAGAATACGTGGAGCATGAGCTGGGAGATTCTCCCGTCAAAAGGCAGTCCGAGATTTTGGAAGGAAGCAAACCAATGTTCCAAAGACTAGATGGTTGACCGTCAGTTTTTATCGGCTTACAGTTCCAACCTTTGCGGCCCATTTCTAAGGGAAGAATGAGAAATTTACAGTATATGTACCTCGTAAAGAGCCATTCTTTTCAGGCCATCGTTCCCAGCTCACGAAAGCTCAAAAACAGCAGGAACAAAGGAGACGGGCTCAGCAGAAACAAGCATTGGAAGAATGGTCAGATAAACAGGTATGCACTTCCATAAGTCAGAACATGCTCATCATTCTCCCATAACAATTCTGAGCAAAGGCCGAGCAAGAAGCGGTAGAAGAAGATTACCACGCAGCAGAAGAAGCGGTCGTTGAGCTCATCGAGTTTAAAGTGCCATTAGAAAGGATGTTCTTTCTGATCTCCACAATAGAACATTCTAATCACCTCAAACCGTTGTACATTAAGGCACACATCAATAGAAGACCTTTCTCTCGAGTTTTCATCGATGGAGGAGTTGTACTGAACGTAATACCATTAGCAACTTTAAGGCATTCAGGCTCACCACAATCTATCTCCTACCGATGTCCAAATGCTTAATTTCACTGGGGAGGCAACCAAAGCAGAAGGGGTTATCACTTTTGAGGTGGCCGTAGAGTCCAAGGTTAAAAGATTGTTTTCTTTATAATCACGGCAAAGCCGGCGCATTCTGTCTTATTAGGTAGGGATTGGATTCATGCGAACTATTGCGTTCTGTCAACGCTACACCAAATGATGTTGATTTGGGATGGAGAACAAGTGGAAAGGATACTAGCTGATCCCAATCCGTTTTCTGCAGAAGTACACATGAATGAGGTAGTGTTCTACCGTTCTACTTTTAACTTGAGCCATTACTCCAAGCTCACCATGGCTCATAACTAAATCACAACGGAAGGGCTAGAGGGTCAATGTCCAAAAACAGAGGACCCCGACGTTCGACATGCAACTGGTTTTGTTGCTCAGGACCTGTTAACAGAAATGGACATCGGGGAACTTAGGAAGAACAGAACCACAGAGGTAAGCTTGTGCTTAACTTTCGATCAACAGAATGCTTTAGCAGTACTGATTCGCAGGTACAAAGATTGTTTTGTATGAGATTATCATGAGATGCCAAGATTGGACAGAGACATTGTAAAGCATTGCTTACCAATCAAGGAAGATTTCAAGCCTTATAAACAGCCTGCCTGGCGTTTTAATCCCACTCTCTTACCCAGAAACAAAGAAAAAATTAAGAGATTGCTTCGGTGTAGTTTCATCCGTACCTGCCGATATGCAGATTGGGTATCTAATATTATGCCCATCATTAAAAAGAACAGTCAGCTGCAGATTTGCGTTGATTTTAGAAATCTAAATTTGGCCGCCCCGAAAGATGAATACACCATGCCAATGGCCGATATGTTAGTGGACTCCGCTACAAGAAACCAATTCTTAAACTTCATGGACGGATACTCCAAATACAACCAGATATTCATAGTTGAAGAAGACACCAGAAAGATAGCTTTTCGTTGCCCAGGATCTATCGGTTTATTCGAATGGATAGTTATACATTGAAGAACGGTGGAGCTACTTTCCAAAGAGCCATAAACCTCATTTTCCATGATCTCATTGGCAAGACCATAAAGGTTTACATTAACGACTTAGTGGTTAAGTTGCCCACTTTTTCGCAACACCTTCAAGGTTGGAGCATGCTTTCCTTAGAATAAACTAGCACCAGTTAAAAATCAACCCTGTCAAATGCGCCTTCGGAGTTTCAATCGAAAACTTCCTCGGGTTCTTGGTGCATCAAAGAGGGATTGAGGTGAATCAAAACAAAACAAGGGATATTCTACAGGTAAGGCCACCGCAAACCAAAAAGGAGCTCCAAAGTTTCTTAGGAAAACTCAATTTCTTGTGACGCTTTCTGGCAAACGCCGCAGGTATGCAAAAGGTATCCTCTTCTTTGCTCCGTTTAAAGTCGTCATTGAATTTTGTTTTGCAACTGAAACATCAAGCGGCATTTGGTCAAATCAAGGCTGCATTATCAAAACCTCCAGTTTTGGTACCTCTATAGGATAAGGTATCTTTAAAATTGTACATTTCACCAGCTCCGGAATCTATCGACTGCCTGCTGGCTCAAGATGATGCACAAAGGGTTGAAAGGGCAGTCTAGGATGTTAGTCGAAACCTGACGAACTCCGAGACCAGGTATTCCCCTGTTGAGAAACTATGCTTGTCTTTATACTATGCATGTGTAAAGCTAAAGCATCATCTGCTACCTAAGAAAGTGCAAGTCCTGTGCAAAATTGATCTTGTTAAATATTTACTGAACCGACCATTGTTGCAAGGATGGTTAATGAAATTAGCTATTAAGTTACACACTTTTTCTTTAACTCATTTACCTTTGAAAGTGGTGAAATGTCAAACCATAGTCGATTTCTTAGCCGAGCATCCATGTGTGAAAGTGCCCAACCCTGAAAAGAAAGAAATACAGGGATACATCTCACACACGCCATGGAAGTTAGAATTTGATGGATCCAGCACGCAAAGTAAAACAGGCGCCAAGTTGGTTATAGAGGCTCCTTGCAGACGACAAGGAAAAATCTTGTTTAAAAAGTAAAGGGACCTTAAATAATCAGGCGGAAGACGATGCTCTCATTTTGAGACTTCGAATCCTAAAGGCTTTGGACACACGAATGGTCAATATAACAGGGGATTCTCAAATTGTCATATGGCAAATTTTAGGTGAGTACAAATGCACTAACCCCGTGTTATCGGATAAGTTACAGGAAGTGCGAGAGTTGTTGCAATACTTCTCGAAAGTTATCTTGACTCACGTTCCTCGAGGTGAGAACCGGGAGCAAACGACTTAGCTCAAATAGCTTCAGGTTTTAAGAAAAGAGTCGAGGTGATAATGTGTCAGTAGATATCGAAAAAGAAATATGAAGAAGATTGGCAGTCCGATATCGTCTCATACTTACGAAAGCTTACGAGCTAGGTTTCACAAGAGCTAAAGCGTAAGGTATTGAACTTTATACTGATCGAGAACGACTTATTTAGAATAAGTCATTTAAGAGTTCTGTTGAGATGCTTGTCCAAGTAAGAAGCAGCGCGACGTTAGCTGAAGTACACGAAGGCCTATGTGGTGCTCATCAGACGAGTCCTAAGTTGAAATGAACGCTACAATAACATGGATTTTACTGGCCTTCGATGACTATGGACTGTGTAGCCTATGCAACCGGGTGTGAGACATGTCAAAAGCACGGCCCATTAACTCATACCCCTACCATGGACTTACATCCTATCATTAAGTCATGGTCGTTCAAGGGTTGGGCTCTAGACGTCATCGGCAAGATTCACTCGCCATCAACTAAAGGGCACACCTTCACTCTAGTGGCAATCGATTACTTTACCAAGTAGGTAGATGCACAAGCCCTAACTAGAGTAACCCAGTCTTCCGTTATCACCTTCTTTTAGTAAAGCATCCTATTCCGATTCGGCGTACATGGAACCATAACGGTTGACCAAGGAACTATGTTCACAGGAGACAAGGTACGCAACTTTCTAACTTAATTCCAGGTTAAGTTACTTCATTCCTCCCCGCATTATGCACAGGCCAATAGTCAAGCTGAGATAACAAAAAAGACTTTGATCAGTATAATCCGAAAGTCGGTAGAAGATAAACTAAGAAAATGGCACGAAACCCTTTAAGAGATGTTGTGGGTATATCGGAACGCTTAGAAAACCGCTACTGGTTTTACTCCATTTCAGCTGACATATGGACAGGATGTAATACTACCCGCTGAATTATCACTACGGTCAGCCTGGGTAGCTTATCAACACTGCTTGTCAGTTGAGGATTACAAATTGGCCCTGGTAATGAGTTTGGACCAAGCCAAGGAAGATCGTTGGATAGCATTGGAAAATATCAGAAGACATAAGGAGAAAGTAGCAAGAACCTACAATCGGAAAGTGCGGGGAAGAAGTTTTCAAATAGGAGATATGGTTTAGAAAACTATACTACCCATGGCACCAAAGGACCCACGCTACGGTAAGTGGTCCACCTCATGGGAGGGACCTTTTCTTGTTACCCAGATTTTCGATGGAGATGCCTATCGGCTGATGACAGCCAACGGGAAAGAAGTGAACAATGCCATAAATGGTAAGTATTTGAAGAAGTTTTATACGACATTCTGGGAAGGAAAATTGGTAGGAGAAGAATAAAAAAAAGAGAGAAAAGAAAAAAACAACAGAGGAAAAAAAAAAGAAAAGGAAAAAAACAACAGAGAGACAAAAAAAATGGGAGGGAAACATGTTGGCATTTCATATGAAACAGCTGATCACAAAAGAACCAATCAGATGGCTACTACATTGTAAAGAAAAAAAAGTCAAGCCTCCTCAGACGGAGTGTGAGGCGTCTCAATCGTCTAGGCAAAAGGAACTATAGCAAGCCGATTCGGATCTTCCTCGGGTAAAGCAGCCGCTATTGGGGTTTCTTCCTTTTTTTCCACAGGAGCGGTAAGTTCTTCCAGGCCGGTTCTAGTTTGACAACCAATTCCTCTGTTGAAGATGGACATGTCTCGGCATCCCCGATTTGTGTACCAGAGGGACCAGCTTCGTTGGGACTACAAAAAAAAGTGGCCAGGTAAGATTGGAATTTGTCCCACGAAGACGGCATGCTACTTAGCAACTTGTCGGAATGTTGCAATTCCATCTGGAGCAGTTCTTCTTCGGCTTCCAACATGAGCTGATCGTCCTGAAATTTGGCCGCTAATTCTTCGGCAGAGGAGACTATCTGCTAACAGGCATTCTCAGCCTCAAGCTTCTCGTCTAAGGCCCATTTTTCAGAATCTAATTCCTCCTAGAGCACTCGTAGTTGCTGTTGGGGATATGCCCTAGAGTCAATTTGTACTTATACAATTGTCATTATGTTTTATATAATAATATGAGGCTTTCCTTTCCATGAATAGTGAGTTTTGTTTTGTTGGTCATCAAGTACGTGACTTGATAGTAAAACCGTACAATGAATACAATGACTATTCTAAAAGCTGTCCTCGATCGATTATTATTATTGGAATAATAATAAATTAAGATTAGTATGTTTGTGACTTGATGGCTATGTTTCTATGGCCATGGATATTTGTGATATCGAGTCAAGACATAAATAAATGTTAGAGAACATTGTATTGGACATGACCCATTTGTGAGAGTACTTCATGGAATATGTCATAAGTACTTTCTAGCCATAATAATATTGAAAGTCCTTCGACCTAAATTCATCATAGTTTCTTACTTGATAAATTCTATATTTTGACATTGTCTAAAGTTGTCTTTAACCGAGATAATAAATTAGACTACTTGTTGAATATAGAATAAATCAAGGAGAGGAATATGATTGATTGTGAAGGAATTTGTCCCTCTCGATTATGGGAGAGATATCCATGGGCCCCTTGATAAGTTAGACTGTTAAAAATGCATGGCCGTGCTCAAATATATCAATCTAAGATATTGATATCATTTGTTTGAACAGTCTACTATGAAATCAAGAAATAATTGATTAAGCTTAATAAGGATGACATGCTCCGTGCCTTATGCTTAATCTGGATATCGTGTGACAAAATGACTAAATATAAAATTATGGTTTGGTTCAAAGAGATCACCGATCTTCATTTAACCTGGATAGTTATAATGTTTTGCTAGAAACCGCTTATAACTTGTGGGCCATTTAAATATGATTTAGGCACGCTGCCAGTGTTAAATGAACCTATAGGGTCACACAATAAGCGAACTTGTTAGGTTATTTTTACGGTAACCGAGTTCGATGAATCTGGATGATATCCAGATTATAAGAATCTGACTCGGTAAAATAATTAGTTAAATTACCGAGATAATGGCAGAATCTTATCATATCAGTTTTAATTTAATTTGAATTTAAATTAGAATATGATAAGATATTATTAGGGTTGGACTCTAAGAGGTTCGAGGGTTTTTTTTAAGAAAACCCTAGCCGTCTTTCAATAGTCCAATTTTTCGGTTGAGAACATTCGTGCCATTCTCTACCAGAGAAAAAAAAACCTCTCAAACCCTAGGCGCTAGCACTCCCCGGGTATCGAGTGAGTTCGCGGTGTGTATCCGATAGAGGACGTTCGCATACTGCAGCGTCTGGTGATTGTTCGGGTTGAACGTACAACGACGCAACAAGAATCGAAGGATTTCGATTACAGCAACCGAGAGGTAATTCTTAAAGCTTAGATCTTCTTAATCGTTTACTTGGGTCCTCGGGAGGGATTCGTAGATGTTTTCGCGTTTAGGAGTCCACGAATCCCAACGGTGGTATCGAGCAACTTGCTAAACGATTAGGTTGATTTATACTGTATTAATCGTATTGTTGAATACATGTATAATATGTATATATGAACTTAACGGGTATGTATCGGCATGTTCGCATGATTATGATTTTAGAATACTTAGCATGCGGACTTGCTGAATTAGGTTTAATGTGTGCATCTTAGTCGCTCGATCGGACCAGTTAGTTGCGGATTGTACGTAAATTGGTCTGTTTTAATATGATATGGTATCGTAAGCATGCTATCCGTCGTTCTATATTTGCGAATTGCTTTTATTAATCGGACATGATAATATGTTATCTGTATAAATATGATTAAAAGAACGCATATTGTCTGTAATATGAATTTTCACGGCGATGGTTATTAAGGGGTCCGAACGTTAATTTGATTAATTTTCGGAAATCGGAAGGCAAAATCTCATTCAATGAGAGTAGGAAAAATCGTTTTTCCTTCGGAGCGCTGCCCCGGAGACCTCGCCTGCCGACCGGCGGGACCTTCGCCAGGCGCGCCCTTGGACCCCGCAGGCGCTGCCCTTGACCCCGCGGGCGTTGCCCTTGGAACCCCAACTAAGCTGTTCGTTGTGTGTTATTCGTCAATGTTTTTTATTGTAGTTGTGGATTATTTTGAATAGTGCATAGCATGGCCCGTTTTATCCCAATGTGATTGGTTGGTTACATTATGGTTGTTTTAAGTTGTAATTTTTTAAATACGGCATGCGTGTCGTTTTTCATTGTTGTAAAATTGTACTTGCTTTCCTAGAACAGGAATTATTTTAATTTTACTATCCAATGTAAAAGAAGACGGCAGTCGACATTTACAACCAAGGAGGAGTATGCTCAAGGCATTAGAGAATGCTTAAGGAGTTCATATACCTAGATTGACCACCTTGATCTTCACTTTGCTCGTGATGATCAACATAGGTTATGGGGCCATGCTATGTCACTTTTATTTATGTCTTGCATGCATATTTGATATGTTTATTTTACGCTTACTACAATCCAATCAAATTTTTAAAGAAAAAAAATTTAAGTGTTAAATGCCTTCCAAAATCAAACACTTGTTATTACTTGGATCATCATATGGTCATTCCTACCAAAGTAGGATGCTTTTGATTATCTTGGTGAGATAAGATGGAAAATAGTTTTCCATATGTTTGATATGGTTTGACTTAACTGGGCTATCAAAATGGTTTTGGGCCTAGGGTATTTTATGAGATATTTTTAGCCGGGACATTTGATGTCTATCTCATTTAAAATTAGAATTTTATTTAATTATAAGATTAAAGCCAAAGCTTGCTTATGATTAAAACAAAATATTTTTCCCCACTACGAAACATCAAAATGTTGAAGTTTCAAAAAAAGTTTGAATGCTTTTTAGTGGGAGTTTTTCGTTAGAGTCTCAAAAATTAATTACTTTGCATATTTTTGTATGTAGATAATGGCAACAAACAGTTGGAATAATTCATTGTGATCTGTGCTTGAGAAAGACAAGCTTAGTGGGACTAACTTTCTTGATTGGGCACGAAACTTAAGAATTGTTCTTAAGCAAGAAAAAAGGCTCTATGTTCTTGAAAATCCTATTCCCCACTGCTCCGGCGAATAACGCCTCAAAAGCTGAAAAAGATGCTTATAGTAAGCACAAAGATGACTCCAACGATGTTACTTGCCTCATGCTAGCAACCATGAACTACGAACTTCAAAAACGGTTTGAAGAAGCAGAGGCATATGACATGATTGTGCATCTCAAGGAAATGTTCCAAGAGCAAGCACGACAAGAGAGATTTGAAACTCACAAGGCGTTAAATGCATGTAAGATGGTTTACGGCACCTCGGTAAGTGCTCATGTCCTTAAAATGAAGGGCTATCTAGATCATCTTGATAAGCTTGGTGCTCCTGTTAATCATGACATGGCCACGGATTTGATCTTGGGCTCTTTACCTGCTTGAGTATGACCGGTTTGTCATGAATTTTAACATGCATAATATGGAGAAATCCATTCTTGAATTGCATGGGATGCTAAAACAAGCTGAACTGAACATTAAGAAGAATACTCCAAGTGTTCTAATGGTTCAAAAAGGGAAAGGCAAAAAGAACAACCAAAAGGGCAAGGTCATGGCTAGTAAGGGTAAGGACAAGGCAAAGTCCAAGTTCAAGCCCAAACCTAAGGCCAAGACACCAAAGGAGGGAGCTTGCCACCATTGTGGAGAACAAGGACATTGGTTAAGAAATTGCAAGCTCTATTTGGAAGCAAAGAAAAAGAAGGGCGGTGAGGCTAGCCGTCGGTATTTATGTTATTGAAATTAATTTATCTACTTCGATTCATGGGTATTGGATACCGGTTGTGGATCTCACATTTGTGTAAATGTGCGGGGTCTAAAAGGAGTAGAGCCTTGGCAAAAGGCGAGGTGGACCTACGAGTTGCGAATGGAGCAAAAGTTGCTGCGATGGCTGTAGGAACTTTTGAATTAATTTTGCCCGGTGGGCTTGTTTTAGAAGCTGAACAATTGTTTTTATGTTCATGCTATGAGTAGGAATATTATTTCAGTTTCTTGTTTGGATTTAGAAGGTTTTGAATTTGTTATTAGGAATAACATTTGCTCCATTAATAAAAACGGCATTTTTTATGGAGATGCTTCATTATCGAATGGGCTTTATATTCTAAATCTTCGTGGATCTTCGGACATGTCTATCTATAATATAAATACTAAGAGATTGAAATCCAATGATTTAAATCGGACTTACTTACGGCATTGTCGTTTGGGCCATATAAATGAGAAACGCATAACAAAGCTTCATAATGATGGGCTTCTAAAATCGTTTGATTTAGAATCTTACAGAACATGTGATTCTTGTTTATTAGGCAAAATGACTAAAGCGCCTTTCAAGAGACAAAATGAAAGGGCAAGCTGATTTATTGGGCCTAATACATACCGATGTATGTGGACCAATGAATTCACTCGCTAGAGGAGGATTTCGATACTTCATTACATTTACGAGATGATTTCAGCGAGATATGGCTACCTGTATCGATGAAACACAAATCTGAATCGTTCCAGAAATTCAAAGAATTTCAAAATGAAGTACAAAATCAACTTGGCAAAAGTATCAAAACACTTCGATCGGATCGAGGTGGTGAATACTTAAGCCACGAGTTTGACGAGCATCTTAAAAATTGTGGAATTATTTCCCAAGTAACTCCACCGGGAACACCTCAATGGAATGGTGTATACGAACGGAGAAATCGGACTTTATTAGATATGGTTCGATCAATGATGAGTCAAACTGATCTTCCAATCTCCTTTTGGGGTTATGCCCTGGAGACTGCTTGCATTCATACTAAATCGAGTTCCATCTAAATCGGTTCGAAAACGCCATATGAGATATGGACTGGGAGACAACCTAGTTTGTTATTTACGAAGATTTGGGGTTGTGAAGTTTATGTAAAGCGTTTATTATCCGATAAACTTGCACCTAAATCTGATAAATGCATATTTGTGGGGTATCCTAAAGAAACTAAAGGATATCAATTTTATCTCCCAAAAGAAAATAGAGTAATTGTTGCTCGAAATGGATTCTTTCTTGAAAAGGAATTTATTTCCAAAAGAATCGAGTGGGAGTAAAATACATCTTGATGAGATTCAAGGACCACGAGTTAGTGCTGAACCTCATCAAGATGAGATTCAAGAGCCACAATTAGTGCACGAACCAAATAATGAATCTCGATTAGATGGCTCACAAGTCCAAGATGAGCCTACATCTATAGAACAAGGACCTCGAAGATCGATAGGGTTCGTCAACAACTCGAGAGATATGGATTTCTCATCATCGACGATCACAATGTGGAGCTTATGGTTAATGATGAGCCCACTTCCTATCAAGAAGCCATTAAGAGTTCGACTCTAGAAAATGGTTAGAGGCTATGAAGTCCGAGATGCAATCCATGTATGATAACCAAGTTTGGACTTTGGTTAACCCACCTAAAGGTTCAAAAACCATTGGGTGTAAGTGGGTTTTCAAAAGAAAACAGACATGGAGGAAATGTGCATACTTACAAAGCACGATTGGTAGCAAAAGGTTATAGACAAATTCATGGTATAGACTATGATGAAACCTTTTCACCGGTTGTAATGCTTAAATCTATCGAATTCTTCTTGCCATAGCGAGCATATTATGACTATGAAATTTGGCAAATGGATGTCAAAACCGCGTTTCTTAATGGAAACTTACTCGAAGATGTGTACATGACACAACTTCGAGGGTTTTGATGATCCTTTGAATTCTAATAAAGTGTGCAAGCTTCAAAGATCCATTTATGGATTGAAGCAAGCATCTCGAAAGTCTGGAATCTTCGTTTTGATGAAGCAATTAAAGAATTTAACTTTATCAAAAATGAAGATGAGCCTTGTGTCTATAAGAAAACAAGTGGGAATGCAATAGTCTTTTTGGTACTTTATGTTGATGATAGCTTACTCATTGGAAACGACATCCCAACTCTACAAAGTGTAAAGACATGGTTGGGAAATTGTTTCTCAATGAAAGACTTAGGTGAAGTTGCCTATATTCTAGGTATAAGGATCTATAGAGATAGATCTAGAAAGCTAATTGGACTAAGTCAAAGTGCATACATTGACAAGGTGCTGAAAAGGTTCGATATGCAAGACTCTAAGAGAGGATTCTTGCCAATGTCACATGGCATTAAGCTCGACAAAACTCAAAGTCCTTCTATGAAGGATGAAGAAGAGCGCATGAACAAGATACCATACGCTTCCGCTATAGGGTCTATCATGTATGCCATGTTATGTACTCGACCCGATGTATCATATGCATTGAGCATGACAAGCGAGGTTCCGATCAAATCCTGGAGAGGCACAGCTGGACTGCTTGTCAAGAACATACTAAAGTACTTAAGAAGAACTAAAGATATGTTCTTAGTTTATGGAGGACAAGAAGGCGAGCTAATTGTAAATGGTTACACCGATGCTAGTTTTCGGTCCGACATAGATGATTATAGATCGCAATCGGGTTTTCTATTTTGTTTGAATGGAGGTGCTTGTAAGTCTGGAAAAGTTCAAAGCAAGACACCGTGGCCGATTCTACTACGAAGGCTGAGTATGTAGGCTGCCTCAGCTGCGGCTAAAGAAGCGATTTGGATTAAAAAGTTCATTACGGAACTAGATGTAGTTCCTAGTATTGTGAACCCAGTGGATCTCTATTGCGACAACAATGGAGCCATTGCACAAGCTAAGGAACCAAGATCACATCAGCGATCCAAACATATACTTAGACGTTTTCATCTCATTCGAGAAATTGTTGATAGAGGAGATGTCAATGTATGCAAGGTGCCAAGCGATGACAATGTTGCGGATCCATCGACAAAGCCTCTCCCATCGTCTAAACATGATAGTCATACCGAACAATGGGATTACGGCTTATGCCAAATTGGTCTTAGTGCAAGTGGGAGACTGTTGGGGATATGCCCTAAAGTCAATTTGTACTTATACAATTGTCATTATGTTTTATATAATAATATGAGGCTTTCCTTTCCATGAATAGTGAGTTTTGTTTTGTTGGTCATCAAGTACGTGACTTGATAGTAAAACCGTACAATGAATACAATGACTATTCTAAAAGCTGTCCTCGATCGATTATTATTATTGGAATAATAATAAATTAAGATTAGTATGTTTGTGACTTGATGGCTATGTTTTACTGGCCATGGATATTTGTGATATCGAGTCAAGACATAAATAAATGTTAGAGAACATTGTATTGGACATGACCCACTGTGAGAGTACTTCATGGAATATGTCATAAGTACTTTCTAGCCATAATAATATTGAAAGTCCTTCGACCTAAATTCATCATAGTTTCTTACTTGATAAATTCTATATTTTGACATTGTCTAAAGTTGTCTTTAACCAGATAATAAATTAGACTACTGTTGGATATAGAATAAATCAAGGAGAGGAATATGATTGATTGTGAAGGAATTTGTCCCTCTCAGTTATGGGAGAGATATCCATGGGCCCCTTGATAAGTTAGACTGTTAAAAATGCATGGTCGTGCTCAAATATATCAATATCATTTGTTTGAACAGTCTACTATGAAATCAAGAAATAATTGATTAAGCTTAATAAGGATGACATGCTCCGTGCCTTATGCTTAATCTGGATATCGTGTGACAAAAGGACTAAATATAAAATTATGGTTTGGTTCAAAGAGATCACCGATCTTCATTTAACCTGGATAGTTATAATGTTTTGCTAGAAACCGCTTATAACTTGTGGGCCATTTAAATATGATTTAGGCACGCTTCCAGTGTTAAATGAACATATAGGGTCACACAATAAGCGAACTTGTTAGGTTATTTTTCTGGTGACCAGGTTCGATGAATCTGGATGATATCCAGATTATAAGAATCTGACTCGGTAAAATAATTAGTTAAATTACCGAGATAATGACAGAATCTTATCATATCAGTTTTAATTTAATTTGAATTTAAATTAGAATATGATAAGATATTATTAGGGTTGGACTCTAAGAGGTTCGAGGGTTTTTTTTTTTAAGAAAACCCTAGCCGTCTTTCAATAGTCCAATTTTTCCGGTTGAGAACATTCGTGCCATTCTCTACCAGAGAAAAAAAAACCTCTCAAACCCTAGGTGCTAGCACTCCCCGGGTATCGAGTGAGTTCGCGGTGTGTATCCGATAGAGGACGTTCGCATACTGCAGCGTCTGGTGATTATTCGGGTTGAACGTACAACAGTGCAACAAGAATCGAAGGATTTCGATTACAGCAACCAGAGGTAATTCTTAAAGCTTAGATCTTCTTAATCGTTTACTTGGGTCCTCGGGAGGGATTCGTAGATGTTTTCCGCGTTTAGGAGTCCACGAATCCCAACAGTTGCATCTCAAGGCCTTAAATTCTCTTAACCCTGGTGGAAATATCAGCTTGAATGATGCCTAGGTAAGCAAAGGCTTCTTGATGATGCATTTGCAGAAACGCCTCCTAGTCTCGGAGCGCTCCCAAGGCTTGGAGCTGACGAGAAGCTTCGTCTCGCCTACTTTGAGTGTTGGAAAATAAGCGCTGGGTGAATCGCATGTGCCCTAGATAGTCAGTTGATAAGCATTTCAATTCCATTGGGATATCAGAAGTAATGGATTGTGCCAGCAGTATGAGGGCTCGACTGATAGCATCTTAAGAAGAGGGGTTGGTCGGCAAGCTAGCTCCCAGTAGACTCCGTAGGAGTTCTAGCGCTACCTTTTCAATCGTTACTAGTCGAGAAAGAGTAGGTTCCATTGGAGGCTCAAGGGCCATTGTTGTAGGAGGTGTAACGGGCTTATTGACCACCGTTCTCTCTGAGAAAGGTGCCTCAGACACAAAGGTAGTAACTGGCGAAGGTAAAACGGTCGAAGCCCCTTCTTCTGCCGTTGTCATTCTTGCAGGAGACAAGGGGGGCATGACTATTGATAACTCTAAGGAAAAATCAAAAATAACCAGCTAGCTGGTCTTCTGTTTCTACAAAAGAAGGCAATATAAGATTAACTCTAAATCAAAGGATGAAAAGCATTGAAAAGGAAGAAAGTGTTTTCAATCCAAACCTTGGCAAATGCCGGAGTATGAATGGCCTACCGTCTCTTTCACCGACTCAGCAAGGGGAGGACGATTTCTTCTTCTTCTTCCTCTTTCTCGTCGGCAGGTGAAAGTATGGGGGTTCTTTTCACTGGCGGCATATGGAATAGTAGCGTAGTGATTGGACTAGCAGAGGCTTTGCTCTGCTTACTTTTCTTCGGTACAGATATTTCTACCACCGCCAATACCGATCCCACCAGTCTGGACAACGACATCTCTACAAGGTCAGAAAAGAGCATTTCACTCAACTGCCGCTACCACAGGGTGAAGTTTGGTGTGGCCTCCCTAATAACCTGAAAAGAATGATACTAAAAAAAATGGAGAACGGTTAAGGACCTATCGGCTAAAGTCCGCACATCTTCTACCGATAAGATAGGCATAACAGAATAAGAAGAGATATGACTAGGGTCAGCGGGAATATCTTGAATTAGCCCAAATTACTGTGAAAAGCAATATGGGTTATACCATTCGTAGGAGGACTTAGCACTCCGGCCGCCTAATTTTGCCCCAAGAAGGAGTTCTCAAGAGCACAGCATTCGGGCCCAGATGATTTCTTGAGAGGCTTCCGGTGCTTCAGCGAGTTTCATCAGCCAGAGGGGGCCTATTTCCCGGGCAGAGTAAGGATAGAAGTGGGGCTCGTTCTGAAGTCGATTCTGATGGAGGTAGGTCGTGATAGTTCTGGTGGAAGACCTAATCGCAGGAGTCTTCAACAACCGATAGCCGGTGGCTCAATCGACAGACCCCGCAGAATCTCCGAAGATGGTATTAACATTAAACTGGGGGAGGTATTGATAAAGCCACAACTTCATAACCCAGAGGGGGCCACCAAGATTTGTCGGATCACCCCCAGCTGACAAGGTTGAGATCATCTGATTCATCAGCCGATACACCAAGGCCAAAACCAGGGAAGCAAGGTCATAACGTTTTCTCTTCCTCAACAGAGCCGATACATAGTATCGATACTCATTGCTTATCCCTACCGAATGAGAGTAGATGATATACTTACAAAGTCATAGCCAGAGAAAGGCAGATTGTTCCTGCTCTGACGGAACAAGGCCAACGCCCCTTTGGGGCCATAAAATTATCGTAAGAGGCAGTGAATTTATCCAAATGGGCTTCAATAGTAGGTAAGCTTTCTTCATTGTGTAGACGGGGATCTCATCACCATCACAACGGAAGCCCAAGATAGTGCAGATGTCCAGTATCGTGGGTGTAAACATACCATGAGGGAAGATGAAGTCGTTGATCGTTGGGGACCAAAACGGCAAAAACGGCCAAAAACAGATTGCGATCAAAGAAGTCAGAAATCATGATGGCATCGCGAATACCCCATTGGTCCCAAAGGGCATCATAAGTAGCCTGACAATGGTCACGCCATTCCTGTAGTTTTTCAGGGAACGCGGCCAGTGGCGGAAAAAGAAAGACAGGTCAGCTGTGGAAAAGTTATCCCGATTCAGGGGAAGGGTGAAGCCCTCCGAGTAGGCAAACTGCAAATGCTCTGTGATAACTTCTAACGACAATAGCCAAGGGCCCAAGGTGTAGAGATTGGCCTCGGCTTGAATCAAAGTCAGGGGAGAATGATCAACGGGAATGGCTATGGAGATTTAGATGTTCGTAAATTCAAGAAATATGCAAAAAACGGGGATGAATTTCACAAAGGAGATAAAAGTCTAAGCAAGATAGTGTTATTGTAGAAAAAGAATTTTGTATCTGTGAAGGAGAAACGATAGGGACCACGGCTATTTAAAGAGGAGTTTCAAAAGACTAGTCGTTCATGGACTTCGAAGCCAAGGAGTTGGCACCTTTCTACAATGATCGGGATGTTCTGACTCTATCAGAAAAAGAACGGTTACGAATTAAAAAGGTACAATTCCCGTCGCTTCACCTATTCGCGCCATCAAAGCAACGGGACTCGAGGGGGCATGTGTTGACGTCTTTTTTAGCCGATCCGTTGCAATGGTAACTTTCAGCCAAAGCTAATATGAATTCTATCAAACGGATGATGACGTCAAGGAAAATCTTCAGCGGCTGTACCCGGTCAACATCGGAACTAGGAGCCAATGAACCATCACCCACACACCTCAGCATAATCGGCAAGACATTATCATTCTAAACCGCCAAGGACGGGCCACGAAGCAGGATCCTCTCCACGTTTGAAAGTTGACAACTATACCACAGTAAGTATAAAGTAAGCAGAAATCCCAAATTAAAGGACACCAACACTCATCTCAAACCAAATTACCAAATTTTTCCAATTTTCAATTCCTTTTTCGGCATTTTCTTTACTACTTCTATTTACAGCTTTTCTTACAGCTTTGTTTACAGTTTTGTTTACATTTGCTTTACAGTTTTCTTTACTCCTTTGACTACAAATTTTTCGTTTAATGTTGTTTTAATTATCAATTCAAGTGTTCTATATTCATTCATCATTTTAATCAAAATACATCGTATTCAGTTCCGTTTTGCTTTCGCAAGCAATATTTCTATTTTCTTGGACCCTTTCTATAGTAAGTTCAAGGAACCCATGTCTTCTAAAAGGTTCGGCTCATCCATTCATCTTTTCATCGGATTGTTTATGTTCATCAGAAGAGCAACCGATCAACATTTCCGTTGGCTCCCTTTTCATAAGGCAACACTACTATTTTCCTTTTTTTTTTTTTTTATGTAGAACGCAACTAATGTTGCTGCTGAACGTTCTGCAACACATAAAGATTATAATGCCAATATAATAGAGGATGAAGGACTCAATGAAGTTTTGGGGGAACATCAATATAGTCGAGTTAGAGGATATGGATTAGGAGTTACTCCTTCACAGATTTTTAGACCAAATTCTAAGCCAAAAAATAGAAAACAACCTGAGGTCAAAATTCTCCAAAAAGAAATACATAACATGAATGTAAGTTATGAAATAAAGATTGCAAACCTGAAGGAAGAGTATGAAAGGAAGATTACAAACATGCAAAATGATTATGAAAAAAATGTTGATGATCTCCAAAAAGAGTTAAACAGTATGCGCAGTAATGTATCCAATTTTAGAATATTATTTTTAGAGGTGAGTTACTATTAACATGGTCATTCTATTTACTATTACTAGTACAAAGTATCATGACAACTAAAATTTATGGCATGCGTTTAATTTTTCAGGCTGGTCACAATTTTACTACATCTACATTTACATCTACACAAAGTTAAGCTTATGTAAGTATCTTATTTAGTCAAATTATTTCAATTGCATTTATTTCATTGAATTTTGAAAAACTATCAATATTTGTCAATAAAATTATTTCATTATTCTGAGTATTTAACATTTGATTTATTTTGATTTATAGGGACATTAAAATATAAAAATCAACGATTTGCAAAATCCATCCACTTTGAAGATACGAAGAGATGTTTCTGGTTGAAAATTAGTTGAACATTTTGTAATCAAATATTACTTTACTTGTTTTTTATATGGATATTTGAATTATATATTTTTTGAATATTTAAATTATGTTTCATATTTTATGCTTTCTAAAATTTGATAAATGTAATTTGGCAGCTTTAAAAGTATTAAAAAAACAAGAAATAAAAAATGGTACCAAATTTATGGAGAAATTGTATACCAAAAAATGTCACAATAGTAATCATGTGTCGTAAATTGTGAGAAATATTGGGAAAAAAAAGTGATGCTAAATTTTGGAACACTACGGAAAAATTAGTGTTGTGAAAAAGGGGACACAATCATACTTATTTTGTCATAATTTAGGGACACATTTTTGGGGATGTTATGGATTATTTCGTCACTAAGAAAGTGACAGATTCATAGTTACATGTCGTCATTTTAAGGACATTTATGTAAAAAAAAAGTGTCGCCAAATATAGGACGTAACATACTTATACATCGTAACTTTGGGACACTTTTCTACGATGTTATGGATTATTTCGTCACTAAGAAAGGGACATTTATGTAAAAAACACTATCGCCAAATTTGGGACGCTACACCATCATAGTGTAGCGAGTATTCCGTCACTAAGAAAGGGACATTTATGTAAAAAAATTGTTGCCAAATTTGGGACGCTACACACTCATAGTGTAGCAAAAAAGGGGGACTCAAGCGTAATCTTTAGTCGCTAATTTAGATATGCTTATACAAAACGTGTCGTCAGAAAAAAAATCTATATAATAAATATTAGTAAATTAGGCGACATTAGCAAATATAAGTGTTGTAAAATTAGGCACACTTATATAACAAGTGTCGAAAATTATACAACAGATAATTTTGGAACGCATAGAAGTAGGGACACATTTAAAAGTGATAAGATTTAATTAAATATTTATTTTAAAATAAAAATTAATTATAATATTAAATATTTGCAATGAGAGATAATTGTATTTACGACGAACAAAATCCATTTAAAAAAAAAGCTTATTTGCAACGGCCATGCAATGGAAAAAGAACCGTTGCATTTAGTTTGGATAAATTTGAGATTTCTTGCAACGAAAAAAAATAGTTATAAAAAGAGGCATTTTCCGTGAAAAATAGATCATTGCGATGGTGCTTATGGTTGTAAAGGCAATTGCAACCCCCTTCAATAGCAACGAGTATTTTTCCGTTACAATGCTGTTGCAATTGATCATTTACGACCAATTCCATTCTTTTTCCCACGAAATGTAATGGTTCCGGAAATTCATTTTTCTTGTAGTGATTGGAAAAAGGGAGGACAGAAAAAGGTAATTCACAGATTGTCGAAGGGTATTTTTGAAAACTTACTTAGAATTTTGAAGAATAATCCAAATTATTCACTGACACGTGAGATTATATCCACGTGATTCCATCCAATCTGGATATCAATGGCCAAAAGGGTGTTTTTTTTAATTTGATCTCTGAAAGTTTTGAACTTTTTTTCAATCAAATCCTTAATAATAGACTTATTTCAATTTAGTCCTTCAAAATATTTTTTTTTTCTTAAACCAGTCATTTCATCCAACTCCGTTAGTTTTTTAATAGTCAAAGTACAAAATAAAAGTCTAATATTAAATTCAATCTAATTCCTATAAGCATGTAACTTTTATAATTAAGTTTCCAATAATAATAAATGTCAAGTTACATTAGATTTTAATGAAAAAATAGAAAATATACAAAGATATATGAATTTGAAGATGAATTTTATTTTTAGTTTTATTAAAATTAATATATTATTATATTCTAAATATCATGATAATAAGATTAAAAAAAAGTACATTTCTTAAAAAAGTCAAATATCTAGTTTAAGTATAAATTTAGTTCAATTTGACTAAAGGTAATTTTATAAAAATTTCAAAATGATTCGATCTAAAACAAATCTTGTGAAACAAAACCAAACTAAATTAAAGAATAAAACAATTTTTATTTAATTTTTTTTAGTTGTTGGCTTTTAAGTCTAACAAAAAATACTCCTAAACTATATAATTTTTTATCTTATCATATGATATTATGGAATCTTAAAATTCAAAGTTGAAATTATTTTTATGATTTTGTGGAGCAAGACAAATAAATATTAATAACTTAAAGAATATATATAATAAAACTCACTTTACAATTTTATCTTTGTATATTTTCTATTTATTATTAAAATCTAATGCAATTTGACATTCATTTTTTCTGAGAATTTAATTACATACTCATAGGAATTAGATTGAATATAATTTTTGACTTTTTTTTCACTTTGACCGTTAAAAACTAACGGAGTTGGATTGAAGGACTAGTTTGAAAAGAAAATAACATTTTGGAGAATTAAATTGGAATAAAGTCTATTATTAAGGATTTGATTGAAAAATTTTAAACTTTCAGAGACTAAATTGAAAAATACCCTTGCCAAAATTAAAAGTAAAGTATTCAGTTGACAACACACTCAAGATTTGGGGCATTAAACCGTAGTTAACCATTTTTAATGCTTACAATATAATATTATATCCGTTTCACAATATAAATCGTTTTAAATTTGAAAAATATTTTCACAATATATGTCGTTTTACAAAATTTAATAAAATTTTATTACTTTTTTTCAACTTTATCCATATGTGCAATCTCTCTATTTTCACTAATTATGACTCAAATTTCTCTAATTATCAAAGTAGATAAAGACTTAATTAAGAGTGTTTTTAAAAGTTTAATTTTAAAATTGTCTGAAATTTATAAACTCTTAATTCTTATACATAAATCTAAAACGATTTATATTACAAAATAGAAATAGTATCATTTTTATTGAAAACATGAAACACTGGGCAATGGACCACTCTTTCTCAATTCCCTCAAATCTCTCAATTCTTCGCTATCATCCCTCCCTCAACTCTCTCAAACCTCAATTCTTTCACAAAATCTCAATTTTCTTAAATATAAATTATCGATCTAAAATTGTTATAGGCAAAACTGTTATATAAAAATGGCTTCATCATTCTTAAAAATATTTTTAAAAAAATACCAAAGTTAGAATCAAATATAAACCATGCCAAAACTAAAACCTTAACCGAAACTGAAACTTTACTTATGAGATTCACTTTCTAGACCAGAACCGGCTGAGGCAAGGGCTACTATGACATGCAGATAATTTTCAACGATTACCGTGATATATGGATACTTTTTAATGACTAAAAAGCAAATTTCTCAAGAAAACAATATGCATGTGATCACATCAAGACATCCAGTTTTATTTTAATAAAATTAAACGTTTATATTTCTATTTTAAAATACAAAAGTATTTCAAAATATATATATTTTCTATCTAAAGTTTTATAACTATTCTCTCACTTTAAAGAATGCAAATTTCACTAATTACGTAAGTTCTATTATTAATTTATTTAATTAACAAGAGTGAAGTGGCAACAGATAAGGGGTTGTATAATTTGGCAGCCCCAAATTGTGGAATTCCTCCCCCAACCTTCTTTCCAAATCTAACCAATATATATTCTACAAAAGAACAGTACAAAGCCCCCACTCCCCCAAAAAAAAAAAGCCACTCACAAACGCCCAATAGTGCACAAATCAATGAAGGTCAAAATGGACCCATAGCTAGAATTCATCCTGGGTATAGGATCTAATTAGAATAAATTTAGTCATTTGTTTATTATTTTATACTTTGTAAAATGTTTGAATTAAGTTTTATGTTAAGTAAAAATAAAATATTCAAATTCGATCAAGAGTAGTATTTTTTTTTTTTTTCTTCTTCTTTAAAGATAATATTTTATTTATTTTTTCAGTAGTGCAATTGTGGTCATTTCATTTGCTCTGAAAATACTCATCTTCCTCAAGGAATTGGTCATTATAGGAAAAGGCTTATGTCAAACTTTCCTTTGTTCTTCAGATGGCTAAGAAGCATTTCTTATTTTCAGAGTTTAATTTGCATATCGTTCCCAGAGACATTTTACCACGCATAAACGATCTACTCTTTAATCATGTTCTGAAGTTATAATTTCTATTTTATTTGGTTTGTGGCTTAATCTCCAAACTATAATATTCTTTAACAATCATATTATACATATTGTGACCACCACATCAAACGATCAAAAGATGCATAGATCTTAGGAAATAATAAAATCTTACCATTCGAACTTTTCATTTTTATCGAAAATATTCCATTTTCTCTTTCTTTTGAAGTCCAGAATTAGATATATTATTATACAGAAAGTTCTATTCAAAATTATGGAAGGAAAAGAAAAAGGAGAAAAGAATTTTTTTTGTTTTTTTTTTGCCTATTCTATTTCTTCAATCTTGTACATGAACCGATCCTTACTAATTAGGAAAAACTGCAAAGTAGGAAGTCTATATCAGCTTTTTCTTCTGGAAATAACGCTTCAAATAAAGTACTTGAAGAAGTGATACCACAATACAAACACCAATAGACATTATACTGAACCAAGAAACCCTGGCGTTGGTTCTCTCACTCACTGCCCTCATTTCGGATTCCCTGAGAGCACAAAATGAAACAAGCAGTACATCAACTATAACAGTTGAAGGAATTCTGAAAAATGTAGAACTCATACACTCTTCAGTCAGTATTAAGCGTATTGCTAGAAAATTCACATATTTGAATGGTTTAAAGCACTTGAAAAGTTTGCATTGCATTAAATGAATTACTAGATTGTCATCTAGTCTCTTCCCTCGGTATAAAATCATGGGGGAAGGGTACAGTTGAATGACTTTTCTGAACCTACTACAACATTTTGTAATGCATAACAACAGGTACTAAGCAAATGAATTGTTTATTGCAATTATTCGCAACAATCTGTTTTTCCTTAGGGAAAAAGGGCAAAGGAATCTTTTACCAATCCATCAATATGAGATCATTAATTCATGAATGTAAACAACCAATATAAAACTTTGCAGCATCAACAACCACAAATCATTGCAAAAGATGACTTTGGAACTTAAAGTCTAAATAGAATATGCATCTTAAAGCACATATTTTCCCTTCCTCTAGGGGAGAGGAGTTTGGTTATTTAGTTCAATGTTCAACAAATAGTAGATTTTACCAGTTTCTCCTGCTGCCACCTTTAACAGTCTATCATACAATGAACCAGAGGAAACTAAACAAATACAGACAAAATAGAACAAAAACTTAAAGAGGCCTCCCATAGAAGGCAATAGATCCTTTATATTTTACCTGTTCTTGAGAAAGATCAAATTTTCATGTATGGCTTGTACATGTCCTTCAAGTTTCCTCAACTCAAGTTCAACGCCCTAGGTCATGTACAGATATGAACTTTACATATAGAAAAGCAAGAGAGAGACAAAGACAGAGAGAATATTACTAAATAACATGTGAGGCAACAGTGATTATTATCTTACTTCAATCTTTTCTTTTTTGGCAACTGAGTCCCAATCCTTTGCGGCAATTCCGGTTTTCCAGTCAACACCAACTGTCACACCTTTATCTCCTTGATGGCCGCCATCCATCCAGAAACATGCCAGATAGTTACCATCCTCATTTGTTGTAAATGCAAATTGACCATATGTGACATTTTCTTGGTGATGAAGGTTGTTTCCATATGGTGATGTAACCTGCACAGCACATTGCAAAAACATACATCACAAAGGTTGTTCTCAATCCTTTTCTTTCTTTCTTTTTTTTTTTTAAACATTATTTGTCTATTTTTTTTAATACATCAAGGGTGGCTGAATGTGAATCAAACCAAGGCCTATAATCTGGTAAGGGGTTCTTCTAATCAAATGAGCTGCTGACATGTTACACGTCCTCTCTCTTTCACAAGGAAGCAGTCTAAACAAAGAGGGCAAGATTAACTTATTTTCAATCTCTCTTGTACTGAGAACCGTGTTTTTCAAAAAACTGTCATCTCACTCAGTATCAACAAAGCTTCTCACAATCAAAAATGCTGGTATATCCTATCATCTTATACTGAAAAGTTACCTTAATGACCAGATAATAACAAACAAAATTAGAAAATGTTTGTCCAGCTAAATAAGGAGCTGGTGAATAAACTACCAACTCTTGACAGTTCTTAACTTAATACACTTCAAGAGATAGGCTTTGATTCCAGATTCCATTCTTGAGTTACATGGAAAACTTAAAACCACTTCCATCAGGCTATTTTCCTTGAAAGATACGACTCAAAAGTACTCAGCACATTCGCAAGGTGGCAGCAATTTAGAACCCTCAACTAGGTGACCAACCATATGAATACTGCATCTCTTCTTCTATTCCCTTATGATGATTTAACTCTCTATTTATCTGAGGTAATCCCAATGTCCACTGGATTGCAAATATTGCTTAAATTAAGATTGATGAATGCAAGAGATGCTGTATTTCAGTATCAACTCAACTTACAAACTCCAAGAAGATTACAAAAGAAGCACATATAAATTTTTTTTCAAAAAACAAAAAAAAAATTATAAAAAAAAAATTGAAAGCACAGAAGCCATCCTTGTTACATTCTCTTTCCTCTTGATTTTTGAAACTAGATTCCCCAGCACCTTTTGTTCTTTTAACTTTTTCTGGCTGTACAAATCAGAACTTAAAGTAGTTTCTCAGTAAGTCCTGTTCATGGCAAATTCTGTTTTAAGAAATTGCTTCGGTACTGCCAACTTTACATAGGTAAATGACAAAATTAAATAATATATACACTATCTTAGAGGATACACTGTGCCAAGTAAAAAAGACGCAAAATTTCCTTGTCCAATTAATAATATAGCATCTGCAATTTTGGATAATCCTTCTGTGATACAGGAAATAAGAGATCAAGGAAGATTTGAAAAGCTAAATATTTGGTAGAACTATTTGTGACTATTTTTAGAGAGGGACTAAATCCACACCCCTAATAATTAAAATCTACTAATGGACCAAAGCTGCCCTCCAACTTCTCCAACTCCAACCTTTCTTCTTCATCTAAAAGATATATTTCACAACATTGAATTAATGTTCTAACAGTTACACAAATATCGAATTATTGTAGATGGCATTTTTTTGGCCCCTAAACTGTGAAGGTTATTTGTCTGTCCAAGTTTGAACTATTATTTTACAGGATTATCGGTACACAGGAAGCTTACTGTTTCCATTGCCCGGTCTAACTCACAAAGGAACAGAGGATATTTGTAGAGGACTATTATAGGAAGCACAAAAACAATGATACCAATTTGGGATTGCAGGATAGAGGAGGTTAATAAAGACTGAGAATTTACCAATTACCTAGGACGCTCACTTACAGTTCCATTACCCGGGTCCCGGTCTAATTCTTATTGTGGATATCATCCACCACTAGTCTTGCACATTCAGATGATGCTCAACCAGAAAATGTTGTGCAGAAATAGGCATGCTAAGCGCAGAATTTTGTGATTCTCACCTAATTTTCTAAGTTTGAATTCTTTTGATGTTTGAGTTTTTGTTTTTGAGCATCCAACCTTGAATAATAGAGTTGGAATGAAGAACAAGAGTGTGGGAGTGTAGAAGTTGAAGGGTAGTATTAAAAAAAATTATAGATCTTAATTATTGGGGGTGTGGATTTAGGTTAGGGTGGTGTAAACGTTCCCTTATTATTAATATTCAATTAATGGCACATAATTTATCTATTTATTTTAGGAAATTCATTCTTTGTGACATTTAGCCAGGTGAATTGCTCTGTTTTTTTTCATATTGACATAATTGCCATTCATAATGAAATTTCATTATGAATTTACCCAGCAAGGTTATACTGCATCAATTGATTAGACCATCTACAATTCATACAAAAGTTAAGTTTCTATTTCTCGTGATCTTACTAAACTGAAGCACTGGCATCTCTCGACCACCTAGAAGACAACAGTCAATGAGTATTGATGATCCACCAAATCTTATCAAATCAACCTTGATAAATGTTACAAAAAAGAAGGTGTTAAAGAAGCTCTTAGATTTATTCCTATGGCTCCATAAGATAGCAAAAACATTTAAATATCCAAATGCAAGGAAACAGCATATTGTCTTTTCCCAAGAGCAATAAAAAGAAGAAAAGGGAAAATTCATATGTATGTCTTTTTTTTTTTTCTTTTCTTATCCCTTTCTTTAAGGCTTCCAAAATAGTGCACAAAGCCTGCAGATGCAAGTCCTGAAAAGCCTTCTGTCCAAGTTCTAGGAACCTTAGTCCACTGAAAAAGAAATGAGGTCTTCAACTTGGTTGGTAAACACCATCAGCGAGAAATTCTCTCAACAATTTAGAATCAAGTGCTTGCATGACTAAATCATTTCAGAAAAATGATAAAACCACTAAGCAGAAGAAGAATCATTGGTTTCTGTCAAATCTGAAATCTTCGCCTCGACCACAATCTGGGTTTTGTTTAAAGAAGTAGGTGTGTTTATATACCTATTTTCCCCAAAACTTGAAAAACATAGGCCTTATTTACTCATTAAAAGTATATATATTCTGTATTACCTTGTTTATGAGTAAAATTGAGCACTTGGTCAACTTTTCTAAGCATTTTCTAAGATGATAAGGTCTCATTCAACATTTAATGACTGTTTCCCGTAAATGTATGAATTTCAAGGAGGAAGACTAGAATTGCTTTTGCCAACCGGGGAAAGCATGTAAATTGTTACAAGAAATTATGCCTTATATTTGTCTTCAAGATAAACAGCTAGCTGAGATTTGGCCTCAAGGTTACATTTTTAATATATTTTCCAGCAGACTAGGATATAATTTTAAAATTTCCAATGCCTTAGCTGCTAAAATAAATTGATGTCCTATAACGGATAAGTAGTTAAAACAAATTGATGTCATAATGGATGGACCAGTTTTACTATTCAAAATTAAAATTCCATAAGGGAAACACATAAACAAACTATAAAGCTTGGAAAACTACAATTTCATGGAAAGAAGCAAAACAAACAGAAGGTAATCATGAAATAAAAGCAATTATCCTATCAAACTTATCTGAGTGGACATATAGTTCAACATCCAATGAACAGGATGAAATGATATACACCAATTTTTAGAGCAGAAATTTGCATAATGTTCCATTGCATCAAGAAAATTTTCCAGTTTTTTGCATCATCAAAATCATTTAGCTACGACGAAAGTCAGATATAACAGCCCCAAATCATTTCCTGTTCAAAAATTTCTCTACAGTAAACTCATCATCAAGGGTAAACGCTGACAAACAAGACAGAGATTCAAAAGCAAAAATACTGCTGAATGGCGGCTTACTCTGACTGAAATTTTAGGGACGCCCTCATCGTGCTGCTCGGAATCGCCGATGACAAAGTAATCTGCCAAAACAACAACGTTTCTCGGTATATCCTCCGATACACACTTCGTTCCAGAGCTGGGAAGATCAATCCATATAGCTTTTGCTATAGGCATCAACAACAACAGCAATTCCATACTATACAAAATCAACTTCAACAAGCTAAAACTACGCGTCGCCATTGCTGATTTCCACAAATTCTCTCTTTCTAGTCTCTTTCTACTTCAAAAATAACCTATATCACCAGGTAAATCTAACACTTGTAATTGATCTGTAGTGAGAGATTCGGGGAGGCGAAGAAGGTTGGGTTGATCCCTGCCAGACGGAGGAAGAGGAGTTGACGAGCGTGTAAATTGGTCACTCAAATTCGCGAGTGGTTAACGGATGGTATTCCCATTGGGCGCCACGCACCGGATCTGATTGATATCCATTCACCGTGAGCCATGTCAGCAACATCGACACGTTTGTCTTTTTAGTTCTTTCTTACACGTAGCCGTCTTATTTTCCTGCTTTCCCTACCCTCTCCTGGGTACTTACCTCTTACCGACTTTTAGACTACAAGCGGAAGGATTCGGTTTTTTTTTTTATAACTAAAATTTAAATTTAAAATAATATTAATTTTAATAATTTTTATTTTTTGAATTCTATCGTATACTCTTAACGCATCATACTCTTTCTTTTTAATCTTATTTTACACCTCACTTAAAGTCACATTTTTTATAATTTTTTATTACATTTAATCATTCTCGTTTCAAATAAATTCATATCCAATTACACTCTAATGCCGATCCACAAAAATATTTGGATCAAAAATACATTTTGTGCTTCACAGGCGTTTTTTCCTCCTAATTATGTTTATTTCTGTACTACAATAATTCACATCCTCTTTTAAGTTTAAAAAAAATTATTGTTAAATGTTAATAATTTTTCTCTTTGATTTTATTATAATATAAAATATTTATATTTAAAATCTTTAAAATTTTACATACCTATTGACCGTAAACGAATATCATCCTCCTAGTGTGAGACTCAAATTAACACATGGCATACATCAAACTAACCAATGCGTGTGTACTTGGCTTTTCTTGAGAGAATTTTCCAACAAGCACCAATTGAAAGGGATAAGAGAGGGCCTTGATTTCGGCCTCAGGGAGGAAGATGGTGGGCTGTCCTTTGCAAGAAGAGAGCTCTTTGATTCGAATGGATGAAGGGAAAGCTTGTGTAAGAGAGAAGGGAAAAAAACCCCGGACGGCTTACTTGAAGCGGCGCTGACTGACTTACTCGCCAAGGCTGCCAATCAAAGGTACAGGCAATGTTTAAGAGCTTCACTAAGAGTTTAATAGAAAATATATTTATCTTAAAATCATAAACATTTTGTTTTACTTAATATTCTCTCATCTTTTGCCATTAATGAGTTATTTTAGTTCCCGAGAGAGGGGACGGTGCTTCAGACGGGTATACTGTATACCAAGAAAATAATTGGAATGAGAGGCAAACTACTTTTTAGCTTGTACATTTGCTTCTCCCAAAAAGAAAGATATATACACCTTTATGCAGTGTTGTTTAATCTTTACAACTGCTATCGAAGCAGAAACATAACGCTACATGCTAACACTTGAACACTAACAAGAAGAAAAATGGAAAGTAACAAAAACAAAGAGAAAATGAATGTAACTCTGCAGCCTAGCGAAGAAAATGATTCTTCCAAAAGGACAACAACAAATAGGATAAATCTGAAATTGTACTCTGTTCACTTGATCTAGGAAATCAAGTATAATCCTCAGCCTTGACGAAGCTACTCATAAGGTTTCTGTTCACTTGATCTAAGAAATCCAGCTTTGATGGAGCTATTCATAAGGTACCAAGCAGACCGTCTTGACAAGTATGAATCTTCATGCAAAAAGTTCGCCTGAATTGGAGAATCCAATGCAGAAAACAAATAGACTGCTGTTTCCAAAAACAACCGGGAGAGAGAGAGAGAGAGAGAAAAAGAAAAAAATATATATATATTGTCATTTGGTAGTCCAAACCAGAAGGGTGAAAAGTAAGAGTAGTAGTTTTGTCTTAAGTAAATTATGGGAAACAACTTCCTCAAGTGCTTGATTAGACTTACAGGTTGGCTAAAACCGCCTGGCAGGGTGATAAGGAGATGCTGAACCTGATGGGGGAAGTGAACCCTTCACAAACGGATGGTCCAAGAGCAAAGCAGCACTTGGCCGAGAATTTGGGTTAACTCGTAAGCATTGGAGGATGAAGTCCCGTGCATCTCTAGAAAGAGATTCAGGAACTTGTGGGGGCTCGCCCCTTCCAATCCTGAATAGTGCCTGCATTTGCTGTGGATCACAGGAGAGACACAACATCAATCTTAAAGCAAATACTCATGTGGTCATTATTGCCGAATGCAGGGTAAAGACGTTCACTGGATCAAAATTTTCAGTAAATTCAAAATGAAGAAAAGAACCTTTATCTATACAAGTGCAGCATATCAAATTACAAAAGGTTACCACCAGTACCAGCATTTTAGGAAATAATCAGATACCAATCATATTTCTACTTCCTTTTTTGTCCCCGCCCCCACCCCAACCAAACCCCCCCCCCCCACAAAAAAGGGCAAGGCAAAAGTATAAATGTGTGTGTGTGTGTGAGAGAGAGAGAGAGAGAGCTTTTTAAATTCAGATACTCTTTGGGTTTTGCTTAACTGAACATGAGACATAGATCCCTCTGGAAAGACTTCATGTGTCACTAGGTGCTAAATCTTTTGCAACATTTGCTTTTCTTTTCTTTTGTTATCGTAGACACAAACATGTCCTGTCTAAGCTATTTGAGCGCGCTATGTGCCACATAACCCATCCACAAGAGGTGAAAATATAGTGAAGCAGTCTGTGTCAAAAGGTAATCCAAATATTTTCAACTTCCACTGCAAGCACCAACACTAGAAGAAAGAGAACACAACAAAATGAATAATTGTGTCAACATGACATCCAACATACTACAAAAGGAAGCTTGGTTTGCCAATGTCCAAGGTTCCTGGGGTGCACTTTCATGACAACAGAAATCATCTCTGGTCCATTTCACACATCCAAATGGCCTATTTCACTAGTCAAAATATCAGTAAAAATCTCAATAATTATAGTTTGGACTGCATCAGCAGCATTCTGGATTAGTCAGACATGGAAAAAATAATACCATAGACAAAGCATATATTTCCAACATGGCAGTAAATATGCAATCAACATAAGCAGATGACAGAGAAGAAAATATAATACTTACACATTCTAAATGGGAGTACGGAAACTGGCGAGTCAACATCTCTAAGACAGTACAACCAAGGCTCCATATGTCTGCTGCACGCCCATACCCCTGGTTTCTTCGATTAACAACCTGCATGCAGAAGGATTAGTAATCAGGAAAAGATGATGTTTCCAAGTAGGATAAGAGACACCCCAGTTACAAGCTTTACATAAAATTTATTAGCAAGAATTTCCTGGATAAGAGTGTGTGCATATTGGAAGAGAAAGCACAAGCACACAAAGAATAAGAGAAAAGTAGTCAAAAAACTTAAGGGGAAAAAGGAGAAAATATTAACAGGTAAAAAAGAGAAAAGGGGGGGAAGGACATTTGAACAGATTATTTACACCCCCAAAAAAAAGAAGTAGAGATCTAAAAAATAACAGTGTATCTAGTTATAACATAAAGAGGTATCTCAAAACCATAGATAATCTTGCATGACACTTTCCAATTGGACCATTCATATGACCAAAGATCGCAAGAAAGAAAGAAAATTAACTGAAGCCAAGTACTCATATCCCCACCTGCCCAAATCTTTTGTCTGTCTCCCCTGCCTTATAAATCAGAAAACATGTTCTACCTATTGTTTCCTTCAACTTTCTCACTCTGAAGCCAAGATTTAGAAGACAGTAAATCTAGATTTAACCAGAGATACACTCAATGAATGGTTAAGCAGCACTTTTGCATCAGATAGACAAAATCTACGTAAATTTCCTGATTAATTTCCAATAATATTGAGTATTAGGTTTAATCCCTATGTATGCTAAAGTTAATCTGCCTCGCTTTCCTCCAGCGTGTTCCTCTTCACATGAGAATGTGAATTGCCAATGTACTCTGAATTGGGTAAGCACAAAGTTGTAACCCAAGCAGGAAATTATAATTTAGCACACATATAGAATCCAAAGAAGAACTCTTACTGACTATATAATTCCTCTCAACATTATGGGAATCTTCAAGTGATCCACCTAAAAATGATTACGTTCATCCTCCCTACAGTTAAGCTTCCACACAGAATCCAATCCAAGTCTATAGAAATATCAATATACCAAAGTAAAAGGTAAGCTTATAGGGGCAGAAATGTCAATGAAATAAAAAATTGGTAATGGTGCCAGGGGTTATGGTAAATATTTCCACCTGGGAGGCAGGGGGTGGGAGAGGGGCTTAAAATAATGAAAACACTTCGGGCCTCACAGATCCATTAGTGTTCCAAAAGTTACAAGGGAATTCGGTACAAAGTTTGAAAAGGTAACCTATTTGTGTATTAGACTATAAGATTGATTGACAGTAAGCTGATGTTTAAAACCAGCTCTTATCCTTGAATGAGTTTTAAGTCTTTTTGGGTTTCCAGCATCGATATGGTAATTGTCAAAAAGACATTGCAAGTTTTCTAACTTAAGAACCAAGATCAATCTCAGACATGGACGGAATATATTAGTTAACAGAGGGGGCAATGCAGCCAATTTTTACATGATTCACAGACGTAGATGGTATTTGTAGTTCCCAGAGAAATTTATATATCCAACAGGCCACAGCCACAGATACAAAGAAGGGAGAAATAGGTATCCAGCCCAAAGATATGTTACTAAGATTTGGCATACAGATACATTTATACTTCAAGACTAACTTGTATACAGATATTTTCATACTTCAAGTGCTTACACAAGACATATTTGACTTACAACTACATGATAACTTTAATTGCATACACACACAACATCGGTAACCAAGGATGGCAAACGCATGGTCATATTTAAGAGTTGAATATTTCATCTCAGATTAGCTGTGCCACGTGTAGAACTAGCCAGTGAATCATATACATATCCATGAACATAATCACCAAAACATATTTAAATGCCAATTAACTGCAACACTTTGGAATTAGAATCTGCAGAAAAGGCCAAGACAAACCTCTGGAGCCATCCAAAATGCAGTTCCCTTGCAAGATTTCACATCATTCAGCTTAGCGGCCTGAAAAATAAATCTTTCAGTAATACTAAGGGAAAATGACACTAAATCGTCTTGACATATATTAAAAAAGGATTCATCATAAATTTGTAATCTAAAAATAATGAAAGGGGGAAGATAATATAAGATTCATAACCTTTGCAAGGCCAAAATCAGCAAGTTTCACAGATCCACTAGCATCCACCAAGATATTTGCACATTTAATATCCCTGGAAAGCAAGTACAGAAATATGAGACTCAGACACCTTGAAGGCAAAACAAAGACAAGCTGAAGAAGAATAGCAATCCTAAGCCAGTAAACGATTGCAGACAAAATAAACACGAAATAGAAAACTAGATTTAATTAGATGGTTATCACTAGTCAAGAAGATTATTGAACAAAACAAACATGAAAACTTGTTAAGTTATATCACCTGTGAACAACATCTCGGTCATGAAGATACTTCAAACCATATAAAATTTGTCTTGTATAGGCAGAGACCTGGGAATCTCGAAGATGATACTTCTGATAAAGGCTCATAAGGGAACCTTTAGTAACAAGCTCAAGAAAGATGTACAGTTTTGATTCATCCTGGAAAACATAAAAATGCAAATAAAGTTCCCACACTGTTTGCAAACACTTGAGAGAGAAGGGCAAAGAATAATCCAGTTGCTAAGTAGATATACAAAACTTAGGATGTAAGGTCAAGAAAAGTGCTTGTTAAAAAAAAAATAATAATAAATAAAAAGAAACAACGGAAGTGAAAAAAATTAACCAGACTAAATATTTTCACTTTGACATCCAAACGTTTCAACCTTGGGGGCAAAACAGCAATGAACCCCTGAAGGAAAATTTTCACATTTAAAGATGAATCTATCTAAGAGAGGGGAAAATGAAACCACTTAAATTTTGAACTGATGGTGCTTTGCCAGGTTCGATCAAACCTAAATGGAGCAAAGTAGTACAAGAGGGCAGAGAGTTTCAAGAAAAGCTGTCAAACCAAGAAGAAATACCTTATCTGTGCCATAATACTGAACAATGTTCTCATGCTCAAACTGACTTAGAAGAGCAATTTCCTGCAAAAATATAGAAAGCAGAATGGAATGATCAAACAAAACCACATTCAAACCACTCAACCATGATTTATTTGGGTAGTTCTTTAATTCTAATAGGCTTTGAACCCAAAACACATAACAATAACATAAAGAATACTTTGCACGACAAACCTGTTCAAGCTGATAAATACTTTGCCGTCCCTCTTCTCCTTGATCAAGCAGAGATACCTCCTTTACAGCAAAAAAGAAACCATCGCTGCCAGAGAAGAGCATATTGCAAATATTAGAAAATAACAGAGCATTTCTGAAGATGAAATGATCATAGAACTTAGTTGAGCACAATAAAACGTCAAATTTGTTTCACTAAGCAAGTTTTCCAGATCGAACATGAACTTGAGAAGGAAATATCAGGAAAGAAAAAAGAAAATTACAAATTGGATGAGAGGAGCAATTCTTAATAAAAACAATGCATGTTAACATCAGAACAACTGTTAAGAAACCGGCCATTAACTGTGTAAGAGTCTTCTGCTTGATTCTACACAACTACAAGTTATGGTAGGTATATCCTTGCCACTGCACCACCCCCCCTTGTAAGAATTTTAATAAAAATTCCTACAGCGACATGGTTTGGTACAGCAACAATCCTTCAGGAACAAGCAACAACTGGCATCACAGGATATAAATGCAACCCAAACCAAAAGAAATGACGTAACCTAGGATACCTCTAAAGCTTAAATATTTTCACATCCAAATTCCAAAATATTAGGAAAAATCAACAGAGGAGAAAGCCTACTTTTAAAGACGCTTACAAACATATTCAATGCCACCAAAACTACTTTCTTGATAAGCTATATACCACAGGGTAACAGAACACACTGTCCCTCTCTTCTCAAACTCCTAAGGAACAAATGACCCATCTCTGACTTGTCCTAAACTCCCTAATGTTCCAAACAAAATTGTTTATTTTTCCCTTCACCATCCAAACTCTCTAGCATAGTGCCAAGTGCCAACACTTAACACTTCCATCATTTTTTCCCTTAACTTTTTATATTTTGATTGCTTCTCAATAATTGTTGTAATATTTTCATTTTTCATCAAATATATATTGCCCCCATTCGAATGAATTCTGCTTTTGCACTCTGTCGAATGTTCCTTTCCTTGGAGTTAAAGTTCTAGTTTCACTAGGGAATGGTCTTGAAATCTGTAAGTTAAGAAGTTCAGTCGTCGCAATAAATGCTTTTCTTTATCAATAAAAACTGTCTACCACTATCCTTTGTACCTGAGGCTGTCACAATCGAACTCTAGCTACAATGCGCTAGCTGAGATTCCTAGGTCTCCCTCTTGGTATGAAGAGTTCTCTCTCTTACTCTGTTTATTTATGTCATTGTAATATAGCATAATCAAAGTCTAACTTCCACATTGAAATTCTCTTAGATTCTAATTTTTGCCTTATTAGAGAAACTTCCTGCAGTTTATGCATTATTTTCAGCCAAATTTTACATTCAAAACCTAGTAGAATCTAGTGTAGCTTGTGGCGTAGATTTAGCTACATTACCCTACAATGCTAGTATTTTATAGAGCAGTAATCAAACATAAACAAACCAAGTATCATATTTTTGAACTTGAACTCAAGTCAAAAATCAAACGTTATTCGAGTTCGTTGAATTAACAATCAAGCAAAAGTTGGTGTTTGAATTTGTTCAATTATTATTCAGAGAAGTTCAATTTAGAACACAATTTTGTTTATTTCATATTTCTATCCTGAAATTTTGTAAAAATAATAATTCAAAGTTTCCTAAAAGAAGGGGGGGAAAAAATCCAAGTCCAAAAAATTCAAAATTAGCATTACCAATATTAAATTTTATTTTAAAATAATTGTTCACAATATATATATATATAATGTATTTTATGTTTTATATCACTAATCGAACGAACTCAAATTTTCCTTAACAAGCTTGAGTTCATTCAATTCCTAATCGCACCAAACTATGTATTCAAGCTCGAATAGATTACTAATCAAACAAACACTAATCGAACTCAAACGAGCTCCTATTCACGAACGTTCAGTTCAAGTAACTATTCTAGTATTCAGTCTCCACCATTTAACCCCAAAATCTGTGCATATTAATAAGCTCAAAGTTTCTATTAAATTTCATCAACATGAGCACAAAACAAAATAAATACATAGTGTCAAGGAATATTATAGTTCCACATACAGTATGGATTCTGCTAAAATTATTCTATTCTACTCATTAATGTTGCCATAAAAATTTGAAACACCCCATCCCAACTGTTGTATACCAACAAAAACGTTCCTACTTCTATGTTTAAGTTTCAGACACATGATGCAGCTGACATTGGTGAATTTAATTGAGTTTCTTTCCTTAGGATGCTAAAAATTATCAGTAGCATAATACATCTACTAAATTACAAAACTATTTGGAAGGATAGTAGTGATGACCATTATCTAACCACCACAAGCTCAAACTAATGAATTTGATGATAAAAGAAGAAAAAGAAAAAAAAAATAATAGAAAGAGGTCAGAACCTGTAATATAAGCTTCCCATATCTTTACTTATCTTTTCCTCCAACGAGTTTTTTTTGGCAACAGCCTCTGCTTTCTAAGTAAATAGTTGCTTTTTCAGAGTATCCTCTGATTTTTCATTTTAATACTTACATAATCTAGCATCTCTATTGCCTGAGCATAAGTTAGATACACAAAATAGTTCATCATCTATAGGATTTATAAGAGTGGAAACCCCTCAACTATTATGATAGGACTGACTTGCAACCCTGCTACAGAAAATGGTTAAATAAAAACATCTTATCTCTGTTTAAAATCACAGTAATTGCAGCTAAAGACTTTCACATCAACTAGTGTATCTCCTTTTCCGCTCACAGCAAATAAGGAAAAGGCCATCCCACTATAAGCTGTATCTTTCTTTAATTGGTTGGTAGCACAAAGCCTGTTCTATTAATAAACCACTGGATGACTCCAATAAGCTTCCATATCTTTACTTATCTTTTCCTCCAACGAGTTTTTTTTGGCAACAGCCTCTGCTTTCTAAGTAAATAGTTGCTTTTTCAGAGTATCCTCTGATTTTTCATTTTAATACTTACATAATCTAGCATCTCTATTGCCTGAGCATAAGTTAGATACACAAAATAGTTCATCATCTATAGGATTTATAAGAGTGGAAACCCCTCAACTATTATGATAGGACTGACTTGCAACCCTGCTACAGAAAATGGTTAAATAAAAACATCTTATCTCTGTTTAAAATCACAGTAATTGCAGCTAAAGACTTTCACATCAACTAGTGTATCTCCTTCTCTGCTCACAGCAAATAAGGAAAAGGCCATCCCACTATAAGCTGTATCTTTCTTTAATTGGTTGGTAGCACAAAGCCTGTTCTATTAATAAACCACTGGATGACTCCAATAAGCTTCCATATCTTTACTTATCTTTTCCTCCCACTAATTTTTTTGGCAACAGCCTCTGCTCTCTAAGTAAATAGTTGCTTTTTCAGAGTATCCTCTGATTTTTCAATTTTAATACTTACATAATCTAGAATCTCTATTGCATGAGTATAAGTTAGATAAACAAAACAGTTCATCATATATAGGATTTATAAGAGTGCAAACCCCTCAACTATTATGTTAGGACTGACTTGCAACCCTGCTACAGAAAATGGTTAAATAAAAACATCTTATCTCTGTTTAAAATCACAGTAATTGCAGCTAAAGACTTTCACATCAACTAGTGTATCTCCTTCTCTGCTCACAGCAAATAAGGAAAAGGCCATCCCACTATAAGCTATATCTTTCTTTAATTGGTTGGTAGCACAAAACCTGTCCCATTAATAAACCACTGGATGACTCCAACTGTAACCAGGCAAAAACCCTAACTTCAAACAATCAGCAACTGATGTAACCTTCACAACCAAACAAGCAAGATAAGCAAAAGCTTCATGGAGCACACTGCAGAAAGGGTAACATAAACCAAAAAGATACAAAGGCTAGGCACGTATGATATACAAACATCGCAAGTAATATCTCATTTCACAAGTTAATACAAATTCATACATAAATAAATAGAACTTACCTAGCAATCCCTTCATAAACAGAACCAAAAGATCCTCGTCCCAGAAGCTCACCCTTGTCCCAAGATGTTATGATGCGTCTAAATCTTCCATTGGGCGAAATATTCGAGGTCGGCTCCGTAGTTGTACTCGAAGAGTCATCATCGTTGGAAGTAGTGGTAAATGAACAGGATTCTGAAAGTAAACCACTTTCCCCTCCAATCCTCCTGCTTGTCACCATACAATGAACCTCATCCTCTTCTTCCTCATCCCTGTTTCCCAGGTCTTCATCATCAGAACTAACAGCTTCACATACCTCAAACCTTGACAAAATTGTATCATCCTCAGGAGCAAAGGCCTTGAGGATATCCCAAGTTGAGCAGGCACTATCCATAACGGGCAAGGACATTGCTGGTGGTGGTGCCAAAGCCGGAGGCCTCACACCTTTGATTCCAATACTACCAATCACTTTAACACCCCCATTTCCATTGAAATCTACGTTATTTACCCTAATATCAGGTAAATCAATGGGCACATTTTTACTCGATAGTGCATCACTTACCCTAACACTATCGCCTAACCTATCAGATAAACCACAAACCAGATCACCACCAATAACATCATTAACACTACTCCGAGATCCCTTACCATTCCTAGTAGCAACAGGACTATTGGCACCATCTGAAAACCTTGAATGATTGAGTTCAATTTTCCGTTTTAGTACATCAGGAACCCTAAGGGAGGCAGTAGAACCATCGGTAACTTCAAAATCAGAACCCTCGATTTCGGGACTAATTGCTTTATCAATAACCTTAGGGCAAGCAGCAAAAATATCTTTTACTTCCGCAACTTCAAAATCATCACCCCCAATTTTCGGCTTATCTACGGAACAACTATCACTACCACTATTAAAAGTCCGAGAAAGCCGGGGAAGAACATCATAAGAGGATCGAACCTTCATGGCCTCCCATTCTTCAGTCGGTATCCCAAAATCCTCAATTCCAGAAAAGCCCATACTTTTGCAAAAAAATTCAAATTCGCCCTCGTTCCCTTCAATTCTGAAGCTAGTCTGCTTATCTAAAGGATAAATATCAAGAGATCGAGTCCTTTGAGTTCCAGCCGCCGCACCGGATGACGACGACGACGACGACAACCAATCCTCTGACGAAAACGATGAAGTTGAAGGTAGCTCGTAATCAATATTCTTCAAAGCGTTCCGGCGTTCCAGCCTCGGCCTCGGCTTAGCTGAACCATCTCTGCTAGTCGGCTTGGAGTCCATGCCACTGCCACTCCGGCCGCCGCCACCGCTGCTTCCTCCTCCGCCCTTTTTATGGATAATGAATATTTTGTGTATGCGATGCATTGTAGCAGTAATCCATGTATCAGTACAGAACTGCAAAAATGTCTCGGTGAATTTTCCAGATTAAAGCTATGGCTGTTCGTGTAGGGCAGGGTGGGTGGGGGTGGAATGGGGGGAGAAAAGAGTGAGCAGGGGCGCAGAAGTTGGAGAGAAAAGACTGGTAAACGCCAAAGCCGTCGAGGGAACAAAGAGAGAGAAAACGCGGTGCCATGCTGGAATTGCTGACTCGGATTCGAATTCGGTTCGGATCCATGTGAATCGACTGGACTTTTCACATTTGGCCGAGGATTTACATTTTCTATTTTTGGCATTTTGTTATTGCTGATATTATTACGTCATTAATGATGATATAATAGTGATGGTATCCATATTATTCTATCAAAAAATAAAAGACAATATAGTTATTTTTGTTATAAAATTAGGGTAGTGTTAGAATAAAATCTTCACACTACACACTAATAAAACTCTAACTATTTTGCACAAGAATTTCTCTCTTTCTTTTCTCTCACAATTTTCTCTAATCTTTCTTTCACTAATCTTTATTTCACAAAATAATGGTGTATTACAAGCTTAGAGAATAGCTCTATTTATAGAGGTCTAATTAGTGGATTACATCATGGCATACATCATCTTCCACTAATCTTAATTAGTGGTGTCTCCACTAAATGGTGGACATCCATAAAAATCTTCTAATAATTCAAATGTTGCAGTCGGTAAAGTCTTCGTGAAAATATCTGCGAGGTTATCACATGACCGAATTTGTAGCACATCAATTTCACCTTTCTTCTGGAGTTCATGAGTAAAGAAGAATTTTGGTGAAATTACTTTTCAAATGTTGCAGTCGGTAAAGTCTTCGTGAAAATATCTGCGAGGTTATCACATGACCGAATTTGTAGCACATCAATTTCACCTTTCTTCTGGAGTTCATGAGTAAAGAAGAATTTTGGTGAAATATGTTTTGTCCGATCTCCTTTAATATATCCTCCTCGTAATTGAGCTATACAAGCTGCATTGTCTTCATAAAGATGAGTTGGAATACCTTTGATTGATGATAATCCACAACTTTCTCAGATATAATGAATCATGGATCTTAGCCATACACATTCTCGACTTGCTTCATGAATGGCTATAATTTCAATATGATTTGAAGAAGTAGCTGCTATAGATTGTTTCGTAGAACGCCATGATATAGCGAGTATTTCTACATGTAAATAGATAGCCCGTTTGAGAACATGCTTTATGTGGATCAGATAAATAACCAACATCTGCATAACCTATCAATGTTGGACTGGTTTTATTTGAATAAAATAATCCGAGATCAATTGTACCTTGGAGATATCGAAGGACTTGTTTAATTCCATTCCAATGTCGTCGTGTTGGTGAAGAACTAAATCTTGCTAATAAATTGACAATAAAAGCAATATCGAGTCGTGTATTATTAGCAAGATACATCAATGCACCAATTGCACTGAGATATGGTACTTCAGGACCAAGGAGTTCTTCATCATTTTCTTGAGGTCGGAAATGATCTTTATCCACATTTAATGATCGCACGATCATTGGAATACTCAATGGATGTGCTTTGTCCATGTAAAATCTTTTTAGCACTTTTGCTGTATATGTTGATTGATGAATAAATGTTCCACTCTCCAGATGTTCAACTTATAAACCAAGGCAAAATTTGGGTTTACCAAAATCTTTGATTTCGAATTCTCTTTTTAAATAATCAATTGTTTCTTGGAGCTCTTCAGGAGTTCCAATAAGATTAATATCATCAACATATATAGCTAATATCACAAATTTAGAACCAGATTTCTTAATAAAAACGCATGGACATACCTGGTCATTTTTAAATCCCGCTTTCAATAAATATTCACTAAAACGTGTAAACCACATGCGCCCAGATTACTTCAGGCCATATAATGATTTCTGCAACTTGATGGAGTAATTTTCACGAGGATAATGTTTATATGCTTCAGGCATATGAAATCCTTCGGGGATTTTCATGTAAACATCATTTTCTAAATTTCCATACAAGTAGCTGAGTGACAACATCTAATAGGCGCATATCTATCTTTTCATGTACTGCCAAACTAATAAGATATCGGAGTGTAATAGCATCAACAACAGGAGAATAAGTTTCATCATAATCAATACCTGATCTTTGTGAAAAACCTTGGGCTACTAATCGCGCTTTATATCGAACGATTTCACTCTTTTCATTGCGCTTTCGCACAAATATCCATTTGTAGCCAACGGGTTTTACACCTTACGGTGTTCGATTGCAGTCCGAAGACTTCACATTTTGCTAGTGCATTTAACTCCGATTGAATCGCATCTTTCCATTGCAGCCAATCTTTTCTATGCCGACATTCATCAACTGATATTGGTTCAGGATCATCATTATCCTGTGTAACATCAAGAGATATATTGTATGCAAATATATTATCAATAACAGTTTCTATCCGATTCCAACTTCTACCGGAAGTGGTATAATTGATAGAAATTTCAGTGTTACTTTCATCAACTTCTGGTTCTTTGTCATCAGTTCTCTCTTGGTCTTTATCATTCTTTTCTTCAATATGATCTTCTAGATCATTTAATCATCTTTTCTTTCGAGGATTTTTATCTTTAGAACCAAGAGGTCGGCCATGCTTCTGGCATGCTTTTGGCTCAGCAGTTATATGTAAAATCTTTTGTTCTGTTGGAACTTCAATTAGAATAGGAACATTTATAACTGGCATATGCGATTTTGTTACTCTTCTAGAGTCAACAAAAGTGTCTGGCATTTGATTTGCAATGCTTTACAAATGAATTATCTTTTGAACTTCAAGTTCACACGCGCTTGTATGTGGATCAAGATAATTTAATGATGTTGTCCAATCACGTTTTGAACTTCAAGTTCACACGCGCTTGTATGTGGATCAAGATAATTTAATGATGTTGTCCAATCACGTTTTGAACTTCAAGTTCACACGCGCTTGTATGTGGATCAAGATAATTTAATGATGTTGTCCAATCACGTTTTGAACTTCAAGTTCACACGCGCTTGTATGTGGATCAAGATAATTTAATGATGTTGTCCAATCACGATCTTTCTTGTACTGTTTCTATTCTCCCCCTAATTTAGGGAATAATGATTTCACAAGAGAATAAGAAAAGAAATATAAGAAAATGATGACAAGTAGGAAATGCCAAGAAAAATATCTCCTTTTTTTTTTCACTCTTCCCGATACCGACTTTTCCTCTTCCTCTCTTGTCTTTTCTTCTCCTCCGACCCTCTACCTACCATCTACCTCTTCTTCTTCCTCATACAGATATATATATATATATATATATATATATATGTATCGATATATATATCAGTTATCAGTCATTAGTAAACATCAAAAACAAAAATCACAAAGCAGATATGGAGACTCGTAATTCATTTGAGACATGGTCAAATTTTGACTTAGTTTCTGTAGCAGATGTTGATGTATTTTCATTTCCAAACCAACCGCTTCTGCCTAATTCGAACACAGAAGATTTTGATATGTTTTCCTTTCCAAACCAACCGCTTCTGCCTAACCAACCGCTTCTGCCTAATTCGAACGCAGAAGATTTTGATATGTTTTCCTTTTCAAACCAACCGTTTCTGTCTAATTCGAACGCAGAAGATTTTGATATATTTTCCTTTCCAAACCAACCACTTCCTCCTAATTTCAAGTGATACCTTTGATGGCTTCCATTTGTTTTTAGTGTGCTTGATAATGAAATTAAACTCTCTTTTGGTTTGTTTTTTTATGTAAATCAGTGGAAGTTTTGAACATACTGCTTTGGACCAAGTTGATCTGCTCCTACAAGAGACTGCTTTTGATACTGTTCCTCTTGATACTATTCTTTTGAATGAGGATATGCTTGTGCATGATCCTTTCTACTCTCTAATGGATTTTGAACAAAGCCGAATATGTTTCCGAGTTATTATACATTTAAACATGGATTTTGAATGGTATTACCTTTACCGATATTATTTTCTTTTTCTAGGAGAAATAATGAGTGGTCTTGGCAGCGAAGTCGGAGTAAGTACTCATGAAATGTATAATATCGAAGTTCAAGATATTATTGCAGACAAAATTCCTGGGGAGAAGAAGATGATTAAGAGGCAGAGAGAGAAGAAGGGCAATAACTCTCAAACACTATCAAGAGAAACAATTTCGCAGTACTTTTACCTACCAATCATGAGCGCGACCAAAGAACCGAATATTGGCATAACCCGTCTCAAGAAAAGATGTAGGGAGTTAGGAATTCGTCGATGGCCTCACGAGAAATTGGTAAGCTTGGAGACCATAATCAAGAATGTTCGGGTTCTCTCTCATACATACTTATAATTTGTAAGTATGAAACTATGAAATATTTATAAGTAAATAACCGATGATATCACTTCGATTTACGGGATATGCAAAATAAAGAAGAAGGAGGACATATGGTCGAGAAGAAATTACCAGAAGCCATTGCGATATCTGGAATGTGAAAAACAGTTGGTGGAAGAAAGTCCTAATACGCAGTTAGAGGACCAAACACGAGAAATTGAGACAAGCATGCTTCAAGGCCAAATATAATAAGAAATATAATAAACTTAAGGAGATCATAAAATCTCAAGACTCATTTCGCGAGTAATTTTACGGCTACTACGTTGCTAGTCTCGATCTTTGGCTCAAAAGGGAAAGAAAAGGAGGAGGATGTCGAAAAAGAGGAGCTGAAGTCCATAATTACTAATTGTTTGTCGTCCTCTAATGTAAATATTGAAAAAGAACAATTACAAACCTTCATCTTACATTTGTCAGCTCAATTACAAAAGAGCAATTATAAGCATGTATCATCAAGTTCATATGAACACTAGTGCTATGAATAAAAGATGTGATGCTTATTATTAATGGAAATATCTTTTTCCCTTATTATCTTTTCTGTTCCACTTCGGTGGCAGTATTTCTCTATGATAAGGGAAATATCGAGTGTGTCCATGACCATAACCACGGCCACTGCCACAACTACGATTATAACGATAGCTTCTACTGGAGCCAACAGCATTCACTTCTGGGAGTGCTGTTGAGACAATTCATCTGGCTTCATGATTTCTCAATAATAACTCATGTTAAAGCTGTCAATTTTGGATACCCTTTTTCTCGATATTATTCTTGTAGAACATGAAAAATGGAGAATGTCTTCTCCAATATAACTTCATCAGTAACTTTTTCTCCGTAAAATTTTTAACTAAGATGTAGTTTTATACATCACGGAGTTCACGGTTTTACAATCTTGCAACTTCAGGTGCAACCATTCATACCGTGCAGTGGGTAGTACGACCATCTTCAGGTGGTCAAATCTTTCTTTTTATCCACATGACATATGGATCTCCTTTTTTTTTAGCATTTAGATGCATTTTTGTATGACATATAAATTTTTTTTTCAGAAATATCAAGGGTTACAAATTCGAATTTAGCGAGATCAATAAATGCGTACCTGTCTTCTGGCTTTAATAACGGCAGAGACTCGTGCTGATAACGTGTTATAAAATTAGGGTAGTGTTAGAATAAAATCTTCACACTACACACTAATAAAACTCTAACTATTTTGCACAAGAATTTCTCTCTTTCTTTTCTCTCACAATTTTCTCTAATCTTTCTTTCACTAATCTTTATTTCACAAAATAATGGTGTATTACAAGCTTAGAGAATAGCTCTATTTATAGAGGTCTAATTAGTGGATTACATCATGGCATACATCATCTTCCACTAATCTTAATTAGTGGTGTCTCCACTAAATGGTGGACATCCATAAAAATCTTCTAATAATCCACATAAATCCATAATTAGTGGAGCCTCCACTAATTAATAAATATTCCAATAATTCATAATAATTTTAATAGATTTTGGAATGTAAGTAGATAAGAATTTAATTTAGAATAATTTTTTTTAATATAATAAAAAATTATTAAAAATATAAAGTTACGTGAAATTTAAAATAAGATTAAAGATAAAGAATGATGTATTATAAATATATTACAAATCTTAAATAATGAAAATTTTAATTTGATAAGGGAAGCATTTCTTTCCACCTAGAGCCGGTAGATAACATTTGGAGAATCTTAAGTCAAACTCAAGAGTACTACATGTGCTGAACATCTATAGATTGATGGACATCATTTTTGAATAATTGTGATTTAGATTAAACTGTTTATTGTATAATAGGCATTCCTTCATTTTATAATGATTTAAAATTCATTTTTGCCCGCAAACTTATACATTGTTTCTCAATTAAGTCCCTGAACTACAATTTAAGCAAATTGGGCTCTTGAATTAGCGAAATTAAGTACAATCTTACCCCATTAATATGTGTTGCATGACACTTGTCATCATTTGACACACATAGATTTTTTTTTTTTTAAAAAAAATATTTGTATAAAATTTTAACAGTTCGAGCTCCCCTCTAACAGTTCGAGCTCCCCTCTCCCTTCCCCCTCCCAAAAAAAAATCATAAATGTTTGTCAAAGGCTTAGCCTTAGCTAGGAAACGTTTGTTATCAAACCATAAATTTTCTCGCGCTTCACAAGGAAATTTTTTGCCTACTCGCCAAAGACCATTTTTTCCTAACGAAAGGCTTAGGCTTTGGTTAGAAAATTTTTGTCACATAAATATCCTAGCCAAAACACCTTTTTGGCGAGGAATTTTGGTTCAGCTATTTCTCTTTGTCTGGAAATTTTTTGTTAACTTCCTCGCCAAAAAACCATTTTTCCTAGCAGGCTTAGCTTTGGCTAGGAATTGTTTGTCATCAAAGCCATAAATTACCTAACTAAAACCCCGAGAAAATATTTGTATGCGATTCCTCTTTGGCGAGAAAATTTTTTGCCAACTTCCTAAGACCATTTTTCCTAGAAAGGCTTAACTTTGGCTAGGAATATTTGTCACCAAAGTCATAAATTTCCTAACTAAAACCCCCCTTTGGCTAGGAATTTTGGTGAGAAAACATTGCTTTAGCGGGAACAAATCTTGCTGAGGCTGTGCATTTGCCGGGCCAGGCTCCTCTCCTCGCCAAAGACCTATTGGTGGGGAAAAGTTTCTCTTTTTTACGAGGAAATTTTTGTGCGATTTTTTGTAAACCTTCGTCTCCAAAAAGATTAATTTTTTATTAGGATTGAGGCATAGAACATGATAGTTCTAAAAAAGATTTTTTTTATAAAGAAATTTATACACAGAAATTTTGTACAAATTTTATACAAAGAAATGTTAAAATAAAAAATTATGTGTATCAAATGATGATATGGAATGGCATGTCATCATGTCACGTCAGTTAGATTGTCCACGTCAAGTTTCGTTAATTGAGTTATTGACTGAACTGTTAAGAAGGGTAAAATTGTATCCAATTTCACTAAATTAAGGGCGCAATTTACTTGAATTATAATTCAGGAACTTAATTAATAAAAATGTGTAAGTTCCATGGCGAAAATGAGTTTTAAGTCATTTTATAATTATTAACGATCTCCAAAGCTAAATCGAAATGGATTGTTAGGATGATAGCCTTTCTATTTTTTTTTTTTAAGGAAAAAAAAAAGAGGATAGCCCTTTTAGAAATAAATAATATGTAACTTTAATTATGGTTTTGTTTGAAGCAACATTATTTTCCAAAAATACTCCAAAAAAAAAACTCTGTTTATAGCTTCTCTCTATTGCCTTGGCTATTTGCCTTTGTGCCTTCATCCTCCTTCGACTCGATCAGCACTCCAACTTTGGTTGGAGTTATGGTTCTGATTGAATCTCTCTTCTTTTTATTTTTAAGGTTGTTGATCTACTCGTTTTATAAATTGCTATTTTACAACAAAAAAAAAAGTAAAGTAAAGTTTATATTATTATTACCATTCAAAAACTATGTTAAAGATTTTATAAGGGAGGTTATTATATATTTTTTAAATTTTCTACTTATTTATTGTATTCACCTCGAGTTAGAATATGGTATTTTTTTTATTATCTTATACAATTTTTATTATTGTTGTCTAAGAACAATTCTCATAAAATGACTCGAATCATATTATTATTAATAGATAACTACTTATTTAGAAAAATAATTTTGTTTTGAACAAATTAGTAGGAGGTGAATTCCTATTCAATTTGCAACGACTGGCACAGGTTAGAGCGTGAATGTGCCGCCAAACAGTCCTTTTTTTCAAAGGAGACAAGTGTTCAATCACCACCTAAAAGCCAAAACTACCTAAAATATAACAATAAAAATATGAACACATGTCGGTTTAATAATAATAATAATAATAATTTTTAAAAAATAATTGTGAAATAGTGAAATGAAATTAAACAATATTCTGATTTTGTACCCTTTCAGATGATCCAACCCATGAAATGACTAAGCGGTGAGGCATCCACGTCATATCAAATAAGATGCATTACAACCCAGAAATAGTCTTCGAATTAGGTTTACAAAACAAAACTTTTTAAAAAATAATTATCTAATTTTAAATTTTATAAAGCATTATGAGTATATAGATTAATTTTATGATATACTCAAAATGAATGATAAAATTGTAACTATTTCATAAATAAAATTTAGTTTATAGTAATCTAATTTTTATCAAAACAACCCCTAAAACATTTTTTTTTTTCAAAAAAGAAAAATTCAATCCAAGTCTCTACTTAAGAAGCATGAAAAATGCCAAAAACCAAATGTGAAGCACCATTTATTTAAATCTGTATAAAAGAAATCTACAAGTTATTTAAAGTAAATATGTGTGAATACATTTAATAGACTCATTCACTTGTTTAAAAAACCCTATTACGCAAGTTGACATTCAAATTCAAGTCAGACTCAATGTCAATCAAAATTCAAAACAAAAAAGGCGAAATTAATCCACATAGTTGTCCATTTCAGGTCACAGCTATATTTTCGAGATTAGAGGGGAAAAAGGAAAGAAAGAAAAAAAAATATCATCATGAAAAAGTCAACTTACATATACTCATTTAATTACAACGAAAAAATAAATATTTATTATCAACCAACAATTTTCAATTATTATTTATAGAGTGTTATAAAAGGTTAGGTATAAATTAATTTGCCATTAAATATTAAAATTCCAAAAGCACCCCTGTTCAATAGTGAACTTTCTTCAAGTGTTTGGCGTCTTTCCCCTGACCCCTCGTCTAGGACTTTTAATGCATTTGGCAGATTATGAGAGGACTTACTATCTTTCCAATTATTCTATACAGCATTTTTTCTTGGCTTCAATAAATTTCATGGTTCAATCGTTGTCAAAGGACATATAGTCGGCAAAAGGGATTCATATGTCAATTTGCTTAAATGTGGACAATCCTGTAAATACAAAGTTAATTCGCAGACTTAATAGTAGGAACGAAGTTAAAATTTTAAGATTTAGAAATAAATTATATAAAAAATTATTACAAAATATTTTTAAATTTTTAAATTTTTTTATAAGACGAAAGATAAAATTTAAATAAATATTTTAAATTTTAATTTTATTAAAGAAAAATTAAAATTTTTAAAATTTTTTAGGAGGCCAGGCACCACTTCCACCCCTAAGTCTAATCTTCGTCTCTGCCTAGTAGGCTGGTGGCTAAAAATTCAAAAAATATGCCTTCTCAAGCCCAGGTTGCAAAACTAACGGGCTGTTTGTTTAGAGGCATTTGGGGTACGGAATAGGAGTGGAACTTTCTTTGTGGAAATGGGAGCTAAATGGGGTAGCAGGTAGTCAGTGGTATTTTGCCTCAAGGCTGGCGATACTGCCAGAGCAATTCTCCTTCTGCCAGCGCAGTTCTTGTGTAAATGACCTTTTTATCCTCTTTCAATCAATTATTATTTTTCTTTTTAATTATGAAATTTCTTATTTCTTCTCACCAATATTTAATTGAGTAAACTTTCTCTCTCCCCATCATTGGCATAATCTCCATCCTCTCCTCTTTTTTTCACGCACAACAGAAAGTAACAGATGACCCAAAAATCTTGTAATCAAAGTAAATAATAATAACTGAACTTCAAAACTACACAATCTCTCAAATACGATCATGAAATAGTTTGTGAAAGACTCTAAACTTCAAAATCATCATAATCTAGTGTCATTCTAACTAACTGAAAACTTTAACATACATTAGAGGTTCAAAAACCTTCACTCCAAACCCTGCTCAAACCACTCGTCTAATTCCTCTTCTTCTAACTGATACCCTACAAAATGATAGTAAAAAGGTGGGCTCACTAACTCAGTAAGGAAAATTATAATTTTATTGGGATTGAGTAGGTTACATATACCATTTAACTTTTGAAAACGGTTAAAAAATGCTTTGAGTGTCAAACGTACTTGATTTGGTGGATTGGTTGTGGTGCATCGATCATGCGAATTATACAAAAAAAACATGAGAAGTCTACATCAAAGAATCAGGGAATTACTCAAACCAAGAAAGTAGAGGTATTCGGAAACAAGGGGTAACCGGTGCCAATTCTCAACAGAAAGCTCAATGTCGCATACACGGGTTAACCGGTGCCGAACTAAGGTTGGAAGAGGCGTCAGTTCATTCCAGTAGACTTACCAGTGTCGGATGAAAAGTTGAACAGGCACCGAATATTGTTGGGTTTCACAAAAAAATATCAAAACTGCAGAAAACATGACAGAACAACAGTAGGCACAATTGTAGATTTTCATAAGGCTCCAAAACACATCCTAGACCAACATTCAAACACAACCAAACACTAGTTTGAACAAAAACATACTTTGAACTCACACACACCGAAATATAACTGATTACATAACCAAACTTTAGAATTTGAAACGTGCTTAGGGAAAGGTTTTGGTTTACTAATATCAACTCCTAACTATTATATCCCATATCCCATTAGGAGAAAGGTCTCAACTGAAACTAAGTACTGTGTTCCCCTAGCAAGGGCCTTATAACTAAAATTAAATATTGTATCCCCCTAACCAAGGGCCTTATAACAGAGATTAAGAATTTCACCAAAACCAACCACAAGCATCAATCAAACCTCATCTTAAAACATAATTCACTTTGCACAATTCATTCAAATAACCACAATATTTAAAGCATTAAACATACATCATGTTCACTCCATTTTAATAATACTAAAATAACATTTATTGACAAAAGATTTATAATTTGATATTCAAAATCTAGAAAGTCAAAAAACGTAGGAAACCCATAAATCCCTTGCCAATCGATTCAACAATCACAACAATCCTCAATCCAACACCAACTTATCTAGCTACCTACAAAACCCCAACAATCACAATCAATTCACAGATTCTTGTCAATCTCAAAACCCCCAATTCAAACTCTACACACCCAATTCAGTCATCAATCAAAACCCTACACAAATTAACCCAATCTAAAGCATAATCAATGTAGGACTTACCTAGATTCGCAGGCTCTCAATCAATCTCCTCACTGGATTCTTTTCTCTCATTGATTTCTCCTTCCTTGAAGGTTGTTTCTGCAATAGCATTCTTGTCGGCTAGAAACAACGTAACATTAATCCTAATGTAACTGACTTTCTAATTAACTAATGACCCCGCTACAAAACTAATTGCAAAATAATCCCAAAACTAATCCCTCTAGAAAATAATCCTCTAACCACATGGGCTTAGCCCACCAATCCAACTATAAAAAGAAAGGCCTAAAGATGAAATAGGTCATGGGCACACAACTATTATCTTACTTCTACTTCAAATCTTTCTGAATTTCTTGTCAATCTCTATTTCTTTGAATTCCATCAAAAACTCAAGAATCAACCTTCTGCAACAAATTACAAAGAAAGTTGTCTGCCTTCAATAGATTGGTCTTCGGATTCTAACACAGAACTGAAAGTTGATTCTGGATTATATTTTAAGTTTCTGTGATTTTTAAGGTCCTAGAAGGGGTCAATAGATTTGGGGACTTCTTCTCTTCAAATTGAAATATATGAAGCCAATTCTACTAGGTTTGGAGATAAAGACATGATTTCCTAATGATTTCTATCAACAGTTGCCGACGAGAGAGCTTTCTTAGCCAATTCATCATAACTGACCTGCATCATCTTCTTCATTAGTGAAGTCATTGTCCTATAATAGCCCCGAGCACGTTTCTGATTGATATTCAATCTACCTGATACATTTCAGAAAACACTCAAGAAGTAATCATTGAGTGGGCATTGAAACCACCTTTGTATGTGCTACAACTAGTCCACACCACCAAGCAATACAAACTTTCCGTCAACTTCAAAGCCCTCAAATACCATCAATTGAGAGTGAATATGCTGCAATGGCATTGGCAAAAGCCATTCTTGTTGTCATCTCTGTTCTAGTCCTGCATCTGCATAATCTTCTTTTCAGCCCCTACAAAATTTAACTCCCAATCACCACAAAGTGGACAGGCAAGTGCATTCAAATGGTAAGATCATCAGCTTTGGCCAAGGATTGTAGTTCTCTGTTGAAAAGAATGTGGCAGAGGGAGACGGAAAGAATGTGAGAGTATTTAAGGTGTAGTTTTGCTGGGGGGAAAAAATGTGGTTTTGAAGGAAAGAGGGAGAAAAAAAGAAAGAAAGTAAGTGCTTAGATAAGGGTAAAGGTGTCAATCACATAAATATTACTCTAGAAGGAGTAGAATTGCTCTGACAATATCGCCAGCCTCGCCTCAATCGTATAATAGTGTTCCCCTCAATGTAGTTTGTGCTTGGTTGGGTTGCACTCTATCCCCTACCCCAAGCAAGGAAAAGCCCAAAAACTCCATACAAAACCTACTTTGCACTTTGACTAAGGCATATTTGGATTGGGGAAAAGGGAAGGAGAGGAGAAGACAGGACATAGGTGGAGTTGAAAGGAAGAAAAAAGAATTAGAAGAAAATAAATCACTAATTATTTATAATATGTAGTTAAATATTTGAGGAAAAAGAAAAAAAAAGGTGCAGTGTAATATTTGGAGAAGAAAATAGAAGGAACAGAAATGAAAAGATATTTAGATTTTTATTTTTATTTATTAATTATATAATAATGATAAACTCTCTATTTATTACGGTATTTTAGATCATTTAAAAAAAATTCATTGCATGAAATTTTCTTTCATATCATTTCCGTCCATTCTTGGATTAAAAAAATATTAAACTTTTATACTAAATGTAATTTTCCTATTCCTCCATTAACCTCTCATTCTATTCCTTTTCTTCCTAAAGAAAAATTAATTTGAACACCTAAAACCCATGTTTTTCCCCTCTTCTCTTCTCTCCCTCCATTCCTACAATCCAAATAGATTGTAAAATTCTTAGGAATACTTGGAGCTAGAACAAGTGCTTTATTCTTCCAATCCCAAAGGCATTGCACAACCTCACAAAGGACATACTACCACACTCCCAAACTAAATTCCATGTGGCCTCCCCATGTAGGGTTTATTGAATCCAATCCTAATCAAGTTAGTCATCCAAAAGAAATTCTTTTTACTATCGAATTAGTCCTTCCCAGACATGCTATGCTTCAATGCAATCCATCAAGACAGGGACAAAACTAGAAATTTTAAATTGGGATAAGTCATATTAAGAAAATAATATTGTAATTCCTGAAAAATATTTGGAGCGCGAAATATAAAATATTAAACGATTTTTTAAAAATTTTAAAAATTTTTGGGGACTCCTAATTTCGTCTGTCTTAAGATGAGGAAGGATGCACCAAATGTTATATTGGTTTTTTTAATTTTTTTTTTCTTCTTAACAAATTATTAAAGCACCATCCTTGCTCAGTGGGATCAACTAGCAATGGCTATTGGGTCGGCCCGCACGGTTTCGGGCCAGGCCTGAGGACCAGCCCACGTGGTGTGCGGGCCAATCATTGGGCCAGAGGCCCTGGGACCGACACGGCCTTGGCCCTTGGCCCGTGGGCTTATTCTTTTTTTTTCTCCTACTTAATTCGATTAAAAAATTTGATATTCAACTGTTTTGTAATTTTTTTTATTGTTACTTAAATAACACAATTTTTTAAAATTATAAAAAAGCTACCTTGAAGTGGTGGGGAATTTGGCTTGGATCCCTTCTTGTTTTATTAATTAATAAAATAAAGATTACATAAGAGGGGGACTTGATGCCTAAACCTTTTAAAAATATTACAATGATTAAAATTTAAAAATAGAATAAATATCCTAAAAATAAAATTAAATACATAATATTACTTATCTTAAATTCCTAATTACAAGAATACTAAACTAACTACTTGGTTCACTCTATTCATCATCTGAGTCATCATCAATAATTCACGAATTAGTCGTCCTATCTTCGGCTGCAAACCAACTACTACAACACATAAACATCTCCAAAGTTTGAGGAGCTAATCGATACCTTCTTTCATCAATTGTTTGAGCGCTCTCATTGAAAACGCTTTCCGATGGCACTGTAGAGACTGGTGGTATCAAAAGATCACGTGCCATTTTAGATAAAATAGGGTATTGACTTACATGAGCCTTCCACCAACCATAAATATCAAAATGTTGATCTTTATTTTCTACCAATGGTTGCATCTCATAAATTGTCATCTCGTTGTAGGTGGTAGACGATTTTTTTTTACGTTTCATAATACCCATGGATTAAATACTGATGAAATTGAAGAGGTAGATTTTCGTGGAGGTTGAAAGTGATTACTAGATGATGATGAACCTTACCTACTTAAACTAGGAGAACTAGAACAAAAAGACTCAAACTCATACAAATTATACATGTCAGATAAAGCTTTAGCCGTTTTATCTTTTATATCTTTTATCATACATTGCCTAAGTATTTGTGATTCATCAAAATCTAATGTTTCATACAAATATTCAATAATACTATGAAAACCAGTCGTCTTTACTCTAGGATCCATACACAATGCCGTACAATATAAAATAGGAATATCTTCATAATATTTTTTATATTTTTCAAACATACTTCTCATAAAATAACCATATTGTGGATGATCCATATACTCACAAAAAATATGTACTACCTTAGCAAGTGTTGGAAGAATATAATGAGTAGTGAGATAATAAGATCCCAATAAAAGTTCAGCAGTTTCTTTGAAAGTAAATAAAAATGTTGAAAGTGCAGTACAATTTTCAAAATGAGTTTCAGTTAGTGGAGGTTGAAAATTATTACTATTACAAAATTCAATAAGTTGGTTTTGAAAAGGTATAACACTTTCAAACATATCTAAAGTTGAGTTCCATCTAATTTTATAATCTAATATAAATTTTTTATAAGATACACCTTGTTCTCGGTATAATGCCTTAAAATTTTGTTGCCTAATTAGAGAGGTTTTAATAAATAAAACAACATTTCTAATTATATTAACAATATCATCAACATATTTATATCATTCTTTAACACACAAATTAAGTATATGACAAGCATACCTAGTATGAAATAAAATACTATCTAACATAGGATTCATAGTATTTTTCAAAATTGCTATGGTGAAATCATTATTTGAAGCATTATCTAAAGCAATAGAAATAATTTTATTTAAAATCCTATATTCACGACATGTTTGAGTAATCATTCTAGCTATATTACTACCTACATGAGGATATTCAAATAATTCAAAACAAATGGTTCTTTTTTGTACTAACCAATCGTGATTTATCCAATGACGTGTAATGCACAAATAAGATTCATTAGTAATTGCAGTCCAACCATCACAAGTAAGAGCAAATTTCCAATTACAAGAATCAAACATAGCAATTAGATACTCTTTTATTCTTTATATATCTTTATTATATCATTTTTTAACGTTGTTTTATGAATTCTTTTCTATGCTGGTTGACAATTATTTTGCATATATTATTCATAATGTGAATTTTTTGCAAAATTAAAAGGTAATTTAGTTTGAACAATCATTTTAGCATATCCACTTCTATTTTTTCTATGATCATATTGAAAATTATCAACAATTTGACCTATTGTAGTATATATTTGTTATTGTTTAAATAGATTTTCTAATCAATCATTATGTGACATTTTCATATGTCTAACTAATGTTCCCATCCCTCTTCCCTTCTTATGTGCATATACCACATTACAAATTTTACATGTTACCATATCATTATCATTATCTTTTTCAAAAAGATTTCAAACCATAGATGTTTTTGCTTTAGCTATAATATCCGTTTTTTCAATATCATCCTCACCTATATTAGATTCGTTAGAATTAATTATTGGAGTTGGTTATGATTGTGAAACACTAACGTTAGACCTACTAGGACCTTCATCTTCATTAACTATTTCATTATTTATTAAATTTAAGACTGGATCTATATTAAAATCAAAATGTGCAGATGATTGGGATGAAGAAAAATGATGATATTGACTTGGATCCATTATTTCTTAAAAAAAACAAACAATCAAAATTCAAATAGACGTTCAAAAAAATAAAGTATTAACAAATAATGAAATAAGAGAATTGAAAAATATAAATAACAAATTAACTTAAAATTTAAATAAAGAATTAAAACAAATAAACAATTAATAAAGCTAAAATATAAGAATATAAGATTAAAAAATACTAACTCGTTGATGATCAAGATTCAAGAATAACAATACTTTGTGGAGCTTTTTACTTTTTGTATCCACTATTCCGCTACTTAACAATCTTCCAAAATATGAAGACTTTCTTGAAGAATTGAAAAAATATAACACAAAAATAAATTCTATTCTAATACTTTTTGTAGAGAAAATGAAGAAATTTGAGAATTATGAGAGAAAGATGAATGAAAATAAGAGAGTTTGAGAGAATTGGAGAGGGTTTGATGAGTTTTGGGTTGAATTGGGGGGTATTTATAGAGTTTTGGGGGTTAAAATAAAGAATATAATCGTTAAGGACCAATATGTAAAAAAATATTTCAACCGTTTTTGGGGCTGAAATGTAATTAAAAAAATTGAAAGAGCTGTTGGGTAATAGCTCTCTCAGGCAGGCCCAAGTAGCTCGGACCGGACCAGACCGAGACCTAGGCCCAGCCCGGTGCACAGCGGTCCGGTCCGACACGCTGGCCCACTAGCCATTGCTCCATGATGGCAGCTGAAGTCAGAATTAGGAACTTGAGACTTAAGGTTGCAAGTAAAAGATATATCTACTAGATTAGTAAGGTACGCTTACCAAATCAACAAGACATGATTGAGTGTTCGATTTATAGACTAAAGTAAAAAAATATCGTTTCCAACCAAAGACGAATTTCATTTAATTGGACTTTGCATGATGACCCTTTGATGAGAGAAATGCCTATTTTCACTTCAATATAAAGTGTCTGTTCTGTCACAATTTAAAACACGCTCTCACAAAATTTAGCATACAATAGCTTGTTACATTTTCTTTTTACTGTTTATTCTTTAAAAAGGAGAGAGACGTGAAAGAGGTTTTAGAAGATGTTTTTCTTTTTCCCCATCAATTTTATTTTCTAATTCCTTAATTTTAAATTCTTTTCTAATTTTCTATAACTCTAATACATCATTTTTTTTTGTTTCTTTTTTCATTATCATTTGTTAGAATAGGGATTCAATTTGTATTTATATTCATAAATCCACAAATCTAATAAGTTTTAAATGTGGATTTTGATTTGAAATTTCAATTTTCTTTGCGACTTCTTAATATTTGATAGTTTGCAGCTTTGCAGAAGAAGCACTACACATTGTACACTGCTCGGCTAGACGCAGGAGATGGCACTTGATTTTTTGTATTATTAAATATTGATTTGTTGGTTAATTTGTATGGTATTTTTAATTGTTATTGTTTTATTGATTTTATTATTTATATTATTTAAAACAAATTAAAAGATGAGGTTTCTAAAAAAATTTAGTTTAAAACCCTCAAATCTCTAGACCGGACATTCGGGATGATTCTTCTGCTTGGCTACATGTTAGATATATATTTGATTTGGAGTTTATGAGTTTTAAAATAAGATAATAAAAATTTACTTACTTTATTCCATCTTCTTACACATCAAAATAATTAATTTTATTTTTTATTCCATCTTCTTTTTTCCTTTCTTATTCTTTTTGCCGTGGCTAATCAAACAACTATTTAAAGAATAATTCTCATTATTTTGATTAATCAAACATGAGCAAGAAAATTGTTTAAACATATGTATTAAGTGGTAACCAAATATTTTATAAGATTGGAGCCTTACAAGTGTCCGGTGGAAGTCAGTAGGCGATTCATATAATTCAAATTTAACCTTGTAACTAATATATTGATTTTTAAACTTAACTATTTTGATATCGGTCCGTTACACTAGATAATTTCTGTTAAATTATAGTGAATGATATAAAAATTTAACACTACTTTTAGAATTCTAAAAAAGATGATAAGTGAGAAATTGAAAAGAGTAGAAATTTTAGTTTTGATAAGTTTCATATGAATTTATCTGCATCTAAATCTATCAAAATTATTAAATTTAAATAGATATCTAATTAAATTAATTTACTTAATTTTAATCATGGGTTATTCGAGAAAATGATATTTAGATAAGATTCATCTGAAATTATTTGAATGTAATTAATTCATATGATGACCTTTCACATTTTTTAAAAAAATTTATTTAAATTCAACGTGTCATATGTCACAAAAGCACAATGAATTTATCTTCATTTAAATCTATCAATCTTCTTAAATTTAAAAAAATATATATATATATATAATTAAATTAATTTTCTTAATTTTAATCATGAGTTATCCTCAAAAAAAAAAAAAAGATATTTAGATAAGATTCATATGAAATCATTTGAATCTAATTAATTTACATGATGACCTTTCACGTATACAAATTTGATATTTTTACATATACAAATGATGACCTTTGATACTTTTAACTCAAATGATAACCTTTCACATATACAAATTTAATTCATATGTATAAACTAATTTAATGATTTTTTTTTTAATCTTTCATTCAAGGTTGAGAAAATATATAGTATTGTACTTTCATACAAATTTCAAATTTATAGAGGTGTATATTGAAGGAAATTTTGCCTTATACAAATACAAATGAACAAAAGTACAACCCTAAAGACCATTTTCTAGGAGACATTACAATGTCTTATTAGCACATGATCGTAGAATACAATGCTTAACACCACCAAGTAAAGCCCCACCAAGTAAAGCCCCAGGCCCAGCAAAATGATTGAGGATGGTCACAAATGAATTGCCCCACACCACCACTCATATATACACGGGGTAAATTTTCATAAAGCAAGCAAGCAATAGGTTGTTCAACTACACTTTTTTCATCTTTTAAGAATTGATAACTTGATATTTAACTGCTAAATGCCCAACTATTACATAGTAGGAATATTCTGTTTACCATTTCCAAATCCAAAAGATCCAACCATTAAGTCAAATGTTAAAAAGGATAAAATGAAATACATAAAAGAGGCACATTTTGATTATTCTACCAATTGCACACAAAATATATTTCCTTCATCGTTAAAGTAACAAACCCAAAATGCAAGATTTTATATAGCAAAGTGAACATAATTTATTAACAATGCTTTGGAACAAATAAGCAGCATGAAATATAATCCAGCACTATATTGTGGTCATGAGATGGTCCTGCACTATCCATCCCTAATCTATTAATGATTGAAACAATCTCTTCAGTTTCATATTGTAAATGCGCCAATAATTCCTCCCTTCCATATATCTTTGTATCAGAATTAACTGATTCTTCCACACCCTTTTGCATGTGTGAGGAGACCCTTAGCTTTTTCCCTTCCAAAGCTGCAGAGGCAGGCTTAGCTAACTAGAATAGAGAGAATCTGATGAAGATGGAAATATCTTGCCCATTTCTCCTTGAAACCAATGCCAAATCCAAAAATTTTTAACTTTTTCTCAATATTAGGCCTTCCTACAGTCGGAGATGGAGTGGGATATCAACTCTTTATCTTCGTCGGGCTTGGGATATTAGATCTTTCTTTATCTTCAGTTCAAAGATGTATAGAAAATGGTCAATTTCCAACAACAAAAACCCATTTCACCAAAAGCAAATAGACATAGGAAAAAAAATAAAAAAATTAAATCTTTGGAGAGCACACTCATTCTTATTACTGATGCTTCAAGGGTTCAGTAGCAAAATAATTTAAAACTTTTCAAAAAAAAAAAAAAAAACAGTAAAAATCATCAACTGCAGAAGAATATCCAATTCTGCAAAGAGCAGATGAAATTGACCAATTCTTGCTGAAAATTTTGGCAGCATTGTGCCTCTTGAAATTAGAAAAAATATCATTTGAATTATTTTTGAATTATATCAAAAATATTTTTGAACTATATTATAAGTCCAAGAGGTAGGAGTGTTCCATTAAAGCCCAAGAGGTAGGAGGATTCCATTAACTGCCACAAAAGATTTTTCAAAACTCTTCAGATGAGACAAAACTGAATACCGATTTTAAGGCATCACAAACTAATACATACATTAAACATAAACCTTGGCCATTCTCTGAAGCATTGTCATAGGCTCAAAAAGAAGAATTGGTAGTGTCACCATTGATGTGACATCAAAACCTTTGTATCTTTGCATCATGCTCTAATAGATGAAAATAAAAATGAGATTTTCATAACCTTAAATACGTATAATGGATGGTAAAATTTGCTAGTCAGGATCAGCATCAAAGAAAATGCTCAGCATTAGGAGTGGAGCCATGGCTTCCCTGATAGGAAATCCTACCTTTTCAGCACCTTAGAGTAATTTGAGTGAGACAATCAGTGATTAAAATAAAGTATGCAAACCACCCACACCTAAAAGAAAAAGGAAGGATTGGAGTTAAGGGAAAACATATTGGACACCAAAGCCATAATGCTGGGATTAAATACCAGTACATAGCCATCCCCAAAGAGGGCCTCAAAGGAAGCCCAAGGTAGAACAGAAATCGTCATACGCTATTGCTGTAGTCCAGCAGAAACTTTTGCAAAGCCATTTGGGTCACCCATTTCTTACTGCAAATCTAAAATCATAGTATAGAGATGCATCAGAGCTTGCACACGGTATCATAGTATAGATATGCAAAACTTTTGCATTGTTGAAATTGGGAAATTTGTATAGAAAACTTAAAACTCTGCAAATTTTGGGTGGTGCTGCTACTGCTTATTCTTGTGGCTAAGGGTTATTTAATAAAGAGATAAAAAAATTAGTTTTATAAAAAAAAGTTTCATGCAAAGTCATTTGAATTATCGGAATCTTAATGATTTGAATCTGAATGAGTATTTAATAGAGAGATAAATAGATAAAATTTATTAAAAAAATTCATTTAAATTCATCTGAATTATCTGAATTTGAAAAAAAAATCATAATAATGTTGGTTCCTATCTATATGAATTTATTGAATTTAAATAATTATAATATTTTAAAAAGAAAATCCTTCAAATTTCTTTCTAAAAAATAAACAAAAAAATATTTATTTAAATTTCATACTGCCAAGTATCGTTGTAAAGTATTTCTACAACTGTTATATATATATATATATATATATATATAAACTGTCGCTAAATTCCAATACAAATTGGATCGATTAACTCGACAATGCCTAAACTACATTGAACTTGATACTAAACTATTTATATAATTAACTTAATAGGTTTTGAGTAACTTTGCCATAAATTAGATATCAAATTGAATTTAAACTACATATATGGATTATGGCTGTTCATTTGTTCATCTAAATCCATATTCATGAATATTTTTTGCTAATAAATTAGCTTTTTTCCCCCTCATTTCAATCATTACGTATACCCCAGTCCCGCTCAAACCTGATCCATACAGCTGCTAGGGTTGTTAGTTGGGCCTTAATTGGTCTCCAGCCAAAATAGAATACAAGCTCACGTTGAGTTTAAATTAGTCAAATTAAATTGGAAAAAAATGATTAAAAATAATTCTTATAACCAAAAAATTAGATCATTATGAAGCTGTTATGAATATTTTAGTGGAAACTCCACTAATTATAGATTTATGTGAACTATCATGAAATTAGCGGAAGCTTCACTAATTATGGATTTTTATGGATGCCTATCATTTAGTGGAGACACCACTAATTAAGATTAGTGGAAGATGATGTATTCCATTAATTAAGAGCTCTATAAATAGAGCTATTATTTAAACTTGAAATATACTATCATTTTGTGAAAGAATTGTGAGAACATTGTGAGAAAAAGAAATAGAGAAGTTTGAAGAAATTCTTGTGTAAAGAATAGTTAAAGTTTTCTTAGTATGTAAATTTTATTCTAACACTACTCAAATTTTATAATATGTTATCAGCACGAGTCTCTACCGTTATCAAAGTTAGAAGACAGGTACGCATTTATTGATCCCTATGGCTAACCTTACTTGTAACCCTTGATATTTTTGAAAAAAATTATATGTTATGGGTTCTCGATACAAAAATGCATCTAAATGTTGAAAAAAAAGATTTGACCACCTGAAGATGGTAGTACTACCAAGTGCATAGTATAAATATTGCACCTGAAGTTGCAAGATTTTAAAATCGTGAATGAATATAGCTACGCGATGTATAAAATTACATCTCAATTAAAATTATGCGGAGAAAAAAATATATATTGGAGAAGACATTCTCCACCTTCATGTCTCGAATATTGTCCTACAACAACAATATCGAGAAAAAGGGTATACACAGATTTACTTACTACCCTTCTCATTGCAAAGAAAAATAATGAGTTATTATTGAGAAATCATGAAATCAGACCAACTGGCTCAACAGCACTCCCAGAAGTGAATGCTGATAGCTCCAGCAGAAGCCATCGTTATAGTCGTAGTTGTGGCAGTGGCCGTGGTTATGGTCATGGACACACTCGATATTTCCCTTAGCACAGAGAAATACTAGCCACCTGAAGTGGAATAGAAAAGATAATAAAGGAAAATAATATTTTCATTAATAATAAGTATCACATTTTTGAGATGTTACATTCGGATGTCAATATATACTATATTACTGCTAACAGTTTAGAAAAAAAAAATCTATCTCCTCTTGATCATAAGTCTTGTGTTCACTTGCATTTCCTTTATTCATCTCACTGGTGTTCACGTGAACTTGAGGATGTATGTTTGTAGTTGCTCTTTTTCAATAGAGCTGACAAATTGAGGATGAATGTTTATAGTTGTTCTTTTTCCATGTTTGCATTAGAGAAAGACAAACAGGTAGCAATTATGGACTTCAGTTCCTCTTTTTCGGCATCCTCCTCCTCTTCCTTCTCCCTTGGGCCAGCATCTAGACTAGCAGCAGAATTAGCTATGAAGTTACTGCACAATGAGTCTTGAGATTTTATCATCCCCTTAAGTTTCTCATTATATTTGGCTTTGAAGCATACTTGTCTCAATTTTTGTGTTTGGTCCTTCAACCACGTATCAGGACTTTCTTCCACCAACTTCTTCTCACGTTCCAGTATCTCAATGGCTTCTCTTAACTTCTTCTCAGCCATATGTCCTCTTTCGTCTTTATCTCGCTCCTGTAAATCGAAGTGATATCATCGGTAGAGATACATTCATTCCAGTCATTATTTACTTATAAATCTTTCATAGTTTCATACTTGCAAATTACAAGTGTGTGTCTGAGAGAACTTGAACATTCTTGATTAGGGTCTCCAAGCTCATCAACTTCTTGTGAGGCCATCGACGAATTCCCAACTCCCTACATCTGTTCTTGAGAGGGGTTAAGCCAATATTCAGTTCTTTGGCCACGCTTTTGATTGGCAGGTAAAAGTATTGCGAAATGGTTTCTTTTGATAGTGTCTTGAAGCTATTGCCCTTCTCCTCTCTCTGCCTCCTAATCCTCTTCTTCTCCATAGGAATTTCGTCTGCAATAATATCTTGAACTTCGATATTATGCATTTCATGGGTCCTCACTCCGAATTCGTTGCCAAGACCACTCATTATTTCTCCTAGAAAAGGAAAAACAATACCAGTAAAGGTAATACCATGCAAAATCCATATTTGAATGTATGATAAGTTGGAACCATATTCTGGCTTTGTTCAAAATCTATTAGGGAGTAAAAAGGATCATGCACAAGCATATCCTCATTCAGAGGAACAGCATTAAAAACAGTCTCTTGAATGAGTAGATCAAATTGAAAATCCAAAGCAGCATGTCCAGAACTACCACTAATTTACATCACAACAAACCAAAAGAGAGTTTAATTTTATTATTTTATTATTAAGCACACTAAAAAAAAAGGAAGCCCTCAAAGGTATCTCACCTGAAATTAGGCGGAAGTCGTTGGCTTGAAAAATTAGGTGAAAGCGGTTGGCTTGGAAAGGAAAATACATCAAAATCTTCTGCGTTAGACCTGACATGAGGCAGAAGCGGTTGGCTTGGAAAAGAAAACACATCAAAATCTTCTGCGTTAAAAACTAAGTCAAAATTTGACCATGTCTCAAATGAATTACGAGTCTCCATATCTGCTTTGAGGTTTTTATTTTTTTTATGTTTACTAATGACTGATGACTAAGATATATATCGATACATACATATATATATATATATATATATATATATATATATATGCACGAGGAAGAAGAAGAGGTAGATGATAGGTGGAGGGACGGAGGACGGAGGAGAAGAAAAGACAAGGAGGAAAGGGAAAAGATGGTACCGAGAAGAGTGAAAAAAAAATGAGATTTTTATAATAGATTTCTTGGTATTTCTTACTTGTCATCATGTTCTTACATTTCTTTTTCTTTTCCCTTATTCTCTTGTGAAATTATTATTCTCTAAATTAGGGAGACAACAGAAATAGTATAAAAAAAAGATCTTGATTGGACAATATTATTAAATTATTTTGATCCGCGTACACGCGCTGTGAACTTGAAGTTCAAAAAATAATTCATTTGTAAAGCATTGCAAATCAAATGCCAAACGCTTTTGTTGACTCCAGAAGAGTAACAAAATCGCATATTCCAGCTATAAATGCTCCTATTCGAATTGAAGTTCCAGTAAAACAAAAGATTATACTTATAGCTGATGAGTCAAAAGCATGCCAGAAGCATGGCCGACATCTTGGTTCTAAAGATAAAAATCCTCGAAAGAAGAGAGGATGAAAGGATCCAGATGATCATATTAGAAAAGAATGATAAAGACCAAGAGAAAATTGATGAAAAAGAATCAGAAGTTGATGAAAGTAACACTGAAGTTTCTATCAATTATACCACTTCCGGTAGAAGCTGGAATCGGATAGAAACAATGATTGATAATATGTTTGCATATAATATATCTCTTGATGTTATACAGGATAATGATGATTTTGAACCAATATTAGTTGATGAATGTTGGCATAGAAAATATTAGCTACAATGGAAAGATGAGATTCAATCAGAGTTAAATGCACTGACACAACGTGAAGTTTTTGGACTTACAGTCCGAACACCGAAAGGTGTAAAACCTGTTAGTTACAAATAGATATTTGTGCGAAAGCGCAATAAAAATAATGAAATCGTACGATATAAAGTACGGTTAATAATCGAAGGTTTTTCACAAAGACCATGTATGTATTATGATGAAACTTATTCTCCTGTGGTTGATGCTATTACACTCCGATATCTTATCAGTTTGATAGTACATGAAAAAATAGATATACGCCTATCAGATGTTGTCACTGCTTAGTTGTATGAAAATTTAGAAAATGATGTTTATATGAAAATCCCTGACGGATTTCGCATGCCCGAAACATATAAACATTATCCTCATGAAAATTACTCCATCAAGTTACAGAAATCATTATATGGCCTGAAGCAATCTGGGCGCATGTGATTCAATCGTCTTAGTGAATATTTATTGAACGTAGGATTTAAAAATGACCAGGTATGTCCATGTGTTTTTATTAAGAAATCTGATTCTAAATTTATGATATATGTTGATGATATTAATCTTATTAGAACTCTTGAAGAGTTCCAAGAAACAATTGATTATTCGACATCAAGGATGTTAGTAAAATTACATTTTGCCTTGGTTTACAAATTGAACATTTGGCAAGTTTCATCAATCAATATATACAACAAAAGTTTTAAAAAGGATTTTCATGGATAAAGCACATCCATTGAGTATTCCAATGATCGTTCGATCATTAGATGTAAATAAAGATCTTTTCCAACCTCAAGAAGAGAATAAAGAACTTCTTGATCCTGAAGTACCATATCTCAGTGCAATTGATGCATTGATGTATTTTGCTAACAATACACGACCTGATATTGCCTTTGCTGTCAATTTATTAGTAAGATTTAGTTATTCACCAACACGACGACATTGGAATGGAATTAAACAAATCATTCGATATCTCAAAGCAGCTACTTCTTCAAATCATGCTGAAAGTATAGCTATTCATGAAGTAAGTAGAGAATGTATATGATTACGATCAATGATTCATAATATCCGAAAAAGTTGTGGATTATCATCTATCAGAGATATTCTAACTATTCTTTATGAAGACAATGCAGTTTGCATAGCTCAAATATAAGAAGGATATATTAAAGGAGATCGGATAAAATATATTTCACCTAAATTCTTTTTTACTCATGAACTCCAGAAGAAATGTGAAATTGATGTGCTACAAATTCGGTCATGTGACAACCTCGCAAATATGTTCACAAAGACTTTACCGACTGCAACATTTGAAAAGTTGAGATATAAAATTGGTATGCGTCGGTTCAAAGATTTAAAGGAATCATCTCATCAGGGGGAGTAATAAACAGACATATAAAATAATGTACTCTTTTTCCTTTACTAGATTTTTTTCCCCACTGGGCTTTTATCTAGTAAGGTTTTAACGAGGCATATTCTTTATGTAATGGATGGACATCCAAGAGGGGAGTGTTATGAATATATTAGTGGAAGCTCCATTAATTATGGATTTATGTGAACTATTAGGGAATTAGTAGAAGCTCCACTAATTATGGATTTTTATGGATGTCTACCATTTAGTGGAGACACCACTAATTAAGATTAGTGGAAGATGATGTATTCCACTAATTAAGAGCTCTATAAATAGAGATATTCTCTAAACTTGAAATATACCATCATTTTGTGAAAGAATTGTGAGAAAAAGAAAGAGAGAAGTTTGAAGAAATTCTTATATAAAGAATAGTTAAAGTTTTCTTAGTGTGTAGTGTGTAAATTTTATTATAACACTATCCAAATTTTATAATAGAAGCTATATTTTTATAACTAGTTAGACCCAAACTCAATTCGGCCAACTCAATATGAAATTAATTGGATCGAGCAAACCCACCTAGCCTAATTGACAATCTTGGACCCCAAATAATGAAATTAGTAGACTTCACTATAATTTGATCACAAAGGCCAATTACATACAATATTGGTTTTTAAAAGTAAAAATGTACTGCAGTAGTCATATTTATAGCTGGGATTAAAGACATTTTTTAATTTAATTCTTAAATTTGATTGTTTTATATTAGTTTGGTTAACATTTGACTTTTTAAATGAGCTTATTGGATCCACACTTAAATCCATCAAATTGATTAGACTTAGAAGGATGTCTACCACCGATGGGACTAAGATGAAATTGTTACCCAAAACCATCTTTGTAGATCACAAAGTTATAGTAATTTCAAGTTTATACTCTTATAAGATTGATAATATGTTTAATTTAAATACATAATAATAACAAGTCAATCACGAAATTAACTTTAAGCGTAACCCAGTGCAAATTATGATCCATGCCCATTTAACTTAAATGACTTTCCAGTGATAACCTATATCTCAAATTCTATGCTTTTGCTTAAGAGTGGTTCAGTTGGGCTATTACAAACTTTAGAAAGCTATTAAGTGTTAAATGATGTTTAGTTAAATAAAGTACTGGAAATTTGGAAGTGATACATTAAGATTTTTTTTTTGTTTAAAAGAAAAAAATTATAATTCCATATTGCGACGTTGAAATAGTGTTTTATTTTATTTTATATATGAGATGTGAAGTGAATTTAGACTTTTTATATAATATTATTTACATTCCTATTTTTAAACAATTATAAACTCACCCATCTGACCAATTGACCTACAATTGAATAAGAAAGCCTACAAACTAATTCCTCACTTGGTTGATATTCGAAACATGATTACTAACTCCATAAAAATAATTCGAACTAAACCTTTGATAAAATTGTACAAAAGTTGATTTCTTTTTTGGTGCTAAGTAAATGATTTCATTAATACTCCATTTGTCGACAAATAATTAAGTGACCTAATTTTCTTTTTGACTTGTTTAAAAATTACTGTCCACTTTCTAAATATAGATCGTATTTGATTTTTTTTTAATTTTACCCTTACATTAATTTCTCATCATTTAATTAACATTACAACTACCCATAGTGAATTTATTTCAACCAATAATAACAACACATTCTCCTATTTAAAAAAAAAAGTCAAAAGTTTACTTAGTTACTCCATCCGTCCCCTTTTATCTATCTATTTTAACTGATTCATAAATTTTAAGAAAAATAAGATTTTTCAGTTAATTAATCAATATTTCTTATTTTACCATCAAAAAATCTCTTTCTTTATTAAGGAGTAATCAAATTTTAAAGTTTTATGTGCTGTAAACATATTTAATTTACTTCTATTTTCTATTACAAGTATATAAGTACTCGCTGTATTAAAAAGGGATGTTTGTGAAAAAATAGCAATTAATATAATTTTGGTTTGCTAATGGGACAGATAACTTAGAACAAAAATCTTAATTTTAATGGACAAATAAAAGGAGACGTAGGGAGTATAAGGTAAATGTGATGGGATGTAATTAATGAGATGATATTTTATTAAAATTAAAAGAAGGGTAGAATAGACAAATTAATTCCCTTTACTATAAAATTTTATAATTTCTTAATATGTGTGAGTTTGGCAATTATATCACTTATTCGTAGACGAAGGAAGTATAAACTAGACAAATTACAAAATGGGCAAAAGCACAAGGTAAATAGGAAATGTATCACACTCAAAAACTCCAGGCAGATAAAACAGAAAAAAGAAAAAGAAGAAAATAGACAAACGCAATAGGCGGGTAAAATACAAAAAATAAAAAATAAAAAGAAGAAAACAAACAAACGCAAGGAAATTTTCATATCTACTATGCCATCATTATGTGTAGATATAAGAGGTGAGAGAGACTCAACTTTACTTCTTTCCTTACATGGTGATGATAGAGAAGATTTTAGGCATGCCACTAGTTTTGTCCATCACCTAAGAAGCAATGAAAGTTTGAGGAAGGAGAAGGGCGTAGGGCGTAGATCTAATTCAGATAGAAAAGTAACTACATGAAAATGGAGCATAGAAAACAAGATTTAGAAGAGACCTCGCTACAGAGCTTCTGAGCTTGAAGAACAAATTTGAAAAAGAAAATTACTATAGTTTGTGGCCAAAACAAAAAGTGATAATAAGAAGAAAAGAAAAGAAATAAAGGACGGCGACCAGATCTCCAGTGACCAGAGTTGGCACCGGAGATTTCGTAGGAGCTAGGGACTACTTGATTAGGGAAATTCTAGAGAACATATGAAGAAAATTTGTTAATTAGCCACAAAAAAAAAAAAAAAATGATGGAGAAAAATTGTTAGAGAGAGAAAGAGAAATTGTTACTTTTGAATTTGTAGTGTACTTTTGTAGTCCAAGCTTGAGCTTCCATGTCAAGCTCAATTCAAATTAAATTGATCTCATTCTTATACAAAAATTAAACAAATACATATCAATAAATAGAAGACTCAGACTCGACAAAGTAAACAACTGGTAATGTTGACAAGTGAAGTGATCATCAAAACATATAACGTACTTGACCTTCAGAAACAAAATTTCCTTTTTCTCTTTTTTCAGGGTTTTCAATTGAGGACAAAAACAAAAAAGGATACAATTGCTACACAAGTTAGGAAGCAAATATCAGCAAGTCTATTCAACTATATGAATAGAATGTAGCAAAAAAATTGGTATGGAACATAAGGACGGCCAACCAGGAGGGACCAAGACAATAATCAACAAGACATTTAGATATTTCACACTTACAAGTCGTCACATCCATTAGATGTCAAAACTTGATTATTAGTCATACCACAAGGCTTAAAAAGGAAATCTCGCCAAGTTTTGCGTGCACAAGAACCAAGGTAACAATAGAAACGCAAAGCAATAAGGATTGCATATTGTTGCCTATCTAAGGTGAGAAACTGGGAGCTTCAAATGGCTTGATGATTTAAAGTAAGTTTATAAAACAAGTTTATTATGCAATGTCAAAATCTGAAACTGGCAGCCTCTTATATTGTAACACTCCTATTAAAAGTAATAGCGAAAGCATATCAAATTGGGTATCGCCCCGTCTAAATACTCAGATAAGGGATTTTTATAACGAAGAATCAAAAGTAGTAACTAAGGCCCAGACTGGTACAACTAACTCATATTGACATGATCATATACATATATAACAGTTAGTCTCGTATATGCAATCTTCATACTACATCAGTAGTAAGGTATATAATCAAAAGAGAAAGCGTCCGGATCTAATCTACTGTTGCTGTGGTATCGACTCCCTATCCACAGGTCTGCTCAACTTCGGATCCTAAAAATAGTAAGATAAAAGACACGAGTGAGTAAAAAATCACACAATGAGTCCCGTATGTGCCAGTGCTTTACAAAATAGATAAAGTAAAGCAATGTTACGTTTTTGTCCCAAAAAGGGCACTACAGAAAGTTTTTTTTTCCACTGAAATTAATTCTAAAACTCTCTAAAGAAGAGTTTCTTCAAAACTCAATTATTTTTAAAAAATTGTGTTTCAATTTTAAATAATTGCCCCAATTTTCTAATTACAGGCACTTCTCCAATAGAAAGTTGGCCGGTGTGCAAAGCTTATAAGGCTTTGCCTTTGGCACCATGTCTTATTGTGCTAAGACCGCAACTTACAGTACTCAACTGTGCGTCGCCGGAAGGTAAGTACACAGCAGCATACTACCAAGAATGAATGAGTATACCGCAACACACTAAATATTTTACTTACACCATAAGCTAAGGGGTCCTAATCCTAACGTCATCACCATCGAGGTGGTAAGGAGTCAAATGCCAACGAGTGTCCCCGCTCGGTATTTAGCGAATGACTCAAAAGTAAGGTGCGCTCGCAAGCGCAACAAATGCCAGGTGCTAAACGGCTAGTCAGGACGACTCATCTCAATGTCCTATCACCTCGTTCGGAGTAAAACAATCCCTAGAATTAGGTTAAGTAACTAGGGTTGTTTAACTCTAACTTAGGCTAGTACAAATATCAAAATCCTTACTGAATACTCAATGTTACCAATACCAATCCCTACTGACTGATCCGGTCATAAGGTTATTTATTTCCGTAGGATTTTCAAATCAAACATTTTTGGGGCAAAAATATCATTTTTCAGAAATTGATCCCACTGACTCGCAAGTCAGACAATTATTCCCATAGGCTCCGCATGGTCAATCAGTTCATTCCATAGGCATACTAGGCCAATAAAGTAGTTTTTGAGATCAAAATGTCATTTTTCAAAAGTCAATCTTATACCGAGAGATCATTTTTCAAAACTGTATTGAAACAGGGTGACAAGTTCTTTTCGCACATTAAAGTAAGTTTTCAAGAGTGTTTAGGTCATTTTGCCCGTACTTGATCTCAAAAGTCATCTCTAATGGTATTTGGGTCATTTTGCCCATACTCGATTCCAAAAAGGCTTCTTGAGGGTATTCAGGTCGTTTTACCCTTATTCGATTTGAAAAGTGTTCATAAAAGTTTCAATAAAGATATTTCGATCATTTACCGAATACCCGATTCCAAAAGTTTCTATAAAACATTCCAATAAGTACATTTAGATAATTTTCTAAATACTCGATTTCAAAAGGAATTTATTTCAAGAAATCTAAAATTCTAATCCTAAAGGAGGATTAAATTCAAAATTTCTAATCATGTTTCTATAAAATGTTCTAATAAAGGCATTCTAATCAATTCGTGAATACCCAATTCCAAAATTGTCATTTTTCGAAAATCTCAAGTATTTAATAAAAAAAGGACTAAATTTACAAATTTTGTACTTTAATCATCCGTTAAGGTTTCCAAACCCATTATGATGTTCATTCGAGCCGAAGATAGCATAAAAATAAATCTTGCTCATATAAACCGTAAATATATTTAGAGATTTCCAAAACAGTATAAAACGTTTCATGGAAAAATAAAGTATACTAGCTTTTAAAAGGTTTTAGAAGCCAAATAGACTCATCTCGTGTCCTAAATAATCTTTTATCGTTCATGTGCCGTTCGACTACCATTTTCACAATTTCTAATGTGTCGCTAGCAGTTTACCGATAAACCTACATCAAACATCGTTTTTATATTTAGTTGTGTTTGGTCAAAAAGTAGCCGACGGTTAGTTGATGTTCTTGACAGTTAAGAAAACTCTCAACAATCATTCCTGTTGTTTTTCCATCATTTGTTCAATTCTTCCATTTTTCTCTTTCCAGATCCTTCCCCTCTTCATGAACAAGGAATTATCTTCATGTTTCTCATTCATTTAATTCCAAAATCACACAATTAATCCATCTTAAGTTCATTCATTTCCTAACCAAAATTCTAGAATTTCCCTTCTTGACACACAATTTTGTTTCGTGCATAATTTTAAATCCACAACTCCGATTGGGCTCTATGATATATCAAAACGGTCGTAAGGCTCTTAACTTTAATTTTGTATAAGTCCTATTCTAAGTTCAGATTTTTGTAACACAATACAGAGGTAAAATTGTCACGATAGTTGGCCCTAATTCAACCATTCATGTTATTCTTTGATTTCTTTTAATCTTTAACACCTTGAGAACATTAAATTCATTCAATTTATCCTTCGAATCATCTTTAATCCTTCAATTTTCAAATTCCAACAACTCATAAAAGTCATGTTTATTCAACACAAATTCACTTCTTTCAATCAAAAGTTCCATTTTGATCATCATCTCATCAACCAAGATCAACCCTTTGAGTTACAATGAAAATTCATTCCTTTATCACATAAAACATTACCCATAAATCCCTAGGCAGCTGGCACACATAATCACACACAAAGTTCACATACAAAGTTTATATTCCTAAACTTTTGATCTAAAATCAAGACATGCTGTTAAAATTAACATCAAAATAATCACCATTCACTCAACAACAACTTTAATTATAGCAAGGTATGGTTTTACCTTGTGTATAGAGCTCTTTAGTATGATTGGCTCTAAGAAACTCTTAAGAACACTCACAATTCACCAAGAACACACACTATTCACCCTTTCTCTCTCTTTTGCTAATTTCTTTTGATTTCTTTTTCTCTTATTTTTCTCCCTTCAAGATGCCGAATTTCTGGCTGTAAAATAGCCTTCTCATCGCCACACTTCATCAGAATTTTTGGCCAATTAATTTCTAATTCTATTAATTATATGGTGGTTTACATATAGGTGTGTTCCAATAATAAAAATACACATCATTTCCCTTGATTTTCTTCCTTAAATTTTCCTCTTCTCTTCATTCTTGTGGCTGCCGAATTTCTGGCTATTTTTTAGTCATCCACCGCCTCTTCGTGGTCAAAATGTTGGCCAAATAAATTGTGCAAGACATTAATTAAATGGCTCCATATATGATGTGTTCCAATCACAATTAAACACATCATTCCTTTATTTATTTTGTAATTCTTTAATTCCATATGTCTTGCATGAATTCTTCATACAACCTCTCATAAATTAACACATGTTCATGGGCTACCAATCACAAAACGCCACACGTACCATTTCTTTTAACCACAATTTCACTTTTTCTCCGAAATAGTCAAAATTCAGGTTCGAAATGAAAAAATATTTTATTTTACCATTCAACTCCAAAAATTCTACTGAATCCATTGGTAATATTTAAATTCTTCAATTCTTTCTTAGTTTGGTCAAATTCGCGGTCAAAATTATGGGTGTCATCAAAATGACGAAAATGCCTCCAATAACCCAAATAGCTTAATTCATACCAAAGCGTGCGTTTCATCGTACTGATCAATTTTCATTCTCAGCGTACCCTCAAATTTTTATTTTATTAACAGTAGTAGCTTTCTAAAGATTTAGGGTACGGGTAAAATAAATTCAATAATTATGTTATTATACCTAATGTGTCCAGACTTGGGTATAAAAATCATACAAAACTAAGCACATTCCCAATCAAGTTCAAATAAAAACGTTAAACCCAAATCACACATATGAGCAAGTATACTCATCATTAACTGAGCATAGGGTTAAAACAAGTGTCGATCCTCAAGGAACAAGTAGACATTAATTACTTTTCTTTCATTTTTTAACCGACTCGATAAAGTTAAAAACAAATAAAAGGAAAATTAAAAAGAAAAAAAATAAAAATAAAAATATGTATATGTCAAGGATGTAGATTTATGTAACTCAAACCATTGTTTAGACAAACATGATTTTAAAGAACTTAACCATTATCATAACCAATCATTCTCTTGGCACCATGAAGAACGAAGGTAAACTCACTTTGATGGTCAATCCATGAAATCACTATCTTCTAGATAAATTAGAATCACTTGGTCCGTCTCAACTAATTCCTCCAAAAGACGCATTAAACACAATCCTTAATTAAATTCCCTTGGTCTCGACGAATTTAGAACATGAAATTAATCAATGAACCATTGGTCTCGGAAGACATCAATTAATCTTCAATTACCAGTTCTTAAACAATCAACCCCCTTTGGTCTAACAAGTCAATTGCCAATAGAATATAAAATTAATAAATCGAAACACCCATCAACCCCCTTTGGTCCAGCAAGTCAATAGATAGAATCGACGAATTAATCTCATAATAAGCATAAGTAATTGAATACCAAGAATAATAACCAATTAATCAAAAGATCAAATAACTCTAGAAATCATGAATATCTAAAACAATGTTGAATTATAATAAAACAATTAACATATCATCGTTCAAGAAAAAGAAAACAAAGTAAAAGAAAGAACTCATAGACAAGCCTCCTTCTTCTTCCTTTGAAGATCCTCTTGTACAACCCTCCTTGAACTATTAATCTCGAGAAAATATTGGTGATGCACTCAAAAATAAATCTAAGTCCCTACATTGTGCACCTCCCTTTTCTAGGGTAAATTGGCCTTTATTTATAGGCTTACAAAGTTCCTAAAAGAATCCTAAGTAAAGAAGAAGTAATTACCTAAAGAAATAAAAAACCAAAAAGGAGTAATAAAAACTAAAATAAAATCCTAAATAAAACCTAAAGAATTCCACCGTCTTGACTTTGACCGTGAGATTGAATTGGAGAATTCGGAAATCAAGTTGAATTCAATTTGGACTTTGCTATTGTCTTCTTGTGCTGAAATTGCAATTCTTGTTGAATTTGGAATTTGAGAAATTTGCAATTGGCTTCCAATTGAGCCGTTGAAGCCACCGAAGTTCTGAAGTTGATTTTCTCTTCTTTCCTACATTGGCTCAATTGAGCCGTTTTCCATGCATTGGCTCAATTGAGCAAAAAACCACCAATTCTACTTTCTTTCTTTTGTCCTTTTTGCTTTCCGTCATTGTTGACCTTTCTTTGTTGCACCTGGGCCCACCGAAATTAAACCTTGCTTTGTTTTGCTGCTTAGCTCTCGGCTTTGCAAGCCATGAAGCCGCTGATCGAATTTCATCTTCATTTGTTTGCTGATTGCTTTTTTTTTCCCGTCGGCTTGCTTGAAGCCGAAATTCCTTTTATGCTTCTTTTCTTGCTGTCGGCTCAATTGAGCCATGAAGCTACCGAAATTGCACTTCCCCTGTTCACTCAATTTCTCTACTCTTTTCTCTGTTTTTCCAGTGAAAGACCGGCGTCGGCTGTCCTTCTCGGGGGTGGCGCTGCCTCTGTTTTGTTCTGTGATATTTTTGTCTTATTTTACCCCTAAAATCTGAAATAATGTACAAAATACCTTTCCAAGGGTAAAATCTCAAATATGAAAGAATATGACTAGTTATTTTACAAAATGTATATCAAAATAATATCAAATAACTAGGAAAAATATGACTAATTTAGGCCCTATTAATATCAAAATATTCATTTCATTATACTGATAATTTTTTATTTTGGTCATTGATACAATTTCTCATCCTATTACAAGTAGTAACCAATTGAAGGTTAAAATATATGGTATTACAATCTCCCCTCCTTACAAAAATTGCGTCATCGAAATTGGTTTATACCTAGAACAATTCTGGATACTTCTTCAACATCTTCACTTCCGTTTCCCAGGTTGCGTCTTGCACTGAATGATGATTCTAAAACACTTTTACAAGTAGAATTTTCTTATTCCGCAATTGCTTTTCAGCATACTCCAAGATTTTAATAGGCTTTTCTTCATACTCTACGCTTGGAGTCATCTCAATAGGCTCTTCGTTCAAAACGTGTGCAGGATCAGCTACATACTTTCAAAGTTGGGAGATATGAAATACGTTGTAAATACCTTGAAGTCCTGCTGGTAACTCTAATCGATAAGCTACCTTCCCAATCTTCTCGACAATAGGAAATGGTCCAACGTACCTACATGCCAACTTCTTCTCTTGTCCTCTGGTTTCCAATTACCATTGTGGAGTCAACTTCAAGAATACATGATCTCCTTCTACAAACTCCAAATCTCTCTGGCGTCGATCCGTATAGCTTTTCTATCTAATCTAAGCTACCTCCAAATTGATTTTGATTATTTCTACAGTCTGTCAAACTTTTTTAAGATCAAAAGCATCCTGTTCACCCGTTCTCCGTCTTAAACTTTTTCAATACAACAGGGACTGACATTTCCTTCCATATGAGGCTTCAAACGGGGATATTCCAATTGTTGATTGATAATTATTATTGAATGCGAATTCTGCATATGCCAAATTATCAATCCACTTAGTTCTAAAATCCAAAGCGCAAGCCTACAACATGTCTTCCAAAACTCTATTCACTCGTTTAGTCTATCCATCCGTCTGTGGCTGCGCTGCTGTGCTAAACTTTAATGTTATCCCATATCTCTATTGCAATTTAGTCCAAAACTTCAAGGTAAATTTAGGATCTCGATCTGACACAATACTAGAGGGTACTCCATGTAGTCTGATTACTTCCTCCATTTTAACTTCTCTAAAGAATCCTGCTGGTTGATGAGAATGAAATGAGCAGACTTAGTCAATCGATCCACTATCTTCTATATAGTATCTCGCTGTCCTACTGCTATGGGTAATTCCGTAATAAAATCTATAGTAATTTCATCCCATTTCCACGATAGAGTATATAATGGCTGTAATAACCCTCCAGGTCGTTGCTGATTGGCTTTCACCTACTGACAAATTAAACATTGAGCCATAAAGTCTAAAATATCATTATTCATACCAATCCATCAATAATGCCGTTTCAAATCCTGATACATCTTTACTACTCCTGGATGGATGGTATACTTACTTCGATGTGCCTCTGTTAAAATATCTTGTCTCATTGCAGATTGTTTTGGAATATAATATCGATCTTGGTAACAGATAATCCCATCATTGTCCTTTTGGAATTCACCTCCTCCCTTACTCACCTCTTCTTGCACCAACTTTTGCAACTCTTTATCTTTATCTTGCTCTCCCTTCAATTGTTGTAGGAAAGTAGGTTAAATGAAGATATTACTTATTCTTATTTCTTCGTTTACTCCAAATGCTTCCAATTTTGGAATTCATAGCATCCGAAGAGCTGATAAATTCGCCTTCCTACTGAAGGCGTCTGCGATTGTATTTGCTTTTCTAGGATGATATTTAATTGGACACTGGAATTCTTCCAAAAATACCATCTACCTACGTTGCCTCGTGTTCAAATCCTTTTGAGTAAAAACATATTTTAAACTCTTATGGTCGGTGAAGACTTCAAACTCAGTTCTATACAAATAATGTTTCCATTTCTTAAGAGCAAACATAATAGCTGCTAACTCCAAGTCATGTGTGGGGTATTTTTTCTCATGGGGTTTCAATTTCCTAGAGATATAAGCTATCACATTTCTCTTCTGCATCAACACTCCTCCTAATTTCCTAGAGATATAAGCTATCCAGATCCTTGTGGTATCACCATCCTATATGGGTTCACTCCCAGGGTGACGCGAGGGGACCCACGATCTCGAATGAGGATCGTGATGGAAGCCGTAGGGCCGTTGGAACCCCTCTCCTACTTAGTCTTTTAAAATAAAGTTTTTCCTGAAAAATATCCTTTTGAAATTTCCATTAAGTTTTCCTTTAACTTAAAAATAAAATATCTAAATCCATCAAAAACTCTATGTCAAGGATTATACCATTTGAGAGATTTATCCATGGACTAATTTTATTTAGGTCAAAACTTAATGATTTCAAAAATTTTTCCAATTAAAACTCTTCCGAGACTTTGGTCTCAATTTTATTCAACAAAACAATTTTTTCTTGTATAAAATAAAAATAAATGGATTTCTATTTTAACTTACAAAAATATCTAAATCCAATATATTTTCTATGTCAAGGATTAAATCCTTTAAGAAAATATTAATGGATTAATTTTTGTTCTAGTTAAAATAATCATTTAATTTTTTTAAAAGAAAAATATTTTCCTTGCATAAATATTCCCAAAGACTTTGGTCTTTGAGAAAACGCGCACATAGGTACACAAAATAAATAGCATGCCAGAAAACAGTAAACATTTTCATGCATTTCTATTTTTAAACCTATGTGTCCAAATAATAGAATTAAACACATTAATTAATGTTCTTGTTTAATCCTAAAATCCTTTACTAATATTTTTCATGCAAATATATTCCAAGAATATAAACTATTGCAAAAATATTAACTTCGCCTGGTATGGGACCCAAATTAAAAATTTAAAAATAAAAAAAATTACTGGCGGTCCACGTGCACCGGATGCACCGGATCCGCACCCCAGTGGCACAGAGGCCCACCTGGCGCCCGGTGCACCAGCCGCACACGATCTCCAGCAGCCACGACCCGCCTAGCGCCACCCGCCCGATAACCCGTAATCCGACCCGTAGACCCGCGCCTCAACCCGGAGCAATTGCAATTGTGCAATTGCTGTGTGCGGCGCATATGGCTCCAAATCAAAGGAAATCGGCTCGGCTCAGCGGCTTACGGACTGCAGCTCGTGACACAGAACAGTGGCGGCTCGTGCTATCGACTCGGCTCGGATTCGGCGGCTTATGAACAGTAGTTCTTCTTCCCCGCGACGTTTTCTGTGTTCTGTGTGCGGATTTTTCATTTTTTCACTTCCTTTTGCTTCCTTGGACATTTTCATCATAAAAAAATCATCCAAAACAAAACTACAACCGCCTATACCCATTTTAATTGGGTTTACACGATCAAAATCACAAACCCAAAAAATTACAATGAGTTCTTAAGCTTCAACGTGAAGCTTACATCAAGCCTATCCCATACCAAAACAGCGAAGGATCATATGTTTAAGCTCCAAACAATGTTCTTCTCCATTTTTATTAACTAACATGCTCCCTAAGCCAATAAAACGCATGGCTCTGATACCACTTGAAGGTGTTGGCAGAAACAGAGCATGCATGCAGTGGATGGTAATGGAGATAAAAACATTAAACATAGAGCATGCAAGCATGGTGGAGGTTAAATAACATACCTCTTGGAGCTTTAAAACTTGAAGATCGAAGAAGAATGGCTTGAAACGAAAAACACAGCTTCCTTTCCTCCGTCCAGTGAAGCTTCCAGTTCACTGTCTTCCTTTCTTCTCCACCTCCGGTGTGATGAATAATGCTAGGCTTTTCAACTCTCAGAATATGGCCACTGCCTAATCCCTTTTGGTGAGCAAAGAAAATGGGAAGAAGAAGAGCTTCTTAGAGAATTGATGTCAATCGTTGCCTTCACTTCTTCTCGGTTGATATATATAGCCAATGGCTTCATGAACCAAAACCCAGCCAGAAAACCAAGAGACACCTTCTCGGTTGGCTTCATTCACAACCAAATCTAGAAAGCCAGAAAACCAAGAGACACTTTCTCGGTTGGCTTCATTTGGTTTCAAAACCAAAAGCCAGAAGAAGAAAAGGCACGAGAGAGGGAGAAAAAATTTTTCCAAAAATTTTTATTTTTATTTTTCCACACAAAAAACAAAAGTCATGAAACCTAAAAATAATTATTTTGACAAAAATAATATTCCCGGGATTTAATACCCGAATATTATTTCCAAAATAAATTTTGGCTTTACCCTAAATTCTTTTGTACTGTATCCGGAAAAATCCTATGGTCCAGGCTATTGGGCCAAAATAATATTTATTATTTTTTTTGGACCCGAAAAGTCCAAAATAATAAACATTAATTATTTTTCTTGGGATTAAATAAATAATCCAATAAATAATTAATTAACGCAAATGAACAAAAAATAATTAAATTTTAATTATTTATTTATTAGGATTTAATTAAATAAATAACCCAATAAATAAATAATTAATAATTATTTTTCCTCCAGTTTAAATCTCGGTTAATTTTCTAATTATTCAAAATGGACGTAGGTCCTGAATAATTAATTAACCAATTAAACCATATAATAAATTTTTCTCCATTTATTTTATTTCAGTCTAATAATAAATTAGACTTCCCGAATAAAATAAAACACTTTCAACTGAGATCACTTTCTCAACCCAAAAATTAATTAGGACTTACGGGCTATTCCGAGGACCAAAAAGACACATCACCTTGGCTATTAAAATGACCAAAATACCCCTATCATATAAATAGATGTATTTTGCATTTTAAATATTTCCTAATATCACCATAAGGAAATATTGACCCCAAGGACAATGCTGCATTAGCAAAGTCTTCGACCTACAGGTGAAATGACTAAAATACTTCTCTACACATCGCCGTACATTTAGAGAAGAAGAAGTGTACTAACACTCCTCTAAATGACATCTACCATCCTTAAGCTTCTAGTCCAATGATCCACGACTTCCTGGAGTGTTTCCGCTTTCCAAGGGAACTACCCTAAAGCAAACAACCAAGTCATGTTTTCTAGGCCTGGATATTTAGATCATTGAGACAACCACAAGGGGCGATATGGTGTAGAAACTATCTTGTACAAGTCTGTCTTAACTAACTAGTCACACATACCCAACATGCAAGTATATTGGCCCTATTATAGAACCTCAACTATAGCATATCAAAGTATATGCTTCCAGCTTCGCTAGACCACTAACTCATACTTAAGTCATAGAGTACTAGTCCACGCTGTAGCGGTAGTAGTCTAGGTTTCAACCATGTAGTACTTTTAGAAACCACTACTACAGGTCCTGTTTTACGTATTCGAAATACGCTTATGTCATAAAGTGAGTGGACTACTCACTGGTTAAAGGTAAGCCATTCCCCATTTAGAATTCATAACATAATAACTTAAATATGATGAGATTCCCATTCTCATTAATCGGTTAAGAATAAATGTTTATGTGTTTAAATAACCCATGATCCATACCTTACTGTGATAGACCTCCATTCATATGGATCATTTATTTAAACATAATGGGTCTGTTCCAAACGAAAATGTGCACAAATAAAGAAAGTTTATCAACAGAAGAGGTTTGGGTCATCCCCAACTTTTCTGTACCGTGAATAATAATAAACTTTTAGTCTAGGCTATTAGGCCAAAATAATTTATTATTTTTCCTTGAACCCAACGAGCCCAAAAATAATAATTATTAATTATTTATTTCTTTGGTCTATTAAAATAACCTAATAAGTAAATAATAAGCCCAAATGAATTAAAATAATTATTAAGCCTTTTATTAACTAGTTTAAGCCCATGTTAATTTTTTTAATTATTCAATTTGGGCTTAGGCCCTGAATAATTTATTAACCAATCAAACTAGATAATAAATATTATTTCTCTCATTCTTTTTATTTTATTTCAGTTTAAAAATAAATTCAACTTCTTGAATAAAATAAAATCATTTTTCTACTATGGCTATTTCCTCGACCTAAAATAATTAGGACTTATGGGCTATTCTGAGAATAAAAAAGACACTTTGACTTGGCTACTAAAATGACCAAAATACCCCTACTATATAAATAGCTATATTTTTCATTTTAAATATTTCTTAATATCACCATACGAAAATATTGACTCCAAGGACAATGCTGCGTTAGCTATGTCTTCGACCTACAGGTGAAATGACTAAAATACCCCTTTACACATCGCTGTTCATTTAGAGAGGAAAGAGTGTACTAATACCTCTCTGAATGACATCTACCATCCTTAGGCTTCTAGTCCAATGATTTTCGATTTCTTGGAATATTCCAGCTTTCCAAGGGAGCTACCCTAAAGCCAATATCCAAGTCATGTTCCCTAAAGCCCTGGATAATTAGATCATTCGGACAATTACAAGGGGCGATATAGTATAGACACTATCTTGTACAAGTCTATCTTAACTAACTAGTCACATATAGCCAACATACAAGTATATTGGTCCTTCTAAAGAACCACAACTATAGTATATTAAAGCATATATTTCTAACTTCATCAGATCACCAACTTATACTCAAGTTATAGAGTACAAGTCCATGTTGTAGCAGTAGTAGTCTGTGTTTCTATCATATAGTACTTTTAGAAACCACTACTATAGGTCTAGCTCTACGTATTCGAAATACGCTTGTATTATGGAATGAGTAGACTACTCCTTGGCTAAAGGTAAGTCATTCCCTATTTGGAATTCATAACACCATAACCTTGCCATGATGAGATTTTCATTCTCATCATTTGGTTAAGAATAATAGTTTATGTGTTAAGTATCCCATGGTTCATACCTTACTGTGAAAGACCTCCATTCACATGAACTATTTACTTAAATATAATGGGTCTTTTTTAATAAAATCGTGCATAAATATAAGGAAAATTTCACAAATAAATTCTGAGAAAAATACTTTTATTAATACAAGTAAAAATATATCAGAAACTTAGTTTAAAAGGGCAAACATTCCAACAATCTCCCATTTGCACTCTAAGACTAAGTAAGTCCATAGGTGCCCACCCTTATTATTTCTAAGTGTCTTCTAAAGACTCTCTCCGCCAAAGGCTTAGTAAAAGGATTTGCTAGATTGTTCTCTGAGGCAATCTGTTCTACCACGACCTCCCGTCTCTGGATGAAATTCTGGATCAGGTGGTACTTCCTCTCTATGTGCTTCCCCTTTGTGTAGTTCCTTGGTTTTTTAGATTATGAGACAGCACTAGTATTGTCGCAATACATCACAATTGGTTTGTCCATGTGTGGCACGACTTCAAGTTCTAAAAGGAACTTCCGAAACCAAACTGCTTCCTTAGATGCCTTCAAAGCTGGCACATACTTAGCTTCTATGGTTGAGTCAGCAATGCAGGATTGCTTGATACTCCCCATGACAAGGTGAAGACATATCCACTATTAGATTTTCTCTCATCCTTATCCACCTGGAAGTCTGAGTCTGTGTATCCTGTAGGAACCAAGTCATCGGCTCTATAAACCAACATATAATCTCTCGTACCTTTAAGATACTTAAGAATATGTTTTACAATATGTCAATAAACCTCCTCGGGGTTTGACTAATATCTGTTGATTAAGCCTACAACAAAGCAGATATCTGGCTTAGTACATAGTATGACATACATGAGACTTCCCACAGCCGAAGCATAGGGAATCCTACTCATCCTATTTTTTTCTTCTTGAGACTTCGAACAGTCATTTGAAGAAAAAGACAACCCATATTTGCAAGGGATCAATGCCCCATTGCATGAGTTCATGTTGTACTTGGCCAACATCTTATCAATGTATATAGCTTAGGATAAACCTAACAATTTCTGCTTTCTATTTCTAAGAAGTTTTATTCCGAGAATGTAATTGGTTTCACCCAAGTCCTTCATACTAAATTGACTCGATAGCCAAACTTTAGTAGATAACGGTGTCCCTATATTATTTCTAATGAGTAGAATGTCATCCACATATAGGACAAGAAAAATCACATTTATGCCTTCTAGTCTTCTATACACACATAGTTCATCTTCATTTTGAATGAAACCGTAAGACTTTACAGTCTCATCAAAACGAATGTTTCATACTTTAGATACCTGCTTAAGTCCATAAATGGATTTCTTAAACCTACAAACCATATGTTCTTGGCCTTTAGCAATAAAGCCTTCTAGTTGAGACATATAGATGTCTTCACTAAAATGGCCATTTAAAAACGTCGTTTTGACATCCATTTGTCATATCTCGTGGTTATAATGACATGCGATGGCAAGGAGGATACAGATGGACTTAAGTATGGCTATCGGGAAAATAGTTTCCTCATAGTCGATCCTTTCTTTCTGAGTATACCTTTTCGCCACAAGCATAACTTTGAAGGTTTTCACCTTCCCATCCCCTCCTCTCTTCCTCTTGTAAATTCATTTACACCTAATGAGTTTTATCCCTTCAGGTAAAGCTACAAGATCCCAAATCTGATTGAAGTACATATACTCAATCTCAGCTTTTATTGCCTCATGCCATAGGTCTGCATCGGTATCAGCAATAACCTCCTTGCATCTAGTGAGATCTTATTTCTGATGGTCGGAGACTAGGTCAAAAGCCTCTCCAGTTCATTTTTCTGGAATCCTAAATATCCTCCCACTACAATAAGGCTTCAATTGTATAGGCTCCTGAGGCCATGCCTCTTCTTATTCTATAATCAGGTTAGGAGAAGTTGATTTAGAAGATAATATCTCTTCAAGTTCCAACCTTGTTGAACCTTTAGTAGATATACTTTGTTCATTCTCCAAGTATCTAACATTACTACTCACGAGTACTTTCTGCTCCTTGGGATGATAAAAGTAACCACCCTTTGTACCTTTTGGATACCCTACAAAATAGCATAATTCTAATCTTGTTTCTAACTTGTCTCCCTTAATCAGTACATAAGCTGGACAACTCCATTGTTGGGAAATATGCCCCTTTAGACTAGGTTTCTGATGTAAAAATCGAATATTTTAATAAAAGAATTTATTCTCAAAAATTATTTGTGAATTTACAATTTTATGTGCACACAATTACATTTGGAAAAGACCTATTGTGTTTAAGTAAGTGGTCTATGTGAATGGAGGTCTTTCACAGTAAGGTATGGATCACTGGTTACTTAACATATAAACATTCATTCTTAACCAATTGATGAGAATGGAAATTTCATCATGTTTATATTATTATGTTGTGAATTCTAAATGAGGAATGGCTTACTTTTAGCCAGTGAGTACTCCACTCACTTCATGACATTAGCGTATTTCGAATACGTAGAACATGACCTGAAATAGTGGTTTCTAAAAGTATTATATGGTAGAAACCTAGATTACTACCGCTACAGCGTAGACTAGTACTCTACGACTTGAGTATGAGTTGGTGGTCTAACGAAGCTGGAAGTATATACTTTGATATGCTATAGTTGAGGTTCTATTGTAGGGCCAATATACTTGCATGTTGGGTATGTGTGACTAGTTAGTTAAGACAGACTTGTAAAATATAATTTCTATACTATATCGCCCCTTGTGGTTGTCTGAATGATTTAATATCTAGGGCCCTAGGAAACATGACTTGAATGTTTGCTTTAGGGTAGCTCCCTTGAAAAGTGGAAACAATCTAGAAAGTCGTAAATCATTGGACTAGATGCCTAAAGATGGTAGATGTCATTTAGAGAGGTGTTAATATATTTTTTCCTCTCTGAATATACGGCGATGTATAAAGGGGTATTTTAGTCATTACACCTGTAGGTCGGAAAATTTTGCTAATATAGCATTGTCCTTGGGGTCAATATTTCCTTATAGTAATATTAGAAAATATTTAAAATGTAAAATACAGCTATTTATATGAAAAGGGTATTTTAGTCATTTTAGTAGCCAAGGTGGTGTGTCTTTTGGTCCCCAATATAGACCGTGAGTCCTAATTAAATACGGGTTAAGGAATTAAATTAAATTAAATAGAATTTATTTTATTTAAGTAGCCTGATTTAATTATTGGACTAGAATAAAATAAAGGTCCATGGAGAGAGAATTAATTAAATTAGTTTGGTGGATTAATTAATTATTCAGAGCTTTGGCCCAGTTTGAATAATTAGGGATTAATCCGGGACTAAACTGATTTATGCTTATTTAATTGGGCTGGTTTATTTGGGCTAAAAAAATTAATTATTTGTTGGGCCATTGAGTTGGTTCTAATTAGAATAATTAATTAAGCCCAATAAGTTAAACTAAGAGTCCAATGGCCCAATCCAGTTTAACTTAGGGTTTTTTATTTAGGTTAAACATGATGATTAGAAACAACATTGTGAAAATTAGACACATAAGAGAGACGACTTCTTCTCTGTGGAATAGCCAGGCGTCTTTCTCTCTCCAAAAAAATTCCCTAGCCTGTTAGTTGTTCACCAAACGGTAGTTAGGCAGGCCATATATTGGAAGACCGAGTGTTAGGCGTTCATATATATGCAAAGGCGGAGTAGGAAGCTTGCAGGAATCGCACCAGAGGCTTCCACCAGCACACCTACTCCAATTGCGCACGTTCTAGTCCAGCCACCTTTGAGAAATAGAAGGAGAGGTAAAATTTTTAAAACCTCAAGATTGGGACGGGCGCAACTGGAGTCGGTTGGGGCTGCCAGAGCCAACGCCGGCCCTACCCTAGAATCCCTGTTCTTGTTTTTCCAGTTTTTTTATGTTCGCTTCCGCTGCGTGCTCCGTGTTTCCCGCTTTTCACGCTTTCATCCATATTTTGAGATGATTTAGACTTGGCTTACGCCTAATCCATATCTTATAAGGAGTCCTAGGTACTGACTTGGAAGGTACCAACTTCAGAATATATGTCGCTATTTCTAGGGCATATCCCTAAAAAGATACTGTAAGAGTAGCATGAGACATCCTGCTTCGAACTATTTCCATCAATATCCTGTTCCTTCTCTCAGCTACTCCATTCTGTTGGGGAGTTCCCAGCGCAGAGAGTTGGGATACTATCCCATGATGTGCCATGCAGTCCTTGAATTCACCCAGAAGGTATTCTCCACCACGATCCGATCGTAAGGTCTTGATTAGCCTACCTGTTCGACGCTCCACTTCAATTTTAAACTCTTTGAGCTTATCAAAAGAGTTGACTTGCATCTTATCAGATAAACGTAATCATACCTTATACAATCATTTGTGAAAGTAATGAAGTACTCAAACCCCCTCTTGCTAGCGTAGATAAAGGACCACACACATCAGTGTGAACAAGACTCAATACTTCTTTGGCTCTATCCGCCTTTTGGGTAAAGGACCTTTTGGCCATTTTTCCTATAAGACAGGATTCACACTGATGCCAACTTTCCAATCTCAATGAGCCTAAGGCCCATCATGAATTAACCTTTGAATCCTGCTGGAGTTAATGTGGCCCAATCTTAGATGCCAAAGATATGAATAATTGACATTAGTCTTTTTCTTCCTATTTAAAGGTTCTAATTGAGCGTTATTCAATTAATTGTTAATAGGATTAATAAAGAATAGATTTCCATACATGTGCCTAGTATATATAACTTCTTCACTTCTACTGATAGTAATACCAGAATGGAAAAAAACATAATATCCTTGGTTTATTAGTTTTGCAATTGAAAGCAAATTCTGTCTAAAATTAGGAATAAATAAAATATCTTTCAAAATAATTATTCTAATACAATCAAAAGTAAGTTCCAGTTCTCCCACAGCAAGGGCCCAAACTTGTGCTCTATTTCCCATGCGTAGTTCATGTTCGCCCTTTTGGAATCTTCTAACTTTTTTAAACCTCTGTAAGGAGTTACAAATATGATCAGTAGCCCCTGAATCAACAATCTAAGTAGAAATTAATCCAACCATTGATATAGATTCTATATAGAGAATATTACCTGTGGGATTTTTTCTTGGCCTGAAGATCTGGACACTCATTTTTCCAGTATCCCTTCTTCCAACATTTAAAGCATTTGCCCTTAGGTTTATCTTTGGGCTGATGCATTGCATTTCTCTTCTTCTTTTTGAACTTTCTGGATTTGGGCCTAATTTTCGAAGAATAAGCCATCATTGCTCTAGTCTATGGCTTCATAACCTTCTCTGCCACCTGGAGCTCTTTCATCAACTCAATTAAACTCATGTTTAACTTGATTATATTATAATTCAACTTGAACTAAATGAATGAGCCCAACAAAGATTCGAGAACCTTGTCCACTTGGCTCTCATGGTCAATAATAGCCCCCAAGACTTCTGCTTCCTCAAAAGCGGTAATCATCTTGAGTATATACTTTCTGACTGATGCTCCCCCAGCCATCTTAGTGTTTATGATCGTTATCCGCGAACATTGTGGCTAGAGAAGTGCTAATATCATATGAAGTAGCCATGTACTTGTGTTTAGATTGTAACACATTTTATATGGAGGCTAACATAGCATCGGGTCATTTTGTCAGTCTTCTTCCATGCTTTTTCAGCCTTACGCTCCTCAGCGGTGGAACCTTCCCTGATTATTGGGCAGGTCTCGTATAGGACATACTTACACTCTTTGGCTGTGAGTATTATGTTTAGGTTTCTTTTCCAGTCAACATAATTTGGATCCATTAACTTATTCTCACGGAGAATAATGGTTAAAAGACTGAAAGAACCTCCACTAACCATTTTTAAAAATTTGAAGAATAAAAGAAATTCTCAGTGTTTATAAAATAAAAATAATTTGTGCACTTTATCCTCATATTAAACTTGATAATAACTAACTCCATTACTATTATCTTTAATATAATTAATTTGACTCTTAAAAAAATTGACATAGCTTCTTGGGAAGATTAACAGTTTCCTAAGTTAAGTATGTTAACCATCACAAATTAATTTTCCTTCTAGGTAATGATCTATAAGATAATTCCATCAAGGGAATGGACATTTTTTTTTTCATTTTCTATGGACATACCTCGTACTATAACTTTCAACTTGGGCCGGCCGATCATAGTACGTGTTCCGGATTATCAATTACATCATTCCATTAATTCTAGACCCTTGTGGTATCTCTATTTTATACGGGTTCACTCCCAGGGTGACACGAGGAGACTCACGATTTTTAATGAGGATCGTGATGGAAGCCGTGAGGCCATTGGAATCCCTCTCCCACTTAATTTTTTAAATAAGAGTTTTCTTGAAAAAATATTATTTGAAAGATTCCAATTAAGTTCTCCTTTAACTTAAAATAAAATATCTAAATTCATAAAAAATTTCTAAGTCAAGGTTTATACCCTTTGAGAAATCTTTCTTCATGGATTAATTTTGTTTAAGTCAAAACTTAATAATTTCAAAACTTTTCCATTTAAATAATTCCTAGAGATTTTGATCTCAATGTTTTATTTGACGAAAATAATTTTTGCTTTGCTAAAAAGAATTAAAATGGCTTTCCATTTTAACTTACAAAAGTTTTTAAATCCATAATATTTTCTATGTCAAGGATAAAAACCTTTAAGAAAATAACTAAGGATTAATTTTTGTTTAAGTTAAAATAACTATTCTATTAAATAAAAAAAATATTTTTCGTATCAAATAAAATTTCCCAAAGACTTTGGTCTTTGAGAAAAGCACACATAAGATTTAAAATAATCAGCATGCTAGAAAGTTGTAAATGTTTTCATACTTTTCTATTTTTTAATTCTAAGTGCCTAAATAAAAGAATTAAAGACATTAATTAAATTAATTAATGATCTTGTTTAATCATAATATCATTTACTATTATTTTTCATGCAAAATATTCAAAGCATATTAACTATTGCAATAAAAATAACTTCGTTTGGTATGAGACCAAAAACTAAAATATATATATATATATATATATATATATATAATTATTTTCCTTTGGTCCAATGCACCTGCCACACTGGATCATAGCCCATGGAAAAACCTATGGACCACAATCCCGGGCGGGTGCTCGCGACCTGGGTGCTCGTGCAACAGCTTCCGTGAGGAAGCTGCTGCTTGGTTTCCCCGAGGAAAACAGCTTCCGTGAGGAAGCTTCCTTATGTGCGGTCTTAAGCCAAGGCCATCTCGGTCCCGGCTATGGCTTCAAGCCTTGGCTGGCTTAGACGGCCTCGACTCCCCTCACAGTAGTAGCACCGGCTTGGCTCAACTCAGCTTAGCTTGGTCCATTTTCTCCACAATTTCGCTACATTATTTTCGTTCTGCAAATTTTTTCCTATCTCTTCTGGAACGCTCTTCAATCGTCTAAGGCCATTTCTTGTTACATTTTTTCACCAAAACATAACTACCACCTATACCCTTTCAAAATGGGCTTACACAAAGCTAAAAAAAACTGTGAAGAAAAATTTACAGAAACACCTATACCTCAATAGTGAGGTGTACAACTATTCTACCCATATCAAAACAGTGAAGGATCTCATTAAAATAGGTCTTGCCAAGTTTTATTAATTAGCATGCATCATCCTAAGTCTATCAAAACTAATGCTCTGATACTACTTTGATGGAATGTAAAACAGAGGAGCTCGCATGCACAGGTAATAAAACGGACACAGTGCAACGGAAGGTCAAAAAAATACCTCTTCGTGTCCTTTTCTGGCCTGGTCAAGAGGATGAGGCACCAACCACGGGAGAAGCTAACTGCCTTGATGACGATTCTGGCAAGAATCCAGCAATCCGTCGGCTTCTTCTTGGCATGAACATGAAGCTTTTCACTTCTCAGAATATAACTCCGCCTATCTAAGTTGGTGAAACAACCTAGGCGAGGATGATCCTTTTTGATCCTTTGCTATTAATTAACAAAGACAAGAGGATAGAAAAAGGAAGAAAGGAAGAAAACGTGAGAAGCTGGAAGAGAGAAAAAATGAGAGAACAGAAGCTCTAGTCTTCTATTTTTTCTTCTATTGTGTATATCTCTTTCTCTCTCCACAACGACTCCTCTTCATATCCCAAATAACCCAAACCGCAGTGTTTTAATATTTTAAACATTCGGAGGTTATCAATTGAAGAGGTTTAGGTCATCCCCAACTCTTCTGTACCGTGAATAATAATGAACCTTTTAGTCCAGGCTATTGGGCAAAATAATTTATTTTTTTTTCTTGGACCCATGAGCCCAAAAAAAATAACTATTAATTATTTATTTCTTTGGCCTATTAAAATAACTCAATAAATAATTAATGAGTCCAAATGAACTAAAATAATTATTAAGTCTTTTATTAACTAGCTTAAGCCCAGATTAATTTTTTTAATTATTCAATTTGGACTTAAGCTCTGAATAATAATTAACTAATCAAACTAGATAATAAATTTAATTTCTCTCATTCTTTTTATTTTATTCCAGTCTAAAAATAAATTCGACTTTTTGAATAAAATAAAATCCTTCTTCCATTATGACCATTTCCTCAACCTAAAATAATTATGACTTACGGGCTATTCTGAGGACTAAAAAGACACATCGCCTTAGTTACTAAAATAACCAAAATACCCCTACTATATAAATAGCTGTATTTTGCATTTTAAATATTTTCTAATATCACTATAAGAAAATATTGACCCCAAGAATAATGCCGCGTTAGCTATGTCTTCGACCTACATGTAAAATGATTAAAATACTCTCTACACATCGCCGTTTATTTAGAGAAGAAAGAGTGTACTAACACCTATTTAAATGACATATACCATTATTAAGCTTCTAGTCTAATGATCCATAACTTCTTGGAATATTCCAACTTTCTAAGAGAGCTACCCTAAAGTCAATATCCAAGTCATGTTCCCCAGGGCCCTGGATAATTAGATTATTCGGGTAACCATAAGGGGCGATATAGTATAAACACTATCTTGTACAAGTCTATCTTAACTAACTAGTCACATATACCCAACATACAAGTATATTAGTCTTTCTAAAGAACCTCTACTATAGTATATTAAAGTATACATTTGCAGCTTCGTCAGACTACCAACTTATACTCAAGTTGTAGAGTACAAGTCTATGCTATAGCAGTAGTAGTTTGAGTTTCTATCACATAGTACTTTTAGAAACCACTACTACATGTCCAGTTCTATATATTTGAAATACATTTTTGTTATGGAGTGAGTAGACTACTCATTGGTTAAAGGTAAGTCATTCCCTATTTAGAATTTATAGCACCATAACTTTATCATGATGAGATTTTCATTCTCATTATCTAGTTAAGAATAATAGTTTATGTGTTAAGTATTCCACGATCCATACCTTATTGTGAAAGACCTCTATTCACATGGACCATTTACTTAAATACAATAGGTCTTTTTTAGTAAAATCGTGAATAAATATAAAGAAAATTTCACAAACAAATTCTGAGAAAAAATACTTTTATAAATACAAGTCAAAAATACATTAGAAACCTAGTATAAGAGGGTATACATTCTAACACTACAAATTCCAATATAGGTTTCCCAGGCTGACGAAATTGTACTACCTTATGTCTACAATTAACTTGAGCATGATGCTAAGATAGCCAGTCCATGCCTAAGATAGCATCGTAGTCCTCTATGGGCAAATATATCAAATTTCCTCCCAATATTTCATTCTCTACCAAAATCTTACATCCCTTATGTATTTTCTAACTATTTATTTATTTTCCCAATAGGGTATTTGTTGGGATTCGTGGACTCCTAAACGCGGAAAACATCTACGAATCCCTCCCGAGGACCCAAGTAAACGATTAAGAAGATCTAAGCTTTAAGAGTTACCTCTGGTTGCTGTAATCGAAATCCTTCGATTCTGGTTGCGCTCGTTGTACGTTCGACCCGAACAATCACCGTACGCTGCAAGTATGCGAACGTCCTCTACGGATACACACCGCGAACTCACTCGATACCCGGGGAGTGCTAGCGCCTAGGGTTTGAGAGGTTTTTTTTCTCTGGTAGAGAATGACACGAATGTTCTCAACCGAAAAATTGGACTATCGAAAGACGGCTAGGGTTTTCTTAAAAAACCCTCGAACCTCTTAGAGTCCAACCCTAATCATATCTTATCATATTCTAATTTAAATTCAAATTAAATTAAAACTGATATGATAAGATTCTGCCATTATCTCGGTAATTTAACAAATTATTTTACCGAGTCGTATTCTTATAATCTGGATATCATCCGGATTCATCGAACCTGGTCACCGTAAAAATAACCTAACAAGTTCGCTTATTGTGTGACCCTATAGGTTCATTTAACACCGGCAACGATGCCTAAATCGTATTTAAATGGCCCACAAGTTATAAGCGGTTTCTAGCAAAACATTATAACTATCCAGGTTAAATGAAGATCGGTGATCTCTTTGAACCAAACCATAATTTTATATTTAGTCCATTTGTCACACGATATCCAGATTAAGCATAAGGCATGGAGCATGTCATCCTTATTAAGCTTAATCAATTATTTCTTGATTTCATAGTAGATCGTTCAAACAAATGATATCAATATCTTAGATTGATATATTTGAGCACTGCCATGCATTTTTTAATAGTCTAACTTATCAAGGGGCTCATGGATATCTCTCCCATAATTGAGAGGGACAAATTCCTTCACAATCAATCATATTCCTCTCCTTGATTTATTTTATATCCAACAAGTAGTCTAATTTATTATCTCGGTTAAAGACAACTTTAGACAATGTCAAAATATAGAATTTATCAAGTAAGAAACTATGATGAATTTAGGTCGAAGGACTTTCAATATTATTATGGCTAGAAAGTACTTATGACATATTCCATGAAGTACTCTCACAGATGGGTCATGTCCAATACAATGTTCTCTAACATTTATTTATGTCTTGACTCGATATCACAAATATCCATGGCCGATAAAACATAGCCATCAAGTCACAAACATACTAATCTTAATTTATTATTATTCCAATAATAATAATCGATCAGTGGACAACTTTAGAATAGTCATTGTATTCATTGTAGGGTTTTACTATCAAGTCACGTACTTGATGACCAACAAAACAAAACTCACTATTCATGGAAAGGAAAGCCTCATATTATTATATAAAACATAATGACAATTGTATAAGTACAAATTGACTCTAGGGCATATCCCCAACAGTATTAATAATCATTTTATATGAAGTTTCTTCTCTTTTAACCCTTATAGTATCAAGAAATGAATTGGTAACAAAGGAATGCGTAGAGTTAGAATCTATCAATACTTTAGTATCATGATAAAAAATAAGGAGCATACATTTCATTACTGTTGCATGATTGTTTGTCTTTTCTAATACAACCACTCGAGCATTCACTTGTAGTTTGGCAGGTTCAGGTATAGAGGTAGAACCCTATCCTAGATTCCCTCTTCCTAGTCTTGGCCTCTGTCCCTGATTGTTTTCCATTGGTCGATTCCATCCTCCTGTCCTTCGAGGGTGAGGGCAATTAAAAATCTTATACCCTGCCGCTCCACAGTTGTAGCACCTAAAAGAGGATTGTTCTCCAGTCAGGCCTCCCCTTCTCTGTATTTTTCCTTTCTTATACCATCAAGGCCCTCCAGATTGTTTCTGATTCATACCCCGAAATCCACTTCGATTTCTCTACCCGCCTGTTCAATGTCAGTCATTTCTATCCTGGAAGCCATCTCTACTGCAGCATTATAACTGGTAGGAGCCATACTTGCCAGTACTTTTTTTAACTCTGGCCGTAGGCCTTTTACGAAACGTCTAATCCTGTCTGCCTCTGAATGTACCAGAAGTGGTTAATATTTTGATAGTCTAGTGAATTCAGTGACATACTGACCCACAGTACGACCTCCCTGTTGAAAAGCTTAAAATTCGCCCTCTTTCTTTTCCACTACCCAATTGGGAATAAACTCCTTCTTGAAATTGACTTTGAAATCCGTCCACTCCCACTCCTGTTGATTCATTTCTCTTGTTCACCAATCTTGGGCAAGTTTTTTTAGCTGAAATGTGGCAAGTTGTACTTTTCTCTACTTTGAGTAATTCAGAGTTGCAAAAATCTTCTCCATTTGTTCAATCTAGTTTTCAGCCTCTTGTTCCGAATTAGTCGCCCTTGAAATTGCAGAGGGTGAAATATCAAAAAACGTTCAAAAGCTTGATATGATTCAAATTCATTTATTTGGCTTCCCCTACTCATATTTGATGGCAAAACACAGCACAGGAAGCCATGGACGGGAAAACAGAGATAAAAAAAAAAATTAAACGCGGGCCATAAAGGCCATGCGGAAGCGTGAAGATCATACCTTTGCGTTCCTTAACCCTCCTAGGTTGCGTAGGAACAGATTGAACGGCTGGAATCGCCTCGCTTTGCACAGTTGAAGGAGCTTCCGGTTGAACACCCGCTAGCCTTCGACTTCGTCTTGTTTGCATTAACGTTTAGCTTTCCAGCTCTCGGGATATTCCTCAGCCTAACCTCTAGTCGGTGAACACTATGGTGAAGAGGAAGGGTCTCAATTTTCCTTGGTTCGTTCGCTATTGATTAGCAAAGAACAAGAGAAAAACAAGAAGAAGAAGAAGAGACTTTGAGAGAGAGAGAGAGAGACTCACGTGAGAGTCTCCTTAGCTAAGGAAAATTAGGGTTTTTTTTCTTTTCAAAGAGTTGTTTATATTTAGCCAAAATTAGGTCTCTCAATCTCTGATAAACATATCCCCGGGATTTCAAAATATCCGGATGTTATCCTGAGAAACAGTTTGGCCTAACTTTAAACTCCTCTTAACCATCTCTGGAAAAAACCCTAAGGTCCAAGCCATTGTGCTAGATAAATATTTATTATTTTTCTTGGACCCAAAAGGCCCAAAATAATAAATATTAATTATTTATTTTCTGGGCTTACATAAGTAACCCAATAAATAATTAATGAGCCCAAATGAACCATAATAATTAATCTTTAATTATTTATTTCTTGGGCCTACATAAATAACCCAATAAATAATTAAACATTAATTATTTTCCCTAGTTTAAGCCCAGGTTAATTTCTTAATTATTCATACTGGACCTAGGCCCTGAATAATTAATTAACCAAATAAACTAGATAATTAATTTCTCTCAACTCCTATTTTATTTATTTATTTATTTATTTTATTCCAGTCCAATAATAAATTAGACTTCCTGAATAAAATGAAATAAAACAAAATAAAATAAAATCCTCTTCAATTGAGACCAAATCCTCAACCCAAAAATAATTAGGACTTACGGGCTATCCCGAGGACCAAAAAGACACATCGCCTTGGCTGCTAAAATGACCAAAATACCCCTGCTATATAAATAGCTGTATTTTGCATTTTAAATATTTCCTAATATCACCATAAGGAAATATTGACCCCAAGGACAATGTCTGCATTCGCAAAGTCTCCGACCTACAGGTGAAATGACTAAAATACCCCTCCACACATCGCCGTACATTTAGAGAGGAAGAAGTATACTAACACCCCTCTAAATGACATCTACCATCCTTAGGCTTCTAGTCCAATGATCCACGACTTCCTGGAGTGTTTCCGCTTTCCAAGGGAGCTACCCTAAAGCAAATATCCAAGTCATGTTTCCCAGGGCCCTGGTTAATTTAGACCATTTGGACAACCACAAGGGGCGATATAGTGCAGAAACTATTTTGTATAAGTCTGTCTTAACTAACTAGTCACATATACCCAACATGCAAGTATATTGGCCCTATGATAGAACCTCAACTACAGCAAATCAAAGTATATGCTTCCAGCTTCGCTAGACCACCAACTCATACTCAAGTCGTAGAGTACTGGTCCACGCTGTAGCGGTAGTAGTCTAGGTTTCTACCATATAGTACTTTGAGAAATCACTACTACAGGTCATATTCTACGTATTCGAAATACGCTTATGTCATGAAGTGAGTGGACTACCCACTGGCTAAAGGTAAGCCATTCCCCATTTGGAATTCATAACATAATAACCTAAACATGATGAGGTTCCCAGTCTCATCAATAGGTTAAGAACAAATGTTTATGTGTTAAATAACCCGTGATCCATACCTTACTGTGAAAGACCACCATTCACATGGATCACTTATTTAAACACAATGGGTCTGTTCCAAACGAAAATCGTGCACAAACAAAAAGTAAATTCACAAACAATTTCCGAAAACAAATTCTTTTATTAAATAATTCGATTTTACATCAGAAACCTAGTCTAAGAGGGCATACAATCCAACAATATTCTCATTCATTCTAGCACTCTCATTTGCTCTAGTGGCAGTCTCTGTCAACTATTGAATAGTATCAGCTATTTTCTAGAAGGTTTAAAACATAAGATACTTTAAAGTTGCAAGGTGGGAGCCTCCCATATGCGGTTCCTCTGCCATTGGCTCAGGGTGGTTTCGAGTAGTTCGTGATGGTTGTCCAAATATTCGTTTAGGAGGCATCTGTACAGTTTGTAGGGTTTTGCTGATAAAACAATGTAATATAGCTCAAAAGCAAGCATAAAAGTAGACATAGTGCACCTAGAAAGAAACATAATGTATATTCATTCTTGTCAAAACACGAAGTCAGTACAAAATTTGTGTGTCGAGCACATTGTCAGATCTAACATACACTGGCTAAACTATACATGTCCTACTACATATATCTACATCTTATCCTCCTACTCGTCATCATCGTTATTTGAAATGGGAAGTCTTAAGTCGGCAGAAACTGTGTAGGACTCGGGTGAATCAAGTCCCTCATCTCCATCCATATCAGGGTCAATCCATACACTCGGAGCCATGATATCCTCTGCGTTAAGCTCTAGCAACCAAGCCTCCATCTTCGGATATATCTCCAGCTCCTCTTCGGGCTCCTCGACCACAGGCATCTCTACCTCAGGTACCTTCGGATCCTCTCCTACCTTAGCAACCTCTAACCCTAGCATCTCCTTCTCTAATACTCCCGAAATGTCCCTGCCAAATACCTCCTTATCATCCTCGAACAATACTTCATCGTCAAGGATACTGTTCTCCTCGTCATTATCCTGATAGTATGGCTTAACATCGCCATTAGGATTGTCAGAATCGCTACCTACCTCCCTTGCCTGGCTAAATAGCGACGGTGTCCTCTCGGGAGTAGGTATCCTCTCTAGAATGATGTCTCGCACAAATGGAAAAACAACAAGCACTGCCAGGTCAAATGTGCTCCTAGTGAGACAGGGTGCATAACAACGGCCAGGGTCGGGTCCTGTCAAAGTGAAACGTCTCGATACACCCTTTCAGTAGACTGTCCTGATCTTCTATGGTTTCTTCACGCCCGAGCTCTCACTCGTCTCCTTCTTCCCATCATCGCTACGATCATCTATTGGGCGCTTACCCTTATTGTTCTCATCCATTATACCTATAAGATAAAAGGGTTCTATCAATTCTTATGACGATACCGCGGTTCTATGATAACTATGCTTTGATACAAATTGTAACACCCCTACTAAAAGTAATAGCGGAAGCATACCAAACCGAGCGTCGCCCCGTCCAGATACCCAGGCAAGGGGTCTTTATAACGAAGAACCAAAAGTAGTAACCAAGGCCAAGACTGGTAAACTAACTCATATTGACATGGTCATATACATATATAATAGTTAGTCTCGTACATGCAATCTACATACTACATCAGTAATAAGGTATAGAATCAAAAGAGAAAGCATCTGGACCTAATGTACTATCACTGTGGTATCGTCTCCCTATCCGTAGGCTTGCTCAACTCTGGATCCTACAAAATAGTAAGATAAAAGACACATGTAAGTGAAAAATCACCCAATGAGTCTCGTGTGTGTTAGTGCTTTGCAAAATAGATAAAGTAAAAGCAATGTTATGCTTTTATCCCAAAAAAGGCACTACAGAAAGTTTTTTTTTTCCCACTAAAATTAATTCTAATACTCTTTAAAGAAGAGTTTATTCAAAACTCAATCATTTTTTAAAAATTGTATTTTAATTTCAAATCATTTCTCCAATTTTTCAATTACAGGCACTTCTCCAATAGAAGGTCGGCCTGTGTACAAAGCTCATAAGGCTTCACCTTTGGTGTCACATCTTATTGTGCTAAGATTGCAACTTACATCACTCAACTGTATATTGCCGGAGGGTAAGTATACCATAGCATACTATCGAGATTGAATAAGTGTACCATATCACACTAAATATTTTATTTGCCACTGTAAGTTAATGGGTCCCAATTCTTACATCATTCACCATCGAGGCAGTAAGGAGTAAAATGCTGCCAAGTGTCCGACATTTAAAGAACAACTCAAAAGTAAGGTGCGTTCACGAGCGTAGCAAATGCCGGGTGCTAAATGGCTAATCAGGGCGACTCATCTCAATGTCGTGTCACCCCGTTCGGAGTAAGACAATCTCAAAAACTTGGCCAGGTTACTTGAGTCATCTAACCTTAATGTAGGCTAGTACAAAAATCAAAATTCTTACTGAGTACTCAATGTTACCAATACCAATCCTTACTGACTGATTGAGTCAGAGAGTTATTTGATCCCGTAAGATTTTCAAATCAAACATTTTTGGGGCTAAAATATCATTTTTCAGAAATTGATCCTACTAACTCGCAAGTCAGAAAATTATTCCCATAGGCTCCACAGAGCCAATCAGTTCATTTCATAGGCACAGCAGGCCAATAAAGTAGTTTTCGGGATCAAAATGTCAATTTTCAAAAGTCAATCTCATACCGAGAGATCATTTTCCAAAACCATGTCGAAATAGGGTAAAAAGTTCTTTTCGCATATTAAAATAAATTTCCAAGAGTGTTCAGATTATTTTGCCCGTACTCTATCTCAAAAGTTATCTCCAAGGGTATTCGGGTCATTTTACTCATACCTAATTCCAAAAAGGCTTTTCGAGGGTATTCGGGTTTTACCTTTATCCAATTTGAAAAGTATTCACAAAAGTTCCAATAAGGATATTTCGATCATTTATCAAATACCCGATTCCAAAAGTTTCCATAAAATATTCTAATAAGGACATTTGGATCATTTTTCAAATACCCAATTTCAAAAGGAACTTATTTCAAAAACTCCAGAATTCTAATACTAAAAGATGATTAAATTCAAAGTTTCCAATAATATTTCCATAAAATGTTCCAATAAAGGCATTCCAGTCAATTCGTGAATACCCAATTCTAAAATTTTTATTTTTTGAAAATTCCAAGTATTTAATCAAAAAAGGACTCAATTCACAAAATTTATACTTTAATCATTCGTTAAGGTTTCCAAGCCAATTATGATGTTCATTCGAGCCCAAGATGGCATAAAAATAAATCATACTCAGATAAACCTTAAATATATTCAAGTATTTCGAAAATGGTGTAAAATGTAGCATTTCATGGAAAAATAAAGCATACTAGCTTTCAAAAGGATTTAGAAGTCAAAGGGACTTACCTCGTGTCCTAAATAAGCTTTTATTGTTCACAAGCCGTTTGATTATCATTTTTACCGTTTCCAGCGTGTCGCTGGCCGTTTACCGGTAAACCTACATCAAATATTATTTTTCTTTTTAATTGTGTTTGGTCGAAAAGTAGCCGGCGGTTAGCCGACGTGCTCGACGGTTGAGAAAACACTCAACAATCGTTCATGTCGTTTTTCGGTCATTTGTTCAATTCTTCCATTTTCCTTTTTACATATCCTTCCTCTCTTCATGAATAAGGAATTATCTTCATGTTTTTCTTTCATTTCATCCCAAAATTACACAATTAATCCCTCTTCAGTTCATTCATTTCCCAACCAAAATTCTAGAATTTCCCTTCTTGACACACAATTTTGTTTCGCGCATAATTTTCAATCTACAACTCTAATTGGGCTCTATGATACATCAAAACGGTCGTAAGACTCTTAACTTTAATTTTGTATAAGTCCTTTCTGAGTTTAGATTTTTGTACCATAATACAGAGGCAAAATCGTCACGGTAGTTTGCCCTAACTCGACCATTCATGTTATCCTTTGATTTCCTTTAATCTTTAACACCTTGAGAACATTAAATTCATTCAAATTTTCCTTCGAATCATCTTTGATCCTTTAATTTTCAGATTCCAACAACTCATAAAAGTCATGTTTATTTAACACAAATTCACTTCCTTCAATCAAAAGTTAGCATAATTCATCATTCTAACTAATTAACTCCCATTTTAATTCCACTCTGATCATCATCTCATCAACCAAGATCAACCCTTCGAATTACCATGAAAATTCATTCCTTCATCACACAAAACATTATCCATGAATTCCCTAGGCAGTGAGCACACATAATCACACACAAAGTTCACATACAATGTTTATATACTCGAGCTTTTGATCCAAAATCACGACATAAAAATCATGTTTTCATATTAAAATTAACATCAAAATAATCACTATTCACCCAAAAACAACTTTAATTCTATCAATGTACAATTTTACCTTATGTATAGAGCTCTTTGTGTGATTTGCTCCAACAAACTTTCAAGAACACTCACAATTTACCAAGAACACACACTATTCACATTTTCTCTCTCTTTTGCTATTTTTTTAAATTTAATTTTCTTTTATTTTTCTCCCTTCAAGCTGCCAAATTTCTGGCTGTAAAATAGCCTTCCCACCGCCACACTTCATCAGAATTTTTGGCCAATTAATTTCTAATTCTATTAATTGTATGGTGGTTTACATATAGGTGTGTTCCAATTATAAAAATATACATCATTTACCTTAATTTTTTCCCTTAAATTTTCCTCTTCTCTTCATTCTTGTGGCTGCTGAATTTCTGGCCATTTTTCAACCATTTCACCGCCTCTTCATGGTCAAAATGTTGGCCAATTAAATTGTGCAAGCTATTAATTAAATGGCTTCACAAGTGATGTGTTCCAATCACAATTAAACACATAATTCCTTTATTTTTTTTGTAATTCTTTAATTACATCTGTCTTGCATGAATTCTTCATGCAACCTCTCATAAGTTAAAAATTCTATTTAATCCATTGGTAATACTTAAATTCTTCAACTCTTTCTTAGTTTAGTCAAATTCGTGGTCAAAATCGCGAGCGCGGTCAAAATGCCCCCGATAACCCAAATAATTTAATTCACACCAAAACGTGCGTTTTATCGCACTGATCAATTTTTGTTCTTAGCATACCCTTAAATTCTTATTTTATTAACAGTAGTAGCCTTATGAAGATTTAGAGTACGGGTAGAACAAATTTAATAATTATATCTAGGTTCTGACAAAATGTTATTACACTAAAATATTTGTTTCATTATACTGATCAGTTTTTGTTCTGGCTATTGATACAATTTCTCATCCTATTACAAGTAGTGGTCAATTGAAGGTTAAAATATATGGTATTACATATATCCTCATGTATTGTGGCATTTTTATTCTCACTAAATATCTCAAAATATTTTTTCTCTATATTCCTCCTCTTTATCTTCATCATCCATAATTTTTTTTCAAAACATTAGCTCCTTTGTCCTTCAAACCAGCCTCTCTCTTTAACTTCTCCATTTTTTCCCTCAGCTTATCCATGTTTTCTTGTTCGTGTTGTTCCTCCAACTATTTCTCCTTTGCTCATCTGTTCTCAAGGCCTGCCAAGGAACAAATCTAGTTGAAATAAAGAATGAATTTTTACTTGTACCGTGACTAGAGTAGAATTGAAGACAAAATAGTAGAACACTAGTAATTTTCCATGTATTACTTGACAATTGCTTCGATGGCCTTGAAGAACTCATACATTCCAGCACCAGAAACAACAGAAACACTAACAAATCTTAGATTCTTGTGGAGCTTCTCCAATGCTAGGGAGTGACTTCGAATCAGAATTGATGTGTAAAATTGGTCCGATACCGATGCTGCATGAAATAACTCAAAATCTTCCATCCAGTGCACTCAAAGCAGTAACAACAATTAACATATTCTTAACTATCACCCACAAATTTCAAGCAAAGATCAGTGGAATATTACCACAAAAAAGAAGCATCAGGTCACCTGACACAACCAAAAAATATAAGGACATATTTCTTTCAGTTTTCTAGGCTGCCATGTTGTGGTGAAAGGTAATATGACTTTGCATTAGTTAGCCAATTGTTGTTATGTGTTTAAGAGTGTTTCCATGCACAAAGAAACAGTCATGCACGAAAATAGAATATGTCTCTTTCAGGCATAAACAATATACCTAATAACCACAAAAAAAGGGAGGGGGTTTGGAAGAAAAGAACAAAAGGAAAGAGAGTACATATTCTTTAGACATAAGTTTTAATTTTATCTGTTACGTATTTTATGAAGATTCAGTATTACAATTTCTCTCAACTTAATTAATTGCGAGTAATTTTTTTCAACCCCAAAAAATAGATGCCACATTATGCTCCTTTATTAAAATTTTTGGGGCAAATGCACTTTACCTAGTGCATAAAATTCAAACGTCCTCAAGTATAATTAAGTAACCTGAGTAACAAGTAATTTCATTAATCAAACCTCATCGTAATCATTAAATTTAGAGACAGATAAGGACCCTTAACTTGCTAAAAAAAACTCTAACTTCACAATGCTCTTAATGCCTATTACACCCACTCTTTTATTTGAATGAAGAGCATCTATTCAATAATGGAAATATAAGGTTATCCATTCATTGTGTTATAAGACATTGGTTAACCTAAATATGAATAATATTTCCTCCATTTTTCCGTTCTTTTTTATTTTCTTTTCTTTTCTTTTTTTTTTTTTGAATGATACAAGAGCTAAATTCTGTTAACAGAGAGATAATAATGAGAAAATAAATTCATTCTATATCCATAGATCTTAAAACAAAATAAGAGAAAATCTCTAGCAATATTTGTAAGCAACAATTCCATCTATTTCACCTTTTTTCTTGTGAAATGAAAGTTATACCTTCCAAGGTATGCCACTTAATTACTATCGCAAAATTAAAGACACTTGCACCAGTTAAATCCTAATAGACTAATTAAGCATTATTTTTTAATCAAGTTCAAATAACATGCTGATGTAATTGTCTTTCTTCAGTTCTGGGCATATATATACATATGTAGAGACATACTTTGATAGATTTACAAGCAACAACTCTTTTGGATGTTTGTGCTTGAGTCTTTTGAGGATTCCCCATCTATTTCTTGTTTTCTTCTTGTTATTGATAAATTTACCTTCTTATCCTAAACAAAGAAGTATTGAAGATCACTATGAAATTATTACTTAGAAAAAGCATTTTTATTTTGTAATTACATCCCTCCCTTATGTACTTTGATGCGCTGCTACTTTTTATTTAGTAAGTATATGTATGAAGGCTTAGAACAAGAAATGATCAGTGTAATTAGAAAGATATTTTGGTGAGATAAAAATTTTAAGGGGTGTCAAAAGAATTTTCGATTGCAAATCAAGAAATATCGAGAAAGATTATAGAAATTCGACACCAAAATACTCAGTTTAGTGTGTAGATCATATTGGTAAAGTAAAAAGTTTTAGTAATTAGGATAAATAGTAACATTAGATATGATTACTTTTAGAAAACATGGTTAACCATGGTTAAGATGGAAAAAGTTATTGGACTTGCAAAGAAAGTTTCATGAAATAGTTTGGGAGAAAAGTTAAAAAAGCCATTTATAGACCCATTTTGAGGCCCACGAAAAGAAAAGGAAGAGAGAGGTTGGGCTTGAAATAATTAAAGCTCAATAAAATAAATAAAGATTGATTTTTTATTAAAATGCCCATGAAGCCATTTTGCAATTATAGGAAGTTCAAAAACCTTCTAAGAAGTTCTATAAGTTTCCAAGAAGTTTTCCTAACTTCTAATTTGAATACATGATGAATTAAGACATAAAAAGAAGAAAGACGTGGCAATGGAAACCAAAAATAGCCGGGAAAAAGAAAAGAAAAGGAAGGGGGAGAGAGAGCAAACCGTGAAGGACAGAGAAAAAAGAAGGAAGAAAAGTTTGGTCTTTTCAAGCTTAAAACTCTTCATTCACAAGTTAAAATATTTTCCTTCAAGAATTAAAAGTATTCTATAGCTTATAAGGAGCATTTTGATGTAAGTTTTCATGGAAAAATTGCATGAAATATAGAATATGATTTGGGAAGAAATGTTGTTGTGGTGTTATTTTAATAAAGCTAAGTGGCGGTGGACTGTGGGAGTTATTTACTGTGATTTTTGTGGTATTTATATGTGTTTTGAAGGAGTTGCGAAAGGTTGAAGATAACTCTAATTGTAGGAGGAAATGAATGAAGAAAGAAATAAAGAAAAGAAGTTATAATTGTTGAGAAATAGAAAATTAGAATATATAATTCATAACTGTTATTTTCATTGCATGATAAGTGTGATGATTTTGATTTCTTCATGGTTGAAAGTGGGAAAATTATGTGATGCTAAGATGAAAAATAACATGAATTAAGTGGTGGTTAAGTGTTAAAATGAGAATAGAACAAATGAAGAATACATTGTGCAAGAAAATGAATAGTTTCAAGGAAAAACTGCAAGGTATAGCTTGCATCAGTTTCATATCGAGTATAGGTTTGGTTATATAGAATTTGTGAATTTGTAACTATAGATCTTAGGAGTATTTTGGCACAAATTTAAGGTCATTTGGACTAGTGAAACAAAAGTTATGGCAAAAATATAGAGGAATGTCATAATATAAAAATGCAGGAATTTTATAGAAGTAATGAACTAATGTACCATTGGAATTAATGGATAAATGAGCAATTTAAGAGGTCACATAAATACCTTGAAAACATGTTAGATGAAGGGATGAGGAAATAGACATATGGAGAAGATAATGTCCCTTGATTATTTCAGGTGATACATATCTATTTCTAATAAAAAAAAATGAGCATTTAAGATTAGTAATTTCCTTGTTAGTGCATTTGTTAGCAATATATTAGTTTAGAATCTTTATATGCTAAGAGAAATGTAAAATGACTTTTTGATGCAGGTGTATCTACCACAAGAATTTTGTGAAATCTTGAAGACAACAATAGCTAAGTGGCAACGTTATATAAGATGAGTTCCCTTGAATTTCTAAAATGGCATTACTAATGGATTTTTCATTAAGCTAAGCCATGCCTTATAAATCCCTTTTGGTTTTCCTGAACAAGAGTATGATTTTCCTGTGTAGAAGTGATCTTGTTCCATGCTAAGTTTCGTCATTGGTGATTATTTTCCTAAAATATGAAGATATGGCTATTGAACCTTTAGGTTTTCCTGAACAAAGTTTGGTTTTCTTTGAATTGGAAATGATTGAATATTTTGGAACGTAGTAATTCCTACAAGGAATAGTGAGTCACTTGTATTATAGAGATTTTTAATGTGCAAGTGTTTATTTGAAAGCTTCCTTCTCACATACTATGTGACAAAATAGCATTTTACTTTGCACAAATACTCATTGTTTCATGCTTAAGGATCAAGTATATAAACTTATAATTTCTTTGCTTTTAATGGAACGACGGATTTCTTCCATTGTTTTAAGGCACGATGAAATATGAAATCCTTGAATTTATTTCTTTCCTCGAATTTAGAATCTAGATTTACTGAACAAAATTCCTTTTGGATTTGGCTATGTATAATTCATGTAAATGCCCCCAAGAAATATGTTATAGCTCAAGAAGGACATATTATTTTTCTACGCTAAGATTTTAGAAAATAATTTCTCGGTATGGAATTGACATTTGGAAAATAATATCTCAGCATTGAAAATGATTTTTCATGTGCTTGAAAATGAGCTTGTGATGATGTCCCTAACTAGCTATTTAACGCCTGGCAATTGCCTATTTGGAATATGCCATGTGTATATAATTTATTGGTAGTTCACGGATATTGGGTAGGGACACCTAGTGTATTCAACCCTTTGCTGCCTCGATGATAATTAACGTTAAGGTTGGGAGTGATAAGTGTTTATTGTACACATATTTTATACATCATTTGTACTTAAATTATGGAAAAATGTATATTACATTGCTACTTAATCCTCCATTTTCTTCTTGTTTTATGTAGGATGAAAAAGTTGAAGATTAGGTAAAGATTCAAGGAGAAAAGACTGAAAAAAAGCTAAACTGAAGCGACACGACGTCGTGCCTATTATTCTACCCATTATCGTGTAGTTGCTGAACTTTAGAAGTCAATATTCTGGGTATTAACGATGTCGTGCCCCTCAGCTTGCATGTCACCGGGTGCCATCAGGATGCAGAAAATGTAGAACATCTGAGGCTTCATGGTACCGTGCTGGCCGTTATCCACGTAGTCGTGTACGAATCCAACATATAGCAATAGTTAATCCCACGATGTCATTGCGGGGTAAGATTGGAGGATCAGAGCATGCACGGTGCCGTGCAAGCCATCTTCCACGGTGCCGTGCAACATTACAGATTACCTCCTATCTGTAGATTTCTATGGATTCGTGAAGAAATCTATAAATACTGCTTTTCCGAGACATTTGAGAGAGAGCCACCCATGAAATACATTAGAGAAACCCCCTAGAACATAAGAAAGGGAAGAGGAGACAAGATCAAGGAAGATTTGAGGAAGAAGGAGCAATCCCAATTTAGGTTTGCAAAATAGAAGAAAGACCTTATCTATGAGTTTTTTCTTTTTCCATTTGTGATTTGATTTTGTAGTTGTTGAATTTCATTAATTTGAATTGTAATTTAAGGGTTGTACTCTAATTTACTTTTGTATTTGATATTTATTTGATTAATTGATGTCTATTTTGAACAATTTATCACTTAGGTTTGATTGATTGATTGAATTAATTAATTGGGCAATTCTCTTATGTTGAGCTTGAAAAAGGAAGCAAAATGGGTTTCAAACAAAATAAGTATTCAGGATGCGGATAATCTTGCTTTATAAGCTTGCCGCTTAGCTTAGTGGGGGGTCTTTGTGTCAATGTTGAAAAATGAGCTTCACTTATCTTTCTAGCAGTCATAGAGACAAAACACTGAGGATTCGTGAGATAGGTTTCCTTTTATATTAATTCAACAGATTTATTTTTTCTTGATGAACTTGAGAAATAATTTGAGAGATTTAGAACTTGGTGATAGATGAGGTTTTGGGGTCACCTAGAGATAGGGATTCTAATGCTTTTTAGCTTATCATTAGATTTTTTTTTTTAATTTTATGCATTCTTAGGTTTGATTTGTATAATAGAGATATCTATTGGTTGGATTTTAGGGTAGAAGATTCATTACTTAAGAAAGAGTGGATTTCACTTTATTTTGGAAATCTCACCAATGCTTGGAATTGATATAAATTGATTGAGTGATGTTCATTATTTGAGTATTCTTGCAGAAATTCTTGTTTACTTATGTGGACAATCTCCTTTTCTCATTTAAATATTTCCTTGTGATATTTTATTCTTTACCTTGAGAAATAGGTTGATATATTCATGTTGTACTCTTTTAACCTTAACATTAAATAGTTAGTTATTTTACTTCATGTTTTGGGTTGATTGAACAATATAATTCAAGTGGAAATAAGAGTAATTGATCACGTTCTTAAGTGTCTTTGATACTTACCAACTACATTCTATACTACATGATGGGTATACTTGCACAAATATATGTTTGTGTGAGTTAAATTGGTATTTTATTTTAAAACTTAGTTGAGCATTAGATGTATCTTCTAAACATAGCACAAAATTACGCATTCACAAACAAGTTTTTGGTGCCGTTGCCAGGGATTTCTTTGTTAATATTCTAAAAACATTTAAATTTTATTGATTTAATCATTTTTATCTTGTATATATTTTTTTATTTTGATTTTTATTAGGTAATTATTTGATTTTCTACTTTAGGATAGTTGATTTTAGAATTATTTTATTAATTTTTGTGCATATTTTTTTTAGATTATTTTATTTCAATTCTTACTATAATTATCTCTTTTAAACTTAATTTGTTTTATTGTTAGATTATTTGTAATTGAATTTAGTATTGCTTATTTTATAAGACAATTTTCTTATGTATACATAGAAGAGATTGTGATAAAAAATTGGCTAAGTTTGATAGTGAGATCGAGAGGACTTTGCGAAGGTTGCATAGGGAGCAAAAATAAAGAGTTTTGAAAGCTTTGAAAACATTAGACATTTCGAGTGAATTGGATAAGAAAATGAAAGCCAATTAAAGTGATAATGGTAATTGGAATGGTAATGGTAAGAGAAGAAGAACAATTGGTGATTATACTAGACCTACGTTTTTTAGAACAAATTTGAGTATTGTGAGACCTCGTGTGGATGCAAAATAACTTTGAGATCAAGTCTAATTTCATTCAAATGATTCAACAGATGATTCAATTTGATGGATTATTAGATGAGGACCTTAATGCTCATTTTGCAGCTTTTTTAGAGATTTGTAACACACTTAAGCTTAATGGTCTATCCAAGAATGACATATGATTGAGGTTGTTTCCCTTTTCTTTAAGAGATTCAGCTAAATCTTGGTTGAAATCCTTACCTTTTGGTTCTATTACCATTTGGGATCAATTTATTGAAAAATTTCTTGCTAAATATTTTTCTCTCGTTAGAGTGGCCAAGCTAGCTAAGGAATGATATTTTCTTATTTTCCTAATTAGATGGTGAAACAATTCATGAAGCTAGGGAAAGGTTTAAGGAGCTAATAGAAAATGTCGTCAATATAGTTTTGATCTTGGTTTGCAAATATTGACTTTCTATAATGTGTTAAGTTTTTTCGCTAAACAAATGGTTGATGCTTCATTAGGAGAAACTGCTTCTTCCAAAATCCTAGAAGAGCGTTTTGATTTAATGGAATATATTTCGTTGAATAACTATTCTTGGGGAATGCAAAGATCAAATGCTAAAAGTCAAGAAATATATAATGTGGATACAATGAAGCCAAGTTAGAAGCACTTACGAAGAAAGTGGATAAGGCGAATATCAATTCTACTAAATAGGTTATGATGTGTGACTTTTGTGGGGGAGGACACCTTAATTATAAATATCAAGGAATGGGAGTTGGGAGTGAACAACAAGTTGAACATGTGAATTATATAGGGAATGGAAGATAAAATAACACTTCTTTTGGTAATACTTACAATCCTAATAAGAAAAATCATCCAAACTTTTCTTGAAACAATCAAGGACAAAACCAATGAGGACTTCAAGGAGTTCAAGCTAATTATACTCCAAGACCCCAAGCCTCCTCTACCATTTTGTGCACCACAACCTCCACCACTTCTACAAGCATAATTAAGCCCTTCACTAGAAGACTTGGTTGCTAAGTTAGTGATTTCCACTTATGCTCACTTCTAAGGTGTTGAGTCATCTATGAGAAATCAAGAAGTGTCAATTCACAACATTGAAAGTCAAAATGGGCAACTTGCGAAGATGCATGCTGAGAGACCAATGGGAGACATGCCTAGAAATACTGAAGGCAATCCGCATGATGAATGTGGAAAACCTTAATCTTTTTCTCTACTATGTTTTACACTTGAATAAATGTTTAGTTATAGTTGTTTTAGCTTTGTTTTATTTTTAGTCAGTTTTTATGGCTGATAATTCTTGATTAGACATTTTACCTTGTTTAGTTTGTTAGGTTTTGAGGCATTTATTTTATTATGTTATCTTTCGTTGAGTCTTGTGATTATTTATATCATTTTTTTTATTACTTTAGTTGATTTACTACTTTAATTTTGTTTAAAAAAAAGTATTTTTGCTTTTTGTGTAAGTTCACAGCAACGTGGTGATCATATGCCATAGCGTCGTAGCCTCTAAGACACTAAAAAAATTGAAAGTTCTGCAAATACGTGGCACCGTGTAAGTCATGCATGATGTTGTCATGCATTCTATTAGGACGAAAACGTTGTCATTTCACTAAAAAATTTATAGTGCATAAAGTTTTACATGGCACAGTGAAGGTCATGCCACACGGCACCATGCACTTGTTCATAATATTAGTGACATCATTTTGATTTCAAGTTTTAAACTTCCGTGCTTTGATGGCAACCTGCATATCAACTTCCACGGTGCCATGCACATTTGAATTACAGAAAAATAAAACACTTCTTCTATCATTTTTCCCATGTCTTTAAAACGCTTCGACATCGTTTACTCTGTTCTTCAAATCCGCCATAATCGTGGACTAACCCACTTGACCTATTAATCAATTTTCTCCATACATTCAAATTTTTTGCGAATTTCAAACCCTTCCACCGATTAAAAACCCTCGATTTCACTCTTCTTTCTTCAATCGGCTTGACAGTATTGGATTCCAACTTTGATTTCTTCTTTGCTTCTACGGTTGTTGGTATTGGAAAACTTGGGAAGACTGGGCTACTACCTGCCTTCCATCTTCAAGTAGAAATTGGGTGATTTCAAACCAAAGGATTCAATTTAGTGATTTTTCTACACTTGAAGTTTTATGTTATTATAGTATTGTTTTCAAATTGTTGGAACTAAAATTGGATTATTAAGTTGTTGAATTGAGCTGCTTGTGGATATTGGAATTGTCGAATTGTTGTTTTATCTGCTTTGATTTCTGTTGATGCTTTTGTTGAGCTGCTTTGATTGAGCTGTACTTTAGGAATTAAACGATGTTGTGATTTGGGAATTTTTGTTGGATTACAAATTAGGAGTTGGGTGTATGGATATTGTGAATGGGAGTTTTGGTTTGTTATTACAGTGATTTATTTTGCTAAATTATTATTTAGGCCAATCTGTGGAATGTTTTCATGGATAATGCTGTGGGTTGTCCTGTTTTGGATTTTTTGAGTGGTTTATACTATTGATCCTGTGTTGTAGTTTGTGAATAAAGGAAATGGTATTAAAAAGAGTTCAAGAGCAATGGTGATTTGTTGAGTACATTTGCTTGGATTGTTGATTTGTTGTGGGCAATGTTAAGAGGATTATGTGGTTGAGATTTTGTTAGATTGCCTTTGATTCGAGTTTGTTGCATTTTGTTGTGAATTCTGTGTTGGGAGAATTATGAACAGGAGATTTTGTACTTTGTGTTATTGAATTGAAATTGTGTTAAGTTGTGTTAGATTTGTTTTGATATTATGTGGCAATTGATTGGATTTAGATGAGTTGATGATTTGATTTGTTGGCCTTTTAATGTACTATTGTTGAACTTGTGCAAGGGATTTTGGTTGATTGATGAAGTTGTGGATTGACGGTGCGTTGGATTAGTCAGAGAGAAATTGAGCTGAGGTGGAGTATGTTGTATTGAGTGAACCCTTTGTCACTTCTTCGAGTTATCCACTTTTCTTTTCTTTCCCTCTCTTTTCTACCCTACTTATGGCTCCAAAGCATATAGCTACCAAGTAATACCCTTTTTCTTTGTGAATAGCATCAATAAACAGCATGCATTAAGATGTTTTTCTTATTATGTTGTGTTGTTGTTTACTCTCTTAATGAATTGTGATTTATCTGGATAATATTGAATGAATAAGTTATTTGATTTAAATAGATCGATGAAGTTGCTTTATGTGCTTATTATTACATACTATTAGTATATTTAATAAGAAATAAATATATTTTTCTATAAAATTATATTCTTATAGTCTTATTCTTTATAAGAAACATTTTTACCTTATATATATATATATATATATATATATATTGTACATATATGATTTAAGAAATATTATATTTGCTATAGATCATCATCATCTTTAAGTGGCCTAATAGCATTATTACAACCTATATTACTTAGGGCCCACATCATTTATTAAAAAGTTAAGATATTTTCAAAATTATGATTAGTATTTTCTTTTATAAAGTTAGGTGGCCCCACCTTAATTAATATTTTAGGTGAGTTATTTTGTGGTGGCCCACCTTAATATACGATTATAGAATTTAATAAAAATATTATATATATTTATTATATTAATATCTATATATCTATCTAATATTATATAATTTTATTATATTAGTATATTATTAAATTATTATTTTCCTTAGTACCATTTCATTACTAGTAGAATTTGAACTATTCTACATAATAGCTCTTGGAATTATATAATTATATTTTATTTTATTTTATTTTGATAATTTTCCATTAAGTTCTTTAATGTTCTAAAAATTTCTCTAAGCTTCTACTACTTTCTCTAGGCTTCTATATGCTTCTATATGATGACTAAGGTAGGTGAGTCACCATATGAATCATCCTTAAGTGATTAAGACATTTAGCCACCTTAATCAATTATAAATAGAAAGTTAAGGGGAGAAAGAACAAGATTTTTGGCCAAGAGAGAGAGAGAACTGAAACTAGAGAAGAAAAAGAGAGAAAAGAAGAAAGGAAGAAGAAAGAAAAAAGCTTGAGAGAAAGAAAAAGAAATAGAGAAAAAAAATAGCAAGAAAAGGAGAAAAGCTAGCAGTTTGGCTAATTCATTTAGGAAAGTAAAATCTTGCTCTTCTTAAAATTAAACTTACTTATTCTATGCATAATATAGATTATTATGGTACATGTTTAATAGTGAATTATGAATACTTGAATAGATTGGTGGTACCTGATATGTTAAAAGTGAATTATGAATACTTGAATAGATTGGTGGTACCTGATATGTTAAAAGTGAATTATGAATATGTTAAAATGTTGTTGTGGTTTTGGTGGAGATTTATGTGGCGGTGGATTTGTGAATTGATTTGGTGTGATTTTGTGTTATTTGATGATGTCTTGGAAGGGTTTTGGAAGGTGTTCATGGCTGAAATCATGATTAAATGAAGGAAGACAAAAAAATGAATGAAAGAAGTTATGGTTGTTAAATAAAATAAAAGCTTGATATATGTGTTTATAGCTACAAGTTTTGGTTGTGATAATTATGTGATTTTTTTCTTTCATCATGGCTATAATTAGGATGGTTTTATGATGTTAACATGAGTATGGAAGTGAATCAAATGATATGTAAGTAGTAAAATGAAGCTAGCATAGTCAGAGTGTGAATTTAGCAAGAAAATGCTGTATTATAGGAAAATCCTGGGATGTTTTGCTCCTAGTAGTTTTTCACTGGTTTAGGAATAAGCTGAATGGACTTCATAATTTTGTATTCAAGGATCTTAGGAGCTTTTTGACACAAATTTGAGATTAATTGGACTTGTAAATCAAAATTTATGGCTAAAATATAAAAGTGTACCATGATAGGAAAATGCAGGATTTTAGTATAACTGACAAATGCTTATATTGTTTTCATTAGTTAATAGTATTGTATATTTCTATGTGACATGTTAGATATGTGTTAATTGTGTATGATGTTAACTACTAGGATGTTTGTTAGTGACAATGATGTGAGAGATGACCAAGGAAACCTAGGAAAAGAATTAGCTAGATAATTTAAGGTTGTGAATAATAAGATATGTGTTTGTTACAAAAGATAGGAAATTGATATATATATCCTGTTCATGTGATAGATTTCGTAAGAGGTGAAAACATGGAATTTCGAACCTAAGATTAAGCACATTTTCTACAGACTTGAAGTAAGTCCCCACATCCACGCAACTTTTTCAATAATATCTTTTTATGAGGAAATATTGTGGAGCATGCTAATATTTTCTATTGAAAATATTGTGAAAGACTTGGAAGCATAAACGATTATGCCATACTCAAGCATGCTATATTTTGAGAAATCATTCACATATGACAGGACGATTTGTAATTTCTATGTTAATTTTATCAAGCAATTATGTTTGCATTTTCATGCATCTAGTTGCGAAAATCATATCATGGATTTATTATCAACTGTTAAACCCTTTGAACGAATTTATTATTTGGAATGTATTTTCGAGAAAGGAAATATTTTGACAAGTCATCGATGGTTGAAGTATTGAGCCTGAATGAAATATTGCATTGATCTCTGGCTTTGTGCCTTGTGATTCTTGAGTACTCAAAGGGACTTTATACATATACTAACTTATGTGGATTTGAGAACACTATCCGATTGGTGGTCATCTTTAGATTGTGATCTCTTATTTCATAGAGTGCCAGTATTTAATGTTTAGTTGTTCTTAACTAGCAACACGTTTACTTAAAGTGGAAAAGCAGTACGAGCGTGGGATACCTGGGCCGTAGGGCAAAACATGATGATGGTTATCGTATGTTTAATTTTAGCATACACGCTAAATTATTCATACATATTAATTTTAATATTATTGGTTGGATTGATGTTCCTTCCAGATGAGATCATAATGTGACTTTGGACAACAAAATATGTTTGAAGTACGAAATGGTTTATGGTCCAAAGGACTAAATACTTATTTTATACATAATGCCAAGATTTTAACGGCATGCATTTTGCCCTCAACCTCACAGATAGTGCTCTGCACAGATGAATGTTCTGATGTGAAGAAGAAACACAAGGTTTTAAGGTGAAGAAGAAAGCACAGACAAAGCACAACAAAGATCGGACAAATTTCCTCAATCCCTTAGAAAAAGAAAATGCCCTCAAACTCCCGGCTTCTATTTTTTTTCTTATAAAAAATTCTATAAGCGTGCCTTCTTTTCCTTACACAATAAAAGTGTCGCGAAAGATATATTATCTTGCGTGACACAAAGATGTGTCATAATAGTATATCATTTTAAGCTGACTTAATAAAACTATGTTGGTTTTTATTATAATGACACAATAAACCTAGCGTCATTATATGTACTATATTATTACACTTTTTAAAAAGTGTCATTAAAAAAGTATCAGGAAAGTTGATTTTTCTTATAGTATTTATTGTTTTATCTAGGCTTTTTATTTAATTAAAACTCAAAATAATAAATACATGATTCAATATAATTATTATGTCATCCTTATTTATTTTATTAAAGTCCATATATTAAATTGGACTTTTTAAAGTAAAATAAATTCTCTCATTCCTCAAACAATCGAAATAATTTATGCAATGACTAAAACAACTATTTAGATTTCTAGAGCTACTTTGGGGATCAAAAGATATCTTATCTTTTACTACTAAAAAGATCAAAATACACATACTAATCAAATAGTTGCATTTTGTATTTTAGTTATATTTATTCATCACAATATAAAGATAGTGACCTCGAGGATAATATTGCAATATTATTGTCTTCAATTTACATGTGTGTGAAAATACTAATTTATGTAACATCCATTATTAAGATAAGATTGATTGGTACTATCACTTTTCTCAATGACATCTACTATCATTTAATATCTAAATCATGATTTATAACCTCCAAGAATGTAACTACTTATTTAAAGGGAGCAACCCATAAAGTAACATTCTTAGCCATTTCCCAGAGCTCTGGATTTTTACAAATCATCTTTGACTGTTTTAAGGGGGTGATTACTCCTTTTGTGAAGAAAGATATAAAAGCTCTATTGTACAAGTTCGTATTGGTTAACTAAAGATACATGTCCAACATATAAGGTTGTTGATCTCATAGTGGAAATCTTACCTATGGCATATCAAAGTATATACATTCAGTTTCACCAGACTGTTAACTCATACTCAAACTATAGAGTATTCGCCCATGCATTAATAATAATAGTCCAATATTTATTTATTATTGTACTTTTATAATAATTATTATCATGTGGTCCAATTCCACGTATTTCAAATAAGTTTACACTATTGGTGTGAGAGGATTACTCACTGATTATAGGTAAACCATTATGCACTTGGAAATCATACTGTAATAATCTAAACCTTGATGAAATACTCTATTCCATCAATTGATCAAGAACCCTTTTATGTATATTAAATAACCATGACCAATACTTTACTGTGAAGCATGACCCAATACGTAGATCACTTACTAACATATTTCAACCTTCATGTCTGAAAAAAATGTGAATATAAACTTGCTAAATAAAAATGCTATTACTATTGGAAAATGTCTTTATAGAAGTTCTTAGTCTTTTAGGGCATATTTCCAACACTAATCATAATAAACAGTAGCTTTCTTCAACTCAAGTTTAAATTTCTTCAATTGTCCATTTTTCTCAGCTATTATCAAATTCTATTTTTTAGTAGTCTTGTTGAACTTGTAATAGCCAAGTCCAGTTCTATCATGTGGGTGTCTTCTGAAAGAAAGAACTTCATCCAATTTTTCTTTTCCCGAGTTTAACCTTTTTATAGATTGCTCAACATTTTTCAATTTCTGATTACTAGCTTTCAAGTTCTCTTCGCTTCGTTGATGCTGAAGTTTTTCGATCTGTTGTTACTGTAAACAATTCATTTGTTGAGGTCTCTGAACTTTATTTTTCAGCATTTTGTTCAGTTTAGCAACTTCGAGCCATTCTAAATACATTAACTGATATTCTTTTATAAGCTTTGCATGCGTTACTTCTACATCATCAAACTTATCAGGATCTTCCTCATCAAATTCTTCTTCAGAGTTATTTTCCTTCTGAATTGAATCCTTTTCAACAACTGTTTTGAATGCAACACTGCTTGCTTAATCTTCATTATTATCTCTATCAGTGATATTTTCATCAAGATATTCTCGATCCTTTTCACTATCACTTAAAGTTGTATTATAAGACCTATTCTTCATCTTTCTCAAAATGTTACCATACTCAATCTGAATATGTCTATTACCTTAATATTCTCTGCATTTAGTTATTTTTAGCCCACTTTTATTCTTTGAGGGCTTTTGCTCATGATTGGTGTTCTGTTGAACTCCTAATTTCTTAATGAAAGGTCTACCAAATGGTTTACTCTTTTATTTTTGTCTCCTCATCAACTTGTCGAATCATCTTGTTAGAAAGCCAATTTCATTATTTGAGCCTTTGATATCATCAGAATTATCTTCAAATTTTAAGGCAACTTTTTTCTTCTCAGATTTTAGATGAGACTGAAGATTCATCTCATAGATTTGCAAAGATCCCATAAAGTCATCTAGTTGCATCTTCAACACATTCTTGCATTCCTCTCTAGTAGCAACTTTAGCATGAAATCAAGGTGACAAAGATCTTAATATCTTGCATACTAACCTTTCTTCAGAATATTATTCTCTTAGTTGAAAGGCCTGATTAGCAATATTTCTCAAATTGCTACTAAATATAGCGATGGTTTCATGATCACCCATTCTTAACTCCTCAAACTATGTTGTCAGCATCTACAACTTTGATATTCTTACAGTACTTATTCTTTTATATACTATTTGCAGTACTTCCCATGCATCTTTAACACATAAGTACATTGAAATCAACTTAAACTCATCAGGACCAATAGTAGCAAAAATTAAATTTAATACTTTAATATTAGCATTGTTAAGACGACATTTAGCATCAATCCATAGATCTATTAGTTTTTCTTCTTCTATTCCAATACTTGTATTTGGCATTATTTGAGGTTTTCATCCTTATTCAACAGCTTTCCAAGTAGCAATATCAAGATTTTTTATGAAGATTCTCATTCTAGTTTTCCAATATGCATAATTTGTTCTTTCCAACAATGGTGGTTGAGTAAAAGATCATCCTTCTTTCACTACTCTAGACATGGTTTTTCAAATCAACTACTAAGATCTTACCTATTTAATTAATAGAAACTCTAACACAGTGAATCGCTCTGATACTAGTTTTGTGGTTTGTTTTGTCAATCTCCTATGTCATTATTAAACTTTTCTATTAAGGTTGTGTTAGTTTCACAAATACTAAATAAAAAAATTTAACAAACATAACCAATTAGTAATATAGTTCGGCTATCAATAGGCTTACATCTACAGATCCTAAATTAGTAAAATGATCCACTAAAATTTTAACAAAATGACAAGAAATACACTTATCTCGACCATTAAGTGATCTCTAGTGGATTTTAATAGAATACTCTACCAATATTCTTTTGTCAAACTTTTGAAAACGTTTTCTGGATCCAACTATCTTAATTGAACTTCTTCTTTTTTCTTTTTTTTTTTATCATAATATAAATGGATTAATATTGATCAAAATATTTTTACATGGTTGTTCACTAGTTCACAGTCAAGGAGACTATTAACTAGTGGTTATCAATACAGTTCTCAAAACTAGTCAGAACATTAGGGTCAAAAGTAAATATAATAGTGTACACGTGTTTTAATCCTTTTGGCAATATCCAACGGTTGGCAAACTTCTCCCTCAAAAATTGCCTTGTTTCAAGCATTCCAGATGTAGTAGAATGTGGTAGCCATAGCAGTAGCCTTAGCCTTAGCTAACCATGAAGAACTACAGTTGGCACGCTTGTACCACCTAAGGCAAGTGTTGGGCGTATTCATTGCTTGTGGTAAACTCAGCCACCTTTTAACTTCCATCCAAATAGTAGCAGAAACAGAGCACTTGAAAAATAAATGGTTAGTCGTTTCCAAATGTGTCTTACACAGTAGACAAGACAAGTCATCAAGCCGGAACACAAGTGTATCCTTGGTCTTCAGCCTTCCCTTAGCACACAACCAAAGTATGAATGAGTGTTTGGGGGTTAGACCCTACTTCCAAAAAGTATTGTCCTAATAAACCCTCAATGTAGTTGACCTCAGATAGTCATAAGCTTGAGAAGTGAACGAATTAGTGCCCATAGCCCAAGTGTGAAGAAGATCAGCCGCACTGTGAATATCCCATTCCCATTCTAGGATCATGTCTCTAATTGCTAACAATCTATGAAATAGAGGGGAATGGTCCTTGTGATGTTCGATCTCCCAAACTGAACTCCTTCTAATCTTTGTTGATATAGCATTGTGGTACTTCATTAATACCAAGAAATCTTTCCACTAGAAAGGTGTTTTCTTTTGAAGAAGAATGATTTAAGTCTTTTTAAAAAACATGATATTGTTGTAGCAAGTAACTTGAATCAAGAAGTACGCTTTAACAAACAGAACTAGTAAAATTCATTAACAGTGTGTGCTTCAAGAACTTCTTAGAATATGTGCATGAATTTTCTCACTCTATTTTTCTACTAATTTTCTAATAAGGATCATTGAGTTTTATGCTTCTACTCTTTTTTTCAATCAAAAGCTCTTTGGTCAATTTTCATACATTGTAATAGAGTGTTTGTTTCCTTATTAAATTAAGAATCTGCTTAAAGATTTGTCTTGAAGTTACTTAAATCTTTATAGTTCTAAGTTTACTTGGATTCCATGTCTTCATAAATAAAATTTTCATTGTCTCTTCACTAAGATTCTTCTTAAATTTTCTGGAATCCTTCTTCTAATCTAACTCCAATATCTTTCGTATCAAGCATTGCCAATTCAGATATAAGTTATTTCCAAAAACACGTTTTTAATATTATCGAACAAAACTTGTTATACGTAAACTTTAACAATTATCTTAACAATAAGAAAATAAAAAACTCCACAAATTAAGAAAACAAGAAGAGAATTCAAGAATACTATCATTTTCTCTAAAAGGTATAAATTTCAGTTTGTGCATTTAAATTACTCCACTTTTTAATAATATTAGTCAAAACCTTGCATATTAGAGGAGATCAAGAATATGATTATGGTTGTCAATAAATTACTACTAATTAATTAACTGGATATGTGGAAAATTCGCTTGTGATAAGATGGATAAGAAAGGAAGAAAATATTAGTTTGCTATTTTTGCTGAGTAATGCTTGGAACAAAGTTGGCATATTTAAGTGTTTTTTTTCTCTCTATCAATTTTGAAATATATTCTAATTAGATCCACAAATCTTGAATAATTTAGTTGATAAAGATCCATATTTTTTTTGTGACTTGATTAGGATGACATTTCTAAGATGTGTGCTTTACTTTCTCCCATACATTTGATTAAATGTAAGATCAAAGTTTTGTTTGACGGTGTCTTTCCGTTAAGATTGTTTTCCTATAGTTTTTATTCATCGATTCATTTTAGGCTTTTCCACGATTGGTTCCATGTATTTGTTTCATAGTGGCCATATTCAAATATAACAAGGCTTGTATGTTAGTTTTTTTATCCCATTGTAAAGATCACAAGTTATATTGATTTTTGCATATAGAAAATTTAATTGGTTGATATATATTGTTCTTTTTTGCATGAGAGTTTGATTTAGATACAATGGTGAAACTGAAATTGCCTTGTAGTTACTATTCCACATATGGACATTTTCAGAACTAGTAAAGTTAGACAAGAAAGCCATGAGGAAAATACTTATAGCCTTTAGCACTCATGTCACAAATGAGGGTTCTGAACAACACCACATGGCTTTGACAACAATCCAAAATTGAAAACATCTCCTGAAATCCTAAAATCCTATCTGATTTTGGCAAGCATAGGGTATCCCAATCCTTCGAAACTACATCCCCATATTCTTCATGAGTTCTCTTCGAAAATTTCCAAATAGCAGATGTGATTTTATTGCAAAACCCTAATGGCAACAAAAAGATCACTGTAAACATAAGTTGGAATGGACTGGAGCAAAGATAGTTTCATCAAAACTTCTGTTCTAGCTTTAGACAACAGTTTCTCCTTCCACTCGATTTCTTAATGCAATCCTCAACGTAGCATATATTTCTTTTCTATATTTTTCAATAAGATAAGATAACCCAAAGTACTTCCCTTTCCTGTCACAAATCATCATACCCAATTGATTTGCCAAACCTTATTGATTTTCTGAAAACATATTAGCTAGAAAGTACATCAACATAAAATTTATGTGTTCTTCCCACTTCGTTTTCTGGTGTTTTTGACGTTTCATGTGCACTAAAATTTCTAAATGATAATGCAATGTAGTATTGATTCACTCTTGGAGTGAACTATCAAGTATATGATTTTCATGCAGAGTGTTACTAAGCATGTAAAAAAGTTTAATAAATGCATTAGATCAAAGGTAAGGTATCAATATGGTACTTCTTGTTATTCTTTTGTTTTGTTTGACAAAATTTTGGTTGCAATGTTTATACTAGACTAAATGTATAATTTGAATAGGGAAACGAGTATCTTGACAATTATATTGAATTGTTGTTTTACAATTACTTGATTAGGAGCTATATGTCCAAAAGCCATTTGGTGCTAAGCAGGGATCAAACTAGGCTATGGAAGTGGGGAGAAGCTCAAAAAAAGTTTGCCCAATAGTTGTAGAAAATATAAACATGAATGGTATTGTGGTTTATTTATTTTTGTTATTTATGCATTTTGACTTGTGAATAACAATAATGTAATAGGTTTGTGGTGAATTAAGAGTTAGAAAGAGGGATAATAATTGTGTATCGAGTTACAGATGTATTTTATAAATATATTAATTATGGTATATTTATTTGGGTAGTTTTGGTTATACATTAATGAAAATAGTATTACAGGAGTCTAATGTTCAAGATTTTATTATTTTTAAAAAAATATAATTTGCTATCAAAATAAAATTTAGTTTTAAAATTTTTAAAAAGTCATCGATAATTTTTCATTAATTAGCGACTAACAAGAAATTTAATTTTAAAAAATTAAAAATTTTCAGTCCCTAAAAAATTTCATATTTATTTATGAAAATTCATTACTGTCGTTGGTAGAGATATTTCTTACCAATTGTTTAGTGATGGATTTGCTAGTAGCAAAATTTGATTACTTCATTTTAACGATTGCCAATTTTGTAGCGATTAGCAAAAGTAGAATCAATAAATATCAATCGCTAATGCTGATTTAGGGATCAATTATTAGTTGCTAATTTCACAATTTCTTGTAATATTTGAACCTCCAACTTTCTAAATGAAAGTTTCTTAATTTTGCAACTTCATCAGCCTTTTTGTGATCAAGTGTGTTAAAAAGTCTCCCAACTTATACTTTTTTCTTTAGTTGAGGTTAATTTTGAAATATAAAGTACTATTTTGATGATACTTATGACAGTTTGAAAGTAATTATGAAAACATTTTGTGACAAGTAAAATATTGATATTTTTTTTTATATAAGTTCTCCATACATAGAAAAATATAGTCATCATATTTTAATATAGAGCATGATTATTAGGTTGATATACTTAATACTGGCATTGATTCTCAGCTATTGGAGCTAAATAGTAAATTTAATGAATAAGTAATAGATCTTCTTGCTTTTAGCTTAACTTTCGATCCAAAAGATTTTATAGATTATATCATATTTGATAATATTTATTATCTTGTGGAAAAACATTATCCTCTTTATTTCACCGAGTAAAAGAAGATAAATTTGAAGTTCTAATTGCAACATCATAAACCTAATGTCCTAATCGTTCCAAATTACAAAATCTCTCCACAATGTTTGATCTATGACAAGGATTAATAGAGATACAAATAAATAAGATATGTTTTCTTGTTAATCAAAATGTGTATTCTAATTATGAAGAGGAAAGTAAATTATCCTTATAAATTATTTATGTAATTTTTATTATTTTTTTACCATCTAAAAGTATTTAATGGAAGCTTTAGATTTCATAGAAGATATGTATATTGTTATAAATGATTCAAATCTCATCAATATTTTTAAATAACTTTTTAACATTCAAGATTTGTTTGGTTGTCATTGGTAATTTAGTCATTCTATAGTATTTTTATTTTTTCTTTTAATTATCAGGATTTTGATTTAATGATGTCCCTCCTATATACTACTCCAAATCAGCATTCATTCCATTTAACTCCCTTTCATTTATCTCTTCAACTTCTTCTAATGTTTCCTTTCTAGATTCCTATGGTAGAGAAATCAGTATCAGCAATATGATGTTTGTCTTCACTTCAAGGGATTTGAAGGTTAATAAAGATGTCCCTTCTGAGAAATTGCCAATTGAATATTCAGAGGAAAGAATTTTATTAGCCAGAGGCTTTGAAATACAAATTTTAGTTGGACATGGTTGTGGAGATGGCACTGGAAGTAGTGTCACAAATTTAATGATTGCTTCGACAAGAGGAAATATAGCCCCTTTCTCTATTAGTAAAAGAAAGTTAAGTGATGTTGAATCTTCTATGAACAAGATGTTTCAAAAACCAAAACAAGCTTGTGAAGATTCAGGGTCATGTTTTGATCTAAATCCACCTGTGGGGGAAATGAAAGAATATGATGATGATGATAATAATGACAGTGACTTGGTCTCTGAAAGTTCAATGGCTTGGCTAGAAGACTTTTTGGACCAAGTGGATAAAATTGTTTTCTTTAAGCCATTTGATTTCAATGCTCTTTTAAAGAAAGTTTTAGAAGATATAAGCTTAAGATTCTAGCAAATAGTTGGATCCAACTACTTGTTGATGATTGATTCAAACGAAGTGGTCCAGATACTTGCAGATGGTTGGCTATCAGAGAGGAAGAAATCACTTGAGGACTGGATCAAAGAGGTTCTCTGTAAGAGCTGTAAGGAAGTCTAACAAAGATATATCTTTCTCCAGACCATGTACGTGTGGTGAAACTAATCCCTTGTGAAAACACTATGGAAACCATGCTCCTAGAATCTACCTTCCAGCAAAAGTAAATGTAAATTTCTTCCTCCCACTTTTTTTATTAGGTTTGCATGTAATTAATATGTATAAATCTATCTAGCATAATTGGCCTTGTTTGGTAGGTTTCCTGTAAGTTGTAATTTATTGGGTCCATTTTTATAGGATTCATGTTGTAGTACTATGATTCGGGATTAGTCAGTCCACAGAGAAATTATTAACTTTCAGTGGGAAGGTAAAGTCATGCCAGAAACATCCATTCTATTTCATTGTGCAATGCCAATCATGACTTATATGGCTCTGGTTGCACTAGAAAAAGGTTGAAATTGTAAAGTTTGTTATCAATCAGTTAGGAATTTTCTCCCGCTTAGATAGCTCTTGGCTTAGTTCAGCTACTCATGGCTATAAATAATTACTTCAGAATTACTTTATGAAAGTAGACTCTATTTGTTACCTTTTTAGTTAGTTAGATGTTATAGTGACCTTATGGACATAAGATAGATTCACTAGTTTAATATGTAATATACTCCAAATTATGCTTTTAAATTGTCACTATGACTGTGATGAATGAGGTAAATGCTAAAGCTAATCTCTTACTTATGACATATATATAGCATTTCATGTGATTAATTTGTCACAGACTCGAAGACTAATAAGATTCAATCTCACTCATACTTTTTTGAAATATCATAATATTGATAGGTTACATCTTCAGTCTAGAATTTCAAGGGAGAAACTAATTGATTTATATGGGAACTCATTCATGGAAATTTTCCCTTCTTGTGGGGTTGAGTATGATTTATTTTTATCTATAGTCCATTTTGTTATCAGCCTATTCAAGTTCTGATCACTTTTTAATTTTTTTGGGATCTTTACTGATATTTTCCTCTTGAATACTACTAGATTATGGAGTTCTGACCTTTTTTTTTAATCTTCATTGATATTAAAATTATTAAATAATAAAGTTTTAAAATTATATTTAAATTATAAATTTTATTAAACAATAATTTTTTTAAAATAATATTTAAGTTATATTCGATTGCTCATAATGGTCAGCCTGCTTGACCTTTATTCTGCCAACTGCAAATGAAGAGACGTATCTTCTAAGAAATAATCATGAAATTCAATTGTTCTTTGAGGGTGAGGATCTTGGAGAGAGAAGTTTTACTGGCAAAGAATTCATGGCAAAATTGAAGAGTGTGTTATTATTCTACTTTTACCTTTCAATTCTTTTTTGGAGTTGATGATGGTGTCTAGTGTGGAATCTAAGCTAAGAATTTTCTATTTAAGATTTAGTTTTAATTCTCAGGTTTGTTGATTTTTTTTTTTTGGATATATTATATTGACTTAATTATCCAACAAAATTGTTCTCTATTCCCAAGTTTGTGATTTCAAAAAAGGCTTAGACACTTAAACTAACATTTGAAGAGATACAAATATTGATCTTATGGATCTTCTCATTTTTATCTGGTGTATGTTTAAGTGTCTTAATCTTTTGTTGATTTATTCAAGTGAGAACTCCCTTAAGTTGAAAGAAATTATGAAGAAGATATTATATTTGGGAAACACATTGAATCAAGGAGCTACCGGGGGTAACGAGCTTTTATTTTAGGAAATTCTCTCACTTCTAAAAGCCAACCTGTACATATAAATCGATCTTCTTGTACACATGATTTGTTTTTGTGTGTGTGTGTGTGTGTGTGTGTTTTTTTTTTTTTTTAAGTGAGTAATTCACTAACTATTTTGAAATGGTATTGTTTTGAAAGTTAAATTGTTTGTGGAGATATTGTAGAAAAATCTTTCTTGCCATGTTCTATCTGCTTAGGAGAGGATGTAAACTTTGGAAAAAAAAATCATTTTTTAAAATTTCTCATCATAGAGCAAAATAGGTCTTGGTTGCTTCAATTTTCAAAACAATTAACCAATACTTATTCTTCATTAGTAATAATAACTAAAATAGTACTTGTCCTACTATATTATACAATTTTGATATAAAGACTTTGATTGCCATATCTCATTTGGTATCTTTACTTTCTAATAATGTATTGATCTATCAAAAGGAAAGGACAAGTGGTAGTTTATAAAATGATTGTGATGTTTTAAAAAAATACTTGTGTTATTTATAGAAGCGGACGTAGAATTGCTTAATAAGGGGTCAAGAATTAAGTTTTCACTTTTCTTACCAAGTTACTATTTCTAAACTCAGTGTTCTGCTATTGAACTTTGGTAAGTGGCACTATAGAACTGTAGGGATAATTAGAGGCACAAGTTGAGGATTGCAAGGGAAGCTTTGAACTTTCCTTTGTTTTTTTGAGTTGGTCGGATTGTAGAGGAAGCTAATTAGTTACATATGATTCACTTTTTTTTTAATATTCTTTTTGTCTTGATATATGCCTTTGTTTTGCTTATGATTGGTTTGGACTTTTTAAAAATTTAAATTATTTATTATGAGCTCTTTTTTAAACTATTATAGACTAATTTATTTGTGGATCTTGCATTTTTAAATTTAGTATTAGCAATAAAATATTTTTTTTTTCAAAAATCATTAGATTTATTAGTTTTAAAGAATCTTATTTTTATATTTTTAACTATTGGACTATTCTTTGAAGTTATTTTCAAATTTTGGAGAAGTCAAAATACAATTGATATATATATATATATATATATATATATATATTGTATACATACCTATAAGATACATAGAGGTTTTAGAAATCTTAGGGGGGGGGGGGGCATGCCCCCCTCCGTCCCACCTATACACTTGTGTCTGCCCTTGGTTATTTAGACAGTAGGTTTGCATTGCACGAGATTTATTTCCAATATTAGTAGATGACTCTCGGATAAGTAGGGATAAAAAAAAGCAGTCGTACCTTGAGTGGCGAAATCAGATAATGATTAGAGGGTGTGGTGAAACTAGAGAATGATCATATGGTAAATGTCATTTAAGTTGTTAAAACATATTTACCTCTGCAAAGGTATGCTAACTTGTTTTTATATGCTGGATTAGATGGCATCTATGAAGAATTTTTGTGTTCATAGATATTACTTGTCCAAGAATAGGCAAATTTATTTTAATTTTTTATTTATGAATAGAACAGTGACATATATAATATGAATATATTTGTAAATTTTACAAGTTAAAATACAAAAAGTATAAATAACTCATAACTTTTGTTTCTACCTTCAAAAAGAATTAGGTTGCGGAGTTGATAACATTAATAGTTTTATATTAACTTACAAGTTCCTTGATAATATTGAAAGAAAAATTATTGAAAATTTTAACTCAAACCTTGTTAGACGAGAAATTCTTGCATGGACCGTAACCTCCTAAATCATATGCATTGGAAAGTTGTACTGTAAAAGTTTTATTACATGAAGTATAACTCTTCCATACACGTAGTTCATGTAGATCAAATACATGTTAGAATTTTCGCTGTTAGAGGATTTAGTTTCAATAAAAAAGCACCGGCATTTCTAAATAAAGGTTCTAACTTTACTCCTCTTTACTGGTTTCTGTTTTTATTTTAATATTAAAATATCTTTAGGCACGTTGTCTATATTTATATATAATGCTATAGACATTTAATGTTACATATTTTTTCATAGAATAATAACATACTATGAACATTTAATGTGAATTTTTTTGTACCATAAATTTTATTTTAATTTGGTTCTCCGAAGTCAAAATTCGGGCAACTTGAAAGCTTAATCTTCGTTTGAGTTCCAAAAAAAAAAGGCAAAAGTTTTTAGTTGAGTAACTTGAAATAATAAAATCGTCCTTGAAAAAGTCTCGTGTGCATGGCATGCAATTGACCCCCCTTATTTTCTAAAACTTGAAATGGATGGAGAGGCAACATAGATGATGCAAATAATATGAAGACAATCTTTATCCATTTTTAAATCACGTGAAAAGTTTAAAGATGTGCTGAATTTTTTGCCTCAACTTAGTTTGACATCTTTGAGAAAATCTTATTATAAATGTTTTAAAATAAAAGTTTATTATAGAGCAGTAGTGATGTAAAAGGCGTAATGTCCTTATAATTTACATCGAGGATGTTGCTACAGGGGTGTTCGGATTGGGGCTGAATATAGTTGTGGTGTTAGTCATTTTACGGCTAAAATTGTATTAAAATACAATACGTGACAGCTTTTTCGATAGGTAGAATGTTAGAAGATCAAAATTTATTATTATTATTATTTTTATTTAGTAATTATATATATATAAATATAAATATAAATATATAAGTAGTTGAGATCATTGTAATATTGTCACTCGACGGCTGGTATTATGTAAAAGTTTATTAGAGTGAATTTTGTTTCGTACATAATACACAAATAAAACTTTTTAAGAAAATCAAATATATATATATAAGTCGAAAAGGAAACCTATCATTACGACACATAGAAGCATCATAAAATAACATGTGAAGAGGAAATCTATTATTAGAACACGTAAAAATATCATAAGGTGATACGTGACTAAATATATATAAGTTGAAAAAAAGTTTATCATTACGACACGTGGAAGCCTCCTAAGGTGACACGTGGCTAGATGATTTTTTTAAAAGAAAAAGAAAAAGAAAATTTATGTTTAAATTTATTTAAAATCTTAATTAATTAATAAAATATATATGTATTTAATATTAATATATTAAAAGTAATTCTTTAAATACTATCTAAATTTATTTTAAAATTTTAATTAATTAAATCATTAATTAAGTTAATTAATAAATATATATTTAATATTAATATATTAAATCTTAATAACATAACAACCCGCAATATCGACCTAATATATATATAAAAACTGAAGATATGAAACTTACCATTACAACCGTGCAAGTCCGCCCAAGTGTCAATACTTGTATTTAATAATTAGATTATTGTGCTTCAATAACATATTATGAAACTCACACTATCTTAATTTAGAATTATTAAATGCAATTTAGAATTATTGAATGCAATTAAAATTCATTTAACAACCTACAATAGCTAATTTTTCCCAATGCGTTTTCCTTCCTAACCGCCACCCCACTCCAAGAAGCGGCCCAATGCACAACCTCTGCCCTTGTTCTCCGCCCTCTCTATCTGCCCTAGTAATATTACTGCAAAGCTTAAACAGAGACCAAGCATAATACATCCTTGTTCTCTTGAAGCTCCATTTCAATTTCCCTGCTCTTCACAACAGCGCTCACCCTCTCTGTAAGCGCATTGCCGTCCCCCCAATTTTCCACTTTTCTTAACGTAATTTTCACCAATATATACATATATTGCGATATAATATAGAGTTTGGCGGTTATTCGAGCGGTTAGGGTTTTCTGAGGGATCCCTTTTTGGGTAACTTCTACTTCTTCTCCTTCAATCAACGTGAACAATCCCTTTTTTCAGGTTAGGGTTACTGTTTTCTCTCTCTGTGCCTATACGTATTTGAATATCGGTTATATAGTCCTATATATCAGGTATTGTTGGTCTGGGCTGGGTGTTCTTGATATTTGCAAACCCTGGTGATTGAGGCGACTTATATTTTTCTAGGGTTTTTTAATTGCTCCCAATTGGCATGGTGTGTCCTTCTTGGGGATTGGTGTTTATTCGATATTCTGTTGGAAGACTTTTGGGCTTGATGTTGTTTGAAGACTGTCGATTTTGATTATTCTGTGATTCTGGGTGTATTGGGACTGAAGAATCGGTTTATTGGTTTTTAATTTTTTTTTTTTTTTGGGGAAAAATGGAGGGTTAAAGGAGGTGTTTGTTAATTGGAAAATCCATCTTTTCTTCTTGAAAGATGGAGAGCTAGGAGAAAATCTTCATCACTGTTGAAATGCCACTAGGTTTTGCTACTTTTACTGGAGCATTCCTTTGGCTTCCCAGCGGCTTGTTGCTTGTTGCACATATATGCACTTAGAATTTTAGCAGAGAAAGGGGGGGGAAAAAGGTGGGAGGCAGGCTACAAAGGGAAAACAGTTTTGTGAACAGAATCCAAATATTTCTGACTTCTGTTGTGGATAAAGGTGAAATTCTGCCATTGGAGGCAAAGTGAGAAAGGTAACCTTGGTTTTGGATAGGATATTTTTTGGTAGCCCGCTCAGGGAAGGGCTTTTGTAGAGTAGGTTGAATCAGCAATTTGTTTATTGGAGAGATAAAGGAGTAAATTAGGCAGAGTTTTCTTTTTCTAGAATACTATCTGAATATGATCAGTACTGATGGAAAGAAGTGAACCAGCATTAGTTCCAGAATGGTTGAGATGTTCTGGAAGTGTTACTGGTGGCGGAACTTCAACTCACCACTTTGCATCTTCTTCTTTGCAACCAGGTACTCTATGTTTTAATTCTGCTTCTCTTTAATTGCAATTTGTTTCATTTGTGTTGCTTATTTGATCCTCTTATAACTAAACTCATAATTGTTGTTTTTTGTTTGTTGTAATAGATGTTTCTTCTTCATTCCCAACACGAAATAGATGTTCTAGGAGCAATAGTGATAAGGATACTCAACATCCTGCTTTTCTGGATTGGAGTTTTTCATCCAATTCTAGGCGTAGTTCAGGCAGTAATGGTTCTGCAAAGCATCCGTACAGTAGTTTTACTAGAAGTCACCGTGATAGAAATAATGAGAGAGATAAAGAGAGGTCCAACACTGGGACTCTACCTCTCTGGGATCGTGATCCTTCTGATTCACTGGAGAACATCTTAACAGGTTGTATTGAAAAGAGCTCCTTGAGACGTTCTAAGTCATTGGCACCCAGGAAAACTGGTGAGGTGTTACCCCGTAGAATGGAAGACTCAAGAAATGGTGCAAATGGCAATCAATTTAATGGGAATGGCATTCTTCTGGGAGGCAACAACCTAAGTGGCATCCAGAAGTCTGCATTTGATAAGGATTTCCCCTCTCTGGGAACTGAAGAGAAGCCAGGAGGATTTGGTATTGGGAGAGTCTCATCACCTGTTCTGAGTACAGCTGTTCAAAGTTTGCCAGTTGGTAACTCAGGGTTGCTTGGTGGTGAGAAATGGACCTCTGCTTTGGTGGAGGTTCCTGCCATAATTGGCAGCAATACCACGGTAAACTCATCTGCTCACCAAAGTGCCAACAGCACTCAATCATCTGGTGCTTCAAGTGTAATGGCTGGTCTTAACATGGCCGAGGCATTGTCTCAGGCTCCACCTCATGCCCGTGCAGTCCCCCAGGTTTTGTGGTTGTCTTTCTGTTATATTAATTATACTCATCATTCAATTGATGCCGAATTTTCATTCTTTCACCCCACTCATTTTGCAGGTGCCTGATAAGAGCCAGAGGTTAGATGAATTGACTATGAAGCAGTGCAGGCAATTAATACCACGTGCACCATCTATGCCTAAGGCCTTGGTAGGAGGAAGTCCTTTACAGCCTATTGTTGTTTTCAACTAGATGACTTTAATTGTTCTTAGTTATTGATGAATTGGACTTATGTCATTTATATATTAATTTTTCTGTGATCTTATAGTATGGGTATAGTCGATGTTGTTTAGTTTTTGAGTAAAATTCTCTGTATATAGATTTTGGTCACATACGAGAGTGGAAAACAGATTAGTATTTAATTCTAATCATTTGGCTTGTAAAGTGTGGATACTGTTTTCCTGAATTTATGTCTATTCTAATATTATAGCTGATGGCTAATTTCTGGAATCTGATTCCATTATCTATCATTTCAACGATACTTTATTTATGAGTTGATGTGTTTTATCCTAAAAGTAGAAACTTTGTCATCCTTTTCCATAAATGTTAAACTTGCATCTGTTAAGAGATATTTGTGGATAATACTCTTATTAGCAAATGAAAATTCTGCCTTTGAAATTTATTGAAATTCTAAAAAAATATTTTTCTGGTTGGATATAATAGAATTTTGTTGTTATATTGCATTTAAATTTCAGCCAAGTTAAATGAGGCGATGTAGCTTACTTGAATTTGGAATTGTGCATGAGAAGTTAAAAAAAATTTGGTTGTTTGACATGTCTTGTTTCTAGATAAGATAAAATTATTAGTTTGGTAAAATATTTTATTTGATTAGTAGAACTACACTAAGCCTAAAATAGTTTATTTGCTTAGTTGAACTAAACTAAGCCTGTGGAACTTTTATACCATTAGTGAAACTATCTTCACCCCCCACCCCCTCTTCCAAACCCCCTCCGTCTTCCCTCTCTCTTTTGAATTGGGTGGAATAAGTTATGATTGTTCAAAATCCTTGGTCAGACAATCTATGACGCTGAACCGACAAAACTACAAATTAATGGGTCGGAAAGATGTGGGCCCAGGAAGTTGGGGGAAGAGTGCTGTCTTCTTTGGATTCTGTTGAGGATTGAGTTAATTGCTGGTGATCAAGATACATAAAGGAGGATTTAGTTACTGATTTGATTGAAATAGAGAAAGAGACGAAGTTTGGCTTGGTCTACTATTTTGTTTTGTTGAACTAGTAATAACTTGTTTATGTGCTTAAAGTAAAAGATCCAACCGAATAAAATTAAATAAATAAAAAAAGAAGGAATTTTCTCTAATTAATGTGTAGAACAATGAGAAAAGCATATTTTTATATTGAATAGCATTGGCTACCATGTTATGAGATTTAAGTAATAGGGCTTGCATTAATTAAAGTGAATTTGTTTAAATTGAGGATTTAAAGATGGTGGTAGTAACAGATATGACAAAGTCTAATGCCTTTCCAGGTTAATCATAGTGAGGATTTATTTGTTTATTTATTCCCGTATAATGCTAAATTTATTACCCAAAAAGGAAAAAATGGGGAAAATACTTGTTTAATTAGCTCTCAAATTTCCAATACAGCAATAACATTCAAATCCATTATCTATTTCTGTGTCTAATTGTTTCAAATGTTATCCTATTCAAAATGTTCTTGTGATCCAAATTTTCAATAAGTAATCCCATTATCTCTGTGGCATTCGTCATTGAACATTGCTGTAGTTGTATGGTAACATATGCAGAAGGAGAGGAGGGTTGGGGGGGAGGGGGGTTAATATCTGGACAAGAAAATCAGAAAATAGAGGAGGCGGGTATAATAGAGGGTGGAAGAAAAGGTCCTCCGAGGAGCTAGGGAAATAGATAAGCGAATCAATATAAAAGGTTAAAAAAGAAAAAGGTGAAAGAGGTAATCAGAAATTGGAGGAGAATAGGGAAGGAGTAGTAGAAGAGTTGGAAAAGGAAATCTGTGTGGGAGAATCCAAGTTTCTATTAAAGTTGAGGCTTTTGCAGCCCTGGATGGCTGTAATTTGTGCTCTATGCTAATTAACATACAGGCTTATATTGTAAAACAAACAACAATGGCCTAAAGGAAAAAGAAAAAAACTTCGAATATCTTTCCTTTTCTCCTTTTTTTGGGGTACATTTCTGATTCTCCGCAATTGTTACTTATCAACTATATTCATTTATATCATATTCTGTTGGAATTCTTCCTTGTGGTGGGAATCAGCATCCTTGTCAAAAATTGTTGCATGCCTCTGAGAGGAATGCTTATGGTTGAAAATGCAGTGATGTTCTCGTGATGTCATATATAGCAATTTTGATTAGCAAAAAGAAAATTTCCCCAAGTTGATGAGCATTTATCCTTTCCAGGTTCCCAATGCTTCTGATAAATTAAAGCAACCAAAAGCAGGAGCTAGAGTTAATGAGTCAATTGTTGCTGCCAGGAGTATGCAGCAGCAGCAGTCAGCTCATCTTGCTAATAAGCCTCGTGGTGGGCAAGTTAGGACTGATGCTCCAAATACCTCTCATGCTGGAAAGTTTCTGGTTCTTAAACCTGCAAGGGAGAATGGTGCCGTTTCTGCTGCTAAGGATGCGTCTAGTTCAACTAACAATGCTAATGGCAAGGTGGCAAATGGCCAGCATGCAGTAGCTCCACCGACTCCAACTGCTTTGACAAACCCAAGTAATCCAAAGGCTCTCAGCCTGGAGAAGAAGGCAGCTGGCTTAACTCTGAATCATAAACCTGTTACAGAGAAGAAATCCACATTTTCTCAAGCTAAGAGCCGGAGTGATTTTTTCAACCTCATGAGAAAGAAGACCTTACTTAATGCTTCTTCTAATGCCTCAGATTCTATTCCTGCTGTTGATATTTCTTCTTGTACTGAGAAGTCTGTTGAAAATAGAAAAGAAGCTGACAGTGCTCCAGTGAGTCCTTGTGCTACCAAGAAGTTTAATCAGATGTTAACTAATGGTGATAGTAATGGCCCTCATGATAAGGCTCAGGGTTCGCCTATTGGAGAGAAAAATATGCTTAATGGAGGAGTCTTTCCAGATGAAGAACCAGATGAAGAAGAGGTAGCTTTTCTTCGTTCACTGGGTTGGAAGGAAAATGGGGAAGATGAAGAACTCACAGAGGAGGAGATCACTGCCTTTCGTGAGGAGGTAACTCTACTGATTGCCACTTGATGACTTTCGTGATTTTAGGGTATTTTTGGTACATTTGGCAACAAGTAACTCATGCTCATCTGATTTTTTTTTTAATTCTTTATTTTATATATATATATATATATATATATATATATATTTCATGGTTGTATATGAGATCAATCAATTGATATATATCTTGTGAAGTCATGACCAAAAGTGAAAAGGACTAGCGATTTGGTGTTTGTGATCTTCATCCTTGGATCAATATCATTCTGAAGTCTGAGTTTAGTTGACATCATGCAATATCTAAGTTCTGGGCTGCTTGAATAATTCTATGTGGCAACAAATAGGAACTAACATAGGTTATTTACAAAGAAGTCCTGAATATTACTTTTGTTCAGTTGAAAAATAAGCGGTATCTTAATTGCCCTAAAACTTTTGCAATAAGTGGTATTTCTGAGATGATTGTTGCTCTTCAAAGAAATATGTGCGACTTGCTTGACAAATTTCCACATTATTATTCCCCTCGCGATCCTCAAGTCTTCCCTTCAGTGGTTATTTATGCAGCCTCCTAAGTTTGTTCTTCGTCACAGAATTCATTTGAAGAGACGGACAATTAGTCACATCATCTCAATTGCCATTTAGGCGCCTGTTACTTTTGTTTTAGGTTCCTCTGTTGTTTTTAGAAGTTTGGATTTGCTCTCCCAAAAAGTTATAATCTGCTAAGTTCCTATCCCAAAATTCCAAGGCTCATCAGTAGAGAAGGGTATTTAGTATTTGTTTTATCAGGGTAAACTTGTATGAGTTATATTTGCATGATCAGGCATAGATTTAGTCTTTTCTTTCAGCATTTGATGGACTAGCAGTGGACAGTTTCGTATTTGCTTTAAAGATGGTTATTTGCTTTTGTCAGCAGAAGGATATATCTGCAGACCTAGAAACCTAGTCAACAAAAAGATGTTACATGTTTTACTAATTTCCCTTTTGATTTTTTTTCTCTGACAGTACATGAATTTGATGCCATCTTTGAAAGTGTGGAGAGGCGTTCAGCCAAAATTTGCAATGCTGTCTGGATCTCAGTCTTCTAATTCAGTTGCTGCTGCTTCTGAATCAAGCTCAGCTGGATCAGAGTCTGAGGCCTGATATACTGATTTCTTACATACAGGATTCAAGGAATTCAATTTTGTCGGGGAATGGTTGCTTCCTTTTTTAATCTCTTGTAGTTCGAAAGAGAGCTGATATCGCACATATAAGGATGACAGTCTTTGCTGCCCTCAGCTTGGGAGTATAGTACAATAAATTACCTAGTGGTAGGTTCTTGTGGCTGGCTTCTGTGATGGCTTGAAATTTGTTTGGAAAAGGTCTTAGGGAATGTTAGTGCAGCGCATAAATGCCTGGCAAGTAGCATCTTTTTGGTAAAGTTTTGTCTTCTGTTATCTTCATTTTTACCAAGAGGCCAATCTAAAAAAGGTTTACAATGCTCCAGTCAATTCACTAGGAAGAAAAAAATTGGAAAGTTCTTTGAAGATTAGGTCGTCCATTTTTCTTTTTATTTTTTTGCATTGTTTTTTGCCCTCGTCTCCTCTTGCCATATGTTTTGTTAATATTGTTCCAGCATTTCTATTCTTTTTCCTGGGATTTTTATGGTGATTGGAAGTAGTTGCTCGTCTTTATTGTAGATTTAAAGGCTTCAAGAATCCAGCACTGGTTTTCAAATAGGGTGCTAAGTTTTGCAATGCACAAGTGGCTTTAAACCTTCTGTTCCATAGATTTTAACGTACATTAAAAAGTGGTAAAATACTCGTCCATAGGTTGGAGCCAGTTGATCATGAAAAAGTTTAACTACCTCAGGAGCACTAGGTTCATTTTTCTGTGCAGTTCACTCCTATAATTTTTATGGTGATTGGAAGTAGTTGCTCGTCTTTATTGTAGATTTAAAGGCTTCAAGAATCCAGCACTGGTTTTCAAATAGGGTGCTAAGTTTTGCAATGCACAAGTGGCTTTAAGCCTTCTGTTCCATAGATTTTAACGTACATTAAAAAGTGGTAAAATACTCGTCCATAGGTTGGAGCCAGTTGTTCATGAAAAAATTTAACTACCTCGGGAGCACTAGGTTCATTTTTCTGTGCAGTTCTCTCCTATAATTTTTATTTTACGCCTTGGTTTCTCTAATCTATTCTTTGAACTCTCTCTTTCATGCAAAGGAAAAATGTTTATTACAAATACATACTTGATCATTCGCTAACAAATCAACTAGTCTGTGCATCGGTAATATTGCGTTGAAAGTTAAGTCCTCACTTGAATCTACAAATAAAGCCACTTTTTGTTACTTGTATCCCTCGCTCCACATTTGGATTCGATTGGAAGCAAAGGATTAGAAAAGAGATGATTTAAGTGGGTGGATTGATTTTTGTGGATATGGGGTAGCGAAATTTGACAGGTGATAATTACGTGATTAGTTATAAGTATTGTTTATAAATGTATGATTAATAATTATAATTGTATTACTATTATTCAAATATTAATATTAAGTATTTAATTATATATTTTTATTGAATTGAATTCAATGGATGCCTTGTTTCCCTCAATAGAATTATAGTCATATTTAAAGTTAACATTTCATTGGATGGCTTGTTTTGTTTGCATGGTAGGTAAAAGTTAGAATTTAAATTAAATTGGTACACATCAATCGAATCAAATAATTGAAAGAATAGTAAAGTGTTATGTGGTTTGATGTATAGGACCATGCTAATGTATTAAAGAGAAATTTGTCATTGGACTTATATCAATAGTCTAATTTATAAGTCAAAGTTCTAACTTTAATCTTTGAAAAATGTTTGCAAGAAACGTGGATTGGACATCTACGTCAGCTTGGAATACAAGTTTTTAAAGGGATGAAGTCCTCTTTCTTTGATTGGTAGAAATTGCCTTTCCTAACGTTTGTTGGTGCCCATAAAATGATACTTCATCAGTTGATGGGATGCTGCCATTGACGGATCCTTGCATTAGCTTTCACAACACTTTTCCCAAAAATCTTTTCGGGTTCGTAATGGATAAAGAAACCCAGCGCGAATGATCCTCTCTTTTCAGCAAAGACGAATTAATAATTTAGAATTGGGAGAAGATAAATTATATAAAAAATATATTAAAAATTTTTAAATAATTTTTAAGAAGGATTAAAGGGAATATTCAAAAAGATTTTTTAATTTTACTAAGGAAAAGATAGGATTCAGGGTTGCATAATTCCTGTACGGGAATTGTGCAGTTCTTTTGCGGCTGCGATTTGAAGTCCCAACAATCGTCTGGTAAGAGAATTTTCACGTCGCTAGTCCTAAAAAAGAGTAAAACGACGTTGTTTTGTCACCAGCCGATCCAAAATCGTGGTTTGTATTGTTAGTCAGCTTTCACAAGCCTCTGCAAATATTGTACTGTAGATGTACTTTGTACTGTTCACCAAAAATTAAAAATCTCGCTTAAATCACCTACTGTGCAAACATAAACAAAAGCTTTCCACAAATGATAATATTTCCATTCTCTTTCTTCTCTCATTCCTTCAAATACTGAGATTATTTCGAATGGTGCCGATAGGGGTAGTGATATCTAACGAAATTGAAGCGCTTCTGATACACAACGAGGCAATGGGCATGCAATGCTAAATGGGATTTTTCTCCTTCAAAATCTGCAGTTAAGGTTCTTTTTAAAAATATCCAGTCACCCAAGTTGTCTTCCGGCAACTAAGTATGTTCATATGAAAAATTGCATTCAATGTAATTTGGGTTTTTATGTTAATATTTGTGTTCATGTCTCTGTGAGAATGAGTTAGTAATGTACACATCCATGTTCATGGGATTGCTTTACTTGTTAATACATGTTTGTTTGGTAGCATTGATTGTATATAGAGCACAGCATAGCATAGCACAACATCTGACCACATTTACTTATTTATAACATTCTCTCTGATTACCTCGAGGTTAAATTAAGGATTTTCCCCGCAATGTATTCGCTTGCCTATACATTTACATGTTCCAGTTGAAAAAAAATTTCAACAGTTTATTACTAATGTCTTTGTAGTTCTTTAAATTTGACCAAGACAGTAATATTTCTTTTTTACCTACATATTGCACTTATTGGTTGGAATTAGTGACCTGTTTAGGTCCTTTTTACGAAATTTACTTGTAAGAGTACTCAAGTATTTTAATATATTTCTTTTTCTCTCTTCTTTTTTTTTTTTTAATGATATGCGTAGGTTCATTTTAATGGAGGATCATACAAGTGCGAATGCTTGTTTTTTACCTGCCGTTGGACAGTTACTTGATTATGAAGAAGAAGCGTACAACTTTTAAAATTGTTATGGTGCAGCTATGAGCTTCGGTATACGTAGAGAGTATGGGAACAAAAATAGCTTTGGTGTGTTGACATCTAGGAGATTTACATGCTGCAAAGCAGGGTTTCGAAGGATCGATAAACGTGATAGAGAAATTAAGCGTCCTCATGCAGAAACGAAGACCGATTGTGCTGCTCAGATGGTCTTTGTTCTAGATAGGGGAAAAAAAAAAATACAAGGTGACCGAGTTTGAATCAAGCCATAGCCATGACCTTCATACTCCTGCTTGTGTTCATCTCATGTCGTCACAGAGGAATGTGAGCAATGCACAAGGCATCAATGCTTCCTTAGACGAAGTCGTAGGATTATCTTTAAAGCAATCTCATGAGTTAATGTGAACACAAGAAGGTGACAAAGAAAATTTAGGGTGCACCAAAGAAGACTTGAAGCGACACCTCCGCAGTAGAAGACAAAGAAACTTACGATATGGTGAGGCCGTGGCAATAATGAGATATTTTGAAGAGCAAGCTTCTATGAATCTTTCTGTCTTCCATGCAGTACAACTTGATTGTGATGAGCTAATCACACATATTTTTTGGGCTGATGCGCTATGATAATGGAATACTCATACTTTGGGGATGTTGTCACATTTAACACCACATACAAGCAAACAAACAGTGCCGGCCTCTTGGGGTATTTGTTGGGTTCAACTAATATAGGCAATTAGTAGTTTTTGGGGTTGCTTTGCTTTACGATGAAATAATTGATTCTTTTAATTGGCTATTCACGATGTTCATCGAAGCTATGGGAGGCAAGCATCCTAGAACAATCTTCACTACCCAAGACACAGCAATGGCTGCAACAATTTCTATAGTTCTCCCACAGACCTTTCATGGTTTATGTACTTTCATAGTTGGAGAAATTTTATAAAACATTTGGGATATCTTTGTAGGGAGGGATTGTCATTCTCGGACATGTTTCAAAATTGTATGTTCCATATTGAAGATGAGACGGAGTTTCTTGAGACTTGGTAGGAACTCGTACTAGTCCATGAGTTGGAGACAAATGAATGGATCAAAAACATATTTACAGCCAGAGTGAAGTAGGCACGATGCTACCTAATGGGTACTTGGATGGCTTGGATGCGTAGCATACAATTGAGTGAAAGTTTTAATGAAGATTTAAAGGACCATTTGAAGTTAGATCATGATATTTTGCAATTCTTCACTCATTTTGGTCGTGTTGTTTCCTCGAAGCGATACAAAGAGGTGATATCAGAATACGAAAGTAAGCAAAAATTACCAATAATGGCGTTGAGAAACTCACCAATGCTAAATTGCGTAGCGAAGGTGTACACTCTCCCATTGTTCAATGAGTTTTTATGCCTAGTTCGATGAATCCTTGGGGTTAGTCATACAGAGAACAAGTGTCACATCTAATTTTCTAGTTGAGTGCATTGTAGGATAGCATGATGGATTATAGAAACAGCGTACCATTACATTTGATGCATTGACGAAAACCATAACATGCAGTTGTTTGCTTTTTTAGAGTGTTGGAATGCTATGTTCACATTCTTTGAAAGTGTTAGATCACTTTAATGTAAAAACAGTTCCAGATCAATACATCATCAGGCGATGGACACAGAAGTCTATGGATGCCTTAGTTATTTAGGCTGACAGAGGTGCTGTATCTATCAATCCCAGTCTTAACATTGCAGAGAGGTATAAGATGATGGCTACGTTGTTGATACGCTTAGCTGCTTGAGCTGCCGAGTCTCAAAGTGCAACCGAAGATGTTATTTCTATGGCAACCAAAATGAGTTGTAAGATTGGAGACAAATGTGATGTATTGCCAGCACGTGAGATGAGAGAAGGGAAGTCGTTTGAAAGAGATTTGGGCCAATATGATGTGACAACCATGAAACCTTCATCTCGAGTAGCTGAATCACAATTTCCAAATCTAAAAGGTATAAAGAAGCGTGAGACCTACAAAACAAGAAAACGGTTGAAGAGTTTTCTTGACAAATGAAGATCACGAAAAGCACGCAAAATGAAAGGCAAACCAATGCACTAGGTATGTGTTGTACACCAATATTACTGTAGTGCTGTTGCATTCCCTATTTGTTAATATAAATTTTATTTACATTCGTACTATTAAGTGAAAAAGTTTACGTGTTGAAATAACTAGGGGAGCAGCAGGGCCAACAATGTCCTCGACACATAGAAAAGGTCATGAGAAAAATAATTACTGCACAACTGAAACTTGTCACGCCTTACAGCAATCGGTGGGTAACATCCTTGTATATCCCTTAAATATAATATAAATTTGAAGGCACTTAGCAAATATATTTAGGTGAATTTTTTTTTTCTTCTTGTGTAGCAAACATTGCTAAGTAATGTGACATTTGTACTTATACAGTGTAGCACGACTAGCATTCCACCAGCTTCTCTATCAAAATTTTCGCTCATGGAAATGGTACATTTCACAGCTTGAACTTCTTCCTCGATTTTCTTTAAGCCATAATGGCCATAATTATGAGATACCCTAACATACAGTGGTGTTTTGGATAGACGCTGCACCTCTCTATTCCCCATTTCATACAGCAGGACGGTCCTCTTTTGATGAACCAAGTCGAAGACTTGCTGTTATAGATAACATAAGATGGTACGTAAACAGACTTTGTGTGCACCTCTTTGTTCTAATTTTCTCATATGTACTCTGTATGACTTTTGATACTCATCAAATGAAAGCTTTAATCTGTACAAGATCATGATGTCTTAAATCTTTTTCTCTTACTTCTTGATGTTGTCAGTTCTCTTGGCAGGAATGCCTTTTCTTTTTTAACCTTCACCTGAAATGAAAATTCATGCTTTAGGAGTCTTCTTATGTTTTCTTTCTTGTTTTTTTTTCTGGAAAAAAAAAGAAGGAATAAATATTTGTATATCTATGGATGACAATCTGGAGATCAATGTGCTTAGAGAAATGTCTGTATAAATCAATAGAGATCGTAACCTATATTCTATATATGCACATGTTTTAGGCTAGTTTGCCGCTTGATGGGCATTTGCATAACTTCTGTGGTTGTGCTTTAGAAGCATCAATGGATAATTCTGCTCTTGAATACCATGCTTGTAGATGCTAATTTAGGCTTGACATACCATCAACTTGAATTTCCAAGTGTGTTTTAGCAGATGCCGTTACAAGGAAAGTTTTGAGTAGAGCCGCAAATGCCGTTACACTTTTTCTTTGATTTCCTTTTGTTTATTTCCAATGAATTATTAGGAAGTTGTGATACACAACTGAATTTGTTACTTTCACTTTGTCCATCATTACAATAGGGTTGCAATAGAAAACACTTTTTTTTTTTTTAAAATTTTGGGAAAAACATGGATAGATCATAGCCAGGTTTTCAAGTTTTTCCTTAAATGCTTGCATCACGTTTCACAACCACATTAATATGGCCACATTAAAACACATCAACACCTGCCACAAATATACAAACACCATATATCATACATTAGCGTAAACTGCCAACTATATAGCCAACCTTTCACAACCACATAAACACAGCCACGCAAAAACATAAACATCTGCTACAAATACACGAACATCATATATAAACACACGAACACTTGCCAACTATATAGTCCCCTTTTTACATCTACATTAACACAACCACACAAACACATGAACACCTACCACAAATACATGAACATGATGCATAACCACATGAACATCATGCATAGCCATATGAACACCTGTCAACCTTTCACAACAATACTAACATAGCCACACAAATACATGAACCCTTGCCACAAATACATTAACATCATACATTACCACATAAACACAATCCTCAATATATAGCTAACCTTGAGGAACAACATGAACACAACTTTCACAAACATATGAACACCCACCACAAAATAAATGAACATCCTACATAATTACATGAACACCTGCCAACCATATAAAAAACCTTTCACAACTACATTAACAGCCACACAGATACACAAACACCTACCACAAATGCATGAGCATCATACATATCACATGAACACAATCCTCAGTATATTCCCAACCTTTCACAGCCACATGAACATAGCCACACAAACACATGAACACCTATCACAAATACATGAACATCCTACACAACCACCTGAACACCTGCACAAACACATGAACATCTACCACAAATACATGACCATCCTACAAAACTACACGAATATCTACCAACCATATAGCCAACCTTTCACAACCACACAAACGCATGAACACCTACCATAAATATATGAACATCCTACATAACCACATGAACACCTGCCAACCATATAGCCAACCTTTCCCAACCACACTAACACACCCACACAAAAACATGAACATCTGCCACAAATGAACATCATTCATAACCACATGAACATAAGCCTCGTTTAGGCATCATTCACAACCACATGAACACAGACAAACCTGCACTAATTATCTCATGAACTAACCAATCAAAAACAAAATTAAAAACACCGTTTATATATCATACATTAAAGTTGAAGCACAAACACCACAAGTTTGATTAAGACCATATGGCATTCATTAAACATGGATAATAATGTATCACCATTACTCCTATACATCGATAACAATACTATGTAACATATACTCGATAAACAACAACCGTTCATCCTTGTTTAATATCCATTAAACATCTAACATGCAAATATAGTCTATAGAGGGGCTCAGTAGAATTCAAAAAACTGGCAAGCTTTCTTATGTCAAGCAATAACATTTGTGTTGCTGCTCAGTTACAACACCTTGCTCTGATTCAGAAACCTTAGTCACACTATGAAGGGGAGCCTCCCACCCACTTAGTGGTGTAGCATTTCCAGATGATAAGTTAGTTCTCCATGTTCGAGCATCTCCAGCACCTTATCTGTCTCTACCATCATTTCTAGTGCTTAGCAACCCAGCTAGACAACTTCAGCTCGTGGCATATCCGTTCCCACTCCTCATTTGTAGTGGCTCTCATTAATGCCCCTCAGGACTACACATGGTACTGATTGGCATTAACCTATCTAATTGAGTTTCAACAGAACACAAAATTAGATCTATGTACGTAAAAGAGATGAAATTAAAATCCGATATTAACACTTTCTTCTTGGATTACCTTGGTCAGAAATGGGTCAATTCGACCTCACCACCATTTTAAGAATTGTATAGCTATAATTTCAGTGTCACGCCTAATAACAAGTAACAACAAATAGCATACAAACACTATTAGACAAATGCATCATATTAAATTCTTTCGCAATTGTGGATAACTTAATTGAAAGTTTACTCCATGTTTATGCTGCATTGAGATATACTGGCTGCATAAATCTTGAATGGCCTAGACAATGGGAAAGCAAAAGGGTATACCAGTCTCGGGACCGTATCGAAGATATGTCCCTGCAATTTAAATAAGAAAAATAGCATCTTTTTAAATCTTCTTTAATTATTGTTTATATAGTAAATGATCAATTATAAAACGCTGTAATTTAATGATTGAGGTGAAATAGGGAGAACTAGCCACAAATTTGGTAAGTGCTGAAATAAACATTGATGATGCCCCAGGGGTAGGGTCAAGAATATTGATGTGCCTCAGTGTAACATCAATTGACAGAACAAACCATATAGTGTTCACCTTAAACGGAATAAAAAACTGCATGTTAGGATTTGGAAACAAATCATGCCACACAAACACGAAATTCAAGCAAATTATACTAACAATATTTGACGCCAATGAAATACAACAAAAAACAAGAACAGAAGTTAGTTATATACCAAATCACGTTGGGTAAAATCAAACCCTAACTTGGCAGAATCGAAGCAGTCTTTGAAGTTCTTGACAAGGACTGATGTTGCCATCTTCTTAGTCAATGTCAACATCAACCAATCCTGGTAGTATAAGGTTTAATGGCATAGAATTAGCTTCGACTTTATTGTGCACAGTAAAAATGTTAAAATAAATTAAAAAATAGATTATTTGCTTACAGCAGTTTGAATGCCAAAGATGTATCTCATGCACAATCCATGCCATGCAGTTTGATTGAGCAAGTCCACACAGCAGCCTATCAGCTGGCTATAAATAAAAAATAAAACTACTATATATCTCTAGCAATAAAACACACATGAAAAGAGACACATTATGCATATGAAGTACCTTTCTCGTCACGTGCTCCGCCTTATTGAAACAAGCAAGATCATCGTGGTTTAGTGCGTGGCCATACATTCAAACAAAGACCTTGCTTACAAATGAAACAGGAAATTATGTTAGAATACAGTGTTAACATCAATTACAATATTTGAATTAGAAATAACCTCAGCTCACAACATGGATCCTAAGCGTACTTTGCCAGTTTTTTTTTTTTTTTTCCGATATCAAGCAACTTTCCACCGACAGCCTTAACAAACTCATTTGAATCTAAAATTTTGCTCATTGTTGTCCTTCTTAGAGGTAGAGGCATTGTCAATATTGCAATATCATACTGCTAGGCGGTGACAGGAGGCATTGGGGGAACTATATGGCTTATCTTGAGTGCAATCTTTACTCTGGCTACTCTTCTGGATAGAGGGGTGGGGATCGTCTACTCCTGAGAAATCGTTGGTGCATCAATGACTATCGAAGTTGCTGCGCTCGTCTGCCCCGCTGCTCCTCTACCGTATTGACCTCTAATCGGGTTGCTTTTGCAGAGAGAGATCCTGCTACTAAGAGAAGGCTCTGCACGCCTTTCTCGGGCCCTTCTTAATATCGCACTCTATGGTGGTAAAGATGCTCGGGAAGGGGGCTGTTCTTGAGGGGGCTGTTCTTGCGGGGGATGCCATTGTCATCCTCCTCCTTCTCTTCTTCTTCTTCTTCTTCCTCCTCCTCCTCCTTATTCTTATCGTTATCCTCACGTTCACTACTGGACCTATTGGAAGGGCCTGCCGTCTCTGTCATATCCCGGGGGGATCTTGTTAGGTATCTCACGCATATTATATATGGTGCAACAGAAAAATAAGAACGAGATATCAACTCAGGATCTGCATATGTGTGAAAAACAAGACATAAAGAGAACAAAGGTAATAGCTTTACCTTTCTTTGAGCGTCTAAAAAATAAAAATTTTCTTCTTCAAGTTGAGGCGCGATCCAGTAATTCTCTTGATCAAATACCACTTGAGTTGAACACCCAACCACTATAATCACAGTGTGTGATTATCTCTAACAGAAATCCATACGAAGGATCACACTTAAGCACCAAGATGTTTTATGCTAGCATAAACAAGATGGCAACTAGGGTTTATGGTGAAGAACCACGAGAGAGAGAGAGAGAGAGAGAGAGAGAGAGAGAGAGAGAGAGAAGGATCGTGTATCCTTTAGGGTTTGGAGTTGTAATTCGTTAATCACCCCCAGCTAGGGTTTCGTGTGTCTCATCTATATGTTACATGAAAAAATCTACTGGAAAAATACTCCAACTCGGGATTCTAAAACAATTAGAACTCCCTAATTGTAATTGGAAATATCAAGTTCTCACAATTATAATTCGGACCATAAATTATAACTAATTATAATTTGGCCATAACAACTTCTCTTTTTCACAATTAACCCCACTTTGTGTGTGACCTATTAGGTTTCCCAGTCAATTGATAGCGAATATGAATTAATCCAAACGTCTTTGAGACTAATAATCTATAATTAATTAGAATTAATCATATTGATTCTAATTAGGATTGGTTTATTAATTCATCAATTAATAAACCCATATTCTCAGATCATGAGCGGTATCTAGCAACACATTATGACCACCCAAGAGTCCAGGAAGTTAAATGGCTTGATATGAATCCTTCAATAATAAATTACAGTGCAATTAACTCATTTCATCATACAATATCTCATTCAGTTTGAAGTACGGAATTAGTGCTAACTCCCTCCAGAATATATATTAATTTTGGCCTGAATATAATAGTACTTGTACTAGGAACCCACTACTCTAAATGTGTATCAATTGGAACTGTTTCCAATACACAGTCGCCTTAGCCAATGACTTCTTAAGTAGTAATTTCTACAAGTGGCCGTGAGATATTCGCCTCTACTATTAGGAGTGGTGAATCCTTTATTGACCCTCTCAACTACTTTCGTTTGCCTCACAATGTACCCAATATCCATCCTATAGGCGGCCCTCGATCTGGCTCTAGAGATTGGAATCAAAGCACACTGCTCAGTAAACAAAGTACCATAGAGATCTCAAGTCTAAGGATACTTGCACGTTTGCTATATTGAGATTATATCACTGGCACTAAATAGTTATTCATGTGATTATCTCATAGCTAGGTCATCGAATGTCCTTGTTCCATTAAGAAACATCCATGTGTTAACTTTGAGTATCAATACTCACAGATATGAGAACCACCGCCTGATCAAACCAGGAAATCTAACACATGCTAGTCTTAACGCATTAATGATGTCCTGTCTCATTAATACTATGATTAGGGACTATTTAAGTACTAACACTATACAATGTAGTAGGAATCTCATATTATGATCTCTATCATAATTTTCTTAACATAATGTTGTACTAGGGACTTTATCTAACAGTTATATTACATAAAAGTAAACAAAAGAAACTGTAAGATAAATAATGCATTTTATTAAAATAAAATGTGTCATATACAACGTACAAGTGATTGCTTCTAGGGCATAACACTAACAGATCCTCCCTCTCCCGCATCTGCCCCAACCCTATCAGATGACACAGGAACATATGCTCGGGGTACTATACCGGTGTCCTCATTCGCTGCAGGGGCAGTGCTCTTGGTGCATAGATTCCGCACAGTCTGTAAAATACTATTTGCCCTGACCAAGCACTGGTTGTAAAGGGTTTCGAACTGTTTTTGTAAAAATTTAAAAAATAATCAGTTTGTATAAACAAAATAAGAAACAATAAATTGTACAACTTATAGCTCCTCAAAAATACGGCCAGCATCTGGATGCACGTGGCCATGTGCTTGGGCCTCAAATACGCCCCCAAAATTGATTGTAAAAAATAACAGCACACAACAGAATAAAAAACCACTGACATAAAGAAATCCCATGAACATTACCACAGTATACAGAATTCATGCATATGAATTATCTCTTACCTCTCCTCTCCCAAACCCCTCACCTTGTGTTAGCTCTCGTTGAATTTTGGTCTACACTTCTATGTCCGACCATGCCGCAGCCCTAGGAATAGTCTTCGGCAACTGATGGTAGATCACCCTCAACTGGTCAAGATAATGCAACTACAAATCGAACAGTAAGCATAATGGTCAGTTATGTTGTGAACGAGTGTCTTGCTCATTTAAGAAAATTTAATAATCACGACTTTATTTATGTAAAAAAAAATAAAATTATTATTATTAAAAAATACAGGCATCCCCCAACACATCTCTTTTTGGTTGCTTGGGCTGAATAAATTTCAGCGCACAATTGCTGGCGTACATACTCAGCCAATTCAGGGACCCGATGTCTGCTACATCATGTAAATAATGGGCAACCTCGTTATTCAATTGGGCTCATCCCTTTGGTGCAAGAAATGTGGATACTGTGAGCACGACAAATTTTCTCTTAAACTCGTCCCCGGCCTCTATTGCAATCAACTCAGCAAGAAGTATCGTGCAATTTTCTTGCAGCTCCAGAACGATACCTCCTTGATTCTCATCAGCTGCAACAATCCCCGGCACTCTGCCATTGCCTGGAATATTAATGCAAAGTTGTATATCCCTGGCTGTAACAAAAAGTTATCGCCCCCATCTAATTCAATCGCGCACGTATTTGGGCTGAAATGGTCAATCAGCCAGAAGCACAGGTCGTACCGAGTCTTGCTGCAATTCAGCTGTAGCGGCCTCCAAATCCAATCTATTCTACATCTTGGCACTTGACATCACTCATGTTTGCTACCAAAGCTTTTAGCATCGTCGCTGAGCATTGAATCATGGCATGCTGCTATGAAAATAATAAAAATTATTTGTTACGATTTGGAAGCATTAATACTCTGATAATCTCCAACAAAAAATAATTGTATATTTCAAGTCATGTTAACATGCGTCTTACCTGGTGTGCGCTAGGTCTTTTATGAGTACTTGAACTTGAAGAAGCTTCCCTGTACTATTGGAAGGCAGCTTTTTGCCTCTCTTCCCATTCCCGCCTCTGACCAGTACGCATACCCTGCCAAATAGCTCTGGCTTCTACGAGGGTTTGCCGAACTACATTATCTTTTAGTAACCACAAAGGCACATAAACCATGAACATTAAGCATGGTATTGTCAACTAAGCTTAAGAAGGGTAAGCACAGTGTGGAGGTAGCCAAATTCTTACCCGTGCGTGCCAAGCTCTGCCACCTTGGCTGCTAGATGCTTGCTGTCTATCCATATAATCTTTCCTGAAATGTCAAATGTCCTCGTAAGGCCTTCCCAAAAAGAGGAACTAATTTTTTATTACAAATAAAGCTCACAAAAGATAAATAACTATAATAAGTCCCTCAAATATCTACTTACAAAAACATAAAGTATGTCCCCGGTGGCCTCCTCGGTAAGGCATGCATCTCCTGGGCTATCTGGTTACTTCTTGATAGTCCAGCCGGTTGAGCGCTTGTGGACAGAGCCTCTCGCAAAGAAGCTTGTTGTGATTTGATTCTTCTTTTCTTTGTCATGGTGCTACAGCACAGACATTAAATAAAATACCAAGTGTTAGCGGGGATCAAGAACGGGTAGCGCATGTAGAGCACAAACTCTGAGTCTATACTTCTTGATCTTCTAATGCGACAAATTTTTTTTTATCAATTTAGTTATTTTACTGAAATAATAAGTACTTTAAACCTTACGTTTTTTAGAATATAGATTGTCTAACACATATATATGATATCTTAATGATTCATCAATAGGTACTTCACATAACAAGTTAGGTAATTCAGAATTCATCATCAATATAACCACATGAACACCTGAGACTAGCCCTAAGTCAATGTGCACTAGTTACTACATGAACATACATACAAACACATGAACGAAATACACTATAACATGAGTATATTCCCCAAATATAACATAAACTTGTACTGGTTACTACATAAAATGTCAGACAAATATATGAATACATTCACAAATACATGAACACCTTACACAACTACATGATTCACGCCCAAAGCATTTGGTCAATCTGCACTAGTTGCTACATGAACTAGACACACAAACACATGAACAACTTATGAAACTATTTTAACATGAACCTGAAGCATATCGTCAGTTACACATGGACATTGGCACACAAACACATGAACAACTGGCACAACTACATGAACACTTTACAAAATCACATTGGTTAATTTGCACTACTTACTACATGAACAAGTCACACAAAAACATGAACAGAGGATACAAAAACAGGAATAACTTATGCAACCATATGAACTAGACACCGGAAGTATATTGTCAAACACATGAACAATTGACACAAATACACCAACACCTTACACAATCACATGAACACAAGTCCTAAGCATGTATTTTCTATAAATAACACATAAATAATGGAAGAATATTGCAAAGAGAAAAAAAATAATGAAGGATCAAGGCATAATCAGTGATATAGCATATCAAAAAGTAAAAGACAAATTGTGCTGAAGGGGATGTGAAATGTGCTGAGGGGAAAAGGAAAAGGAAAAAAAAAAAGTGGGTGTACTAGAAATGGAAGTTTGAGAAGGAAAAAAAAGTTGAGCGAGACGAGATTATCTTTTTATACTTGTTACATGTTTTTGCATCAAAATTTCATTACCCTATCATATTTCATTGTAGAACATTGGAGAACATAAAAAATTTGTTACATCAAAATTTCATTGTAGAACATTGCAGAATTGAGTCTAAGGAACCTATCATATTCCCTTCTCCGTTCCTGTCTTTCTCTATTTAGGGTGTATCAGACAAAAGGTCAGTACCCTATCTAATCAAGTTTTGAATGATAAAAGAATATAGTGGGAGAAGGGGGAAAAATCATGTCACTTTACATCCTTCTATCCAAAAATTATCAATATAATAGTACTCTTTTTGGCATTGTTAGCAACGTGCAAAGTTTGCTACGATGGATCAAGAACCACAATGCATTGCAATAGCCACACAAACACATGAACTACATGGACATTGCTGAAGGCTTAAAGGGGAAAACAAAGCACACAACAGAAGCAAAAATTGAAGAAACTGAAGAACAAGAAAAATCCCAAACAGAGTCGGCGTCGGTTCCGGTAGCCTCAGCTGGCACCGGTCCCACTCTGTATGGATTTTGAGGTAAAAAAAACCCTAACCTTTTCTTCTTGTTCTCAAAGTTGGCTGGATCGGAATGTGTGGAACTGGGGTAGGTGTGCTGGTAGAAACCTCTGGTGCGATTCCTGTAAGCTTTCTACTCCGTCTGTGCATGTAGGTGAACGCTAATATCTCGATCTTCTAGTATATGACCTGCCTAATCCCGTTTGATGAACAACTTACAGGGCTAAGGAATATGTTTTCGGGAGAGAGAGAGAGGGCTATGTCATTCTTTTTCCACCAAAGAAGAAGTAGTGAAAAACAACGTACTCCTCTATTTTCCTGTTTAACCTAAATAAAAACCCTAGGTTAAACTGGACTGGACCATTGGACTCTTAGTTTAGCCTTTTGGACTAAATTAATTATTCTAATTAGAACAAATAAATGGCCTAATAAATAATTAATTTTTTAGCCCAAATAAACTAGTCTAATTAACAAGCCCATATTAGTTTAGTCCCAGGTCAATATTTAATTATTCAAATTGGGCCAAAGCCCTAAACAATTAATTAACCTACCAAACTAATTTAATTAATTATCTCTCTCCATAGATTTTTATTTTATCCTAACCCAATAATTAAATCAGACTACCTAAATAAAATAAATTCTATTTAATTTAATTTAAGACGAATTCCTTAACATGTATTTAATTAGGACTCACGGTTTATACTGGGGGTTAAAAGACACATCGCCTTGGCTACTAAAATAATCAAAATACCCTTACCATATAAATAGTGGTATTTTGCATTTTAAATATTTCCTAATATCACCATAAGAAAATATTGACCCCAAGGACAATGCTGCGTTAGCAAAGTCTCCGACCTACAGGTGTAATGACTAAAATACCCCTTTATACATCGCCGTACATTTAGAGAGGAAGAAATGCACTAACACCTCTCTAAATGACATCTACCATCCTTAGGCTTCTAGTCCAATGATCCACGACTTCCTAGATTGTTTCCGCTTTTCAAGGAAGCTACCATAAAGCAAACATCCAAGTTATGTTTCCTAGGGCCTTGGATATTTAGATCATTTAGACAATCACAAGGGGCGATATAGTATAGAAACTATCTTGTACAAGTTTGTCTTAACTAACTAATCATACATACCCAACATACAAGTATATTGGCCCTACAATAGAACCTCAACTATAACATATCAAAGTACATGCTTTCAGCTTCTTTAGACCACCAACTCATACTCAAGTCATAGAGTACTAGTCCATGCTGTAGCAGTAGTAGTCTAGGTTTCTATCATATAGTACTTTTAGAAACCACTACTACAGGTCCTATTCTACATATTCGAAATACGCTTATGTCATGAAGTGAGTGGACTACTCACCGGCTAAAGGTAAGCCATTCTCCATTTGGAATTCATAACATAATAACCTAAACATGATGAGATTCACATTCTCATCAATCGGTTAAGAACAAATATTTATGTGTTAAGTAACCCGTGATCCATACCTTACTGTGAAAGACCTCCATTCACATGGATCACTTACTTAAACATAATGGGTCTTTTTCAAACGAAATTGTGCACAAATAAAATGTAAATTCACAAATAATTTCTGAAAATAAATTCTTTTATTAAAACATTCGATATTTATATCAGAAACCTAGTCTAAAAGGGCATATTACCTAACAATTGCCACACAAAAACATGAACTACATGGAAATTGCCACACAAACACATGAACTACATACCACGAGTACATGAACACCTTATACAATGAAGATACAAGCCCTAAGCATGTGGTCAATTTGTACTAGTTACTACATGAACAAGCCACACAAACACATACACACCTGATGAACACCTTATGCAACCTTATTAACACGAACCACACTATATATCGTCATACTTACTACATGGATATTGCCACACAAACACATGCATACCTGACACAAATGCATGAGCACCTTACACGTGCACATGAACACAAGCCCTAAGCATATGATAGCGCCTCACTGGTTATTATGTTTTCTATTACAATTATTATTTCATTGAAGACTAGCTACTCATATTTTCTTCTAGTTAATCACATGATATTTACTCATTAATCAGCATTAAGATTCTTTACTAGCAATGAAGTCTGTATATCCTCCTTGGATTTTCTTCTTCAAAGCTCTCCAATGACCATACATACAGGAAGCCCACCAAATGTTAGAAATGAAGTTATGTCACTCCTTTTCAAGTTAAATTATTGAAATACAAAGGTATCATGTGTATATAATAATAACTATCTATTAAAATAACATACTTGAGTAATTTTGAATGAAAAATCACTTTCACCTTCAAATTTCTTTCAAGATGTAATTGACAAATTTAGATATTTATCTTAAAAGATGACACTTTGTGAACACCGAAGCAATTAAAAAATTCATTTGAAATCCAAGGGTAATGGAAACACAAATCCCAATCTAACAAATGCACATGGTAACTATATATTATAGAATATACAGAAAGACCACCACCTAGGTCTACTGGGAGCCACCACCCAAGCTCACTGGCTTACTGATTATAGTTATCGCCCCGAGATCAACTATTGCCTTTGCCTTTTTCTCCCAGCGATTCCACACCACTGTACAAGTTAACACAGAAGTCAGGAAATGCAAAAAATAAAGTTTACTTGCATAAGAAAGTCCATCCTTGCGAATAACAAAACTCCTTGATCATGGATTGCACAACGTATACCTTTTCTTTCTTAACTTCAATGAAAGGAGAAAGAGAACAAAAGGACGAAAGAAGAGAGGGAACAGATGAATAACGGGGAGGATGGAAATCAAAGTAGACTGTGCGGTCCCGAAAGGTACTGCAACGCCAACAAGAGAATGGGTAACGGTGAAAGGAGGGATGAATGAAGAGGTTGATAGTGAGGATGGTGATCGGCCCGACTGAGAGAGGAAAAAAATCAATGGTTTTGGGATTCACAGAGGTGGCGTGAAGCGGAAAAAATTTCTCTGCGGAGTTGGTCTCATTTGGCACACAAACATCAACTCACCAGGCCAAACATCCAATCGACACTGTTTACTTGAGGATTTTTTCATCGGCTTGGCTTGGGACGCCTATGAGCTTGAGCCAAAACAGCGGCAAAACGACATGATTTTATCCTTTAATTTGATCTTCTGGTATGGCCCCTTTCTGCCCGCAAGATATATCCCCCTCAAACCGTAATTATAAAAGAGCTGCGCAATTCCCGTACAGGAATTGCACGGCCTCAAATCCAAAAAGATAGGTCTTTTAAAAATTTTGAAAGGGCCGGTCCCACCCACTGTCTCTTGAGTGCATATAATACTATAGCACATCATCTCACATGAAGAATGTTGTTATGTTCCATGTAGAGAAACATAGTCCAATAACAACAACAACAACGCACTGCAATAAAGTTCTTTAGGTTCAATTGGAACAACTTCCTGTACCCTCCCCGTATGCGCTTGGAGTGCCAGTCATTAATTATATTACCTGTGTTTATTGATCCAATTATATCATTTCAGTTGTTAGGAGTGTGGATTTTAGTTAATGTATAAGTTTAAGTTGGTTTGGGGTCTTAAGGTTGGTAGCAAAATTTTAAGGAAGGTTATTGAAGACACTGTTTCGCATATTAGTGATAATATTCATGGGTCATTATATATATATATATATATATATATATATATATATATATATATATATAGTTGATGTAATAGGGGTGAAGAATTGGTGTGTTATTAGTTCACATCTCGTGTGGAAATTGCGCTCAATTTTTAAGTACAATTTATATAATTTTGATGTTTAACAAAATTATTTATATTATTTTGCATTATTACCACTGGAGCAATAATTCAACAGTTTAAACTTACTATAATTTGCATAATTATAATAAGTTTTGATTTTTAAATTTTTTTTTTAGTGTTGGAAATATAAGGGGATTAAGGGTTTTTTTTTTCTTTTTTTAATATAGGAAAGACTAAGTACTTAAAGATATCCAACGATTACAGCCTAGTTGTTCAAGAATAGTAGGAATCAGTCATCTGTGATAACAAATTGAGCATGTTGGATTTTATGAGTATTCGAGCTTTGATAAAGCAAGAACAAAAGGTTTAGAAACACACCTGGTCTTGTTCAAAGGAGACCCCTAGTTTCTGGAAGCAGGAGATAGCAGCTTTGGCGGTCCTTGATGGGTCCACTTTGCCAGCTTGATGAGACTCCATCACCTTCAAATTTTGACAAAGAAGAAAATCAAATATCTAGATTATTTTTCCTCCTAAAATTAATCAACTAATATGTCTAATAAATATCTAGACAATATATTCGAACATGTTTGATAATCTAATTAAGTATTTAAAATTAATTAATTAAGTATTTTTTTAATTAATTATGATTGATAACGAATAATATTAAGTGCTTAATTATTTGGGTGTATTTAATAATAGATTCTTACTATTGTTTAATTATTAAGATATACTAAAACCCTATTAAAAATTTTAAGCAAAATAAAAATTACTTAAATATAAAGTTTGAATATGTTAAATAATATTTATCTTATCATCATCATCATCATCATCTAAAGTCTAATAAAATATACTGTAAGGATGGATTATAATTAATTCAATCTTCATATTCAAACTTCCAATTTATAGAATTTATTACTTAAATATTTAATATTTAAACTTCAATTTTATCAAATAGAGCTTCATAAAGGAATAAGGAGAGAGAGAGAAAAAAAAATCAATATACTTAGGGGCGGAACTAGGGGACCACCCCTAAAATTTTAAAAAATTTGAAATTGACCTTAAAAATATTAAAAATATTATATTTCGTCCTCCCAAAATTTTTTAAAAAATTATAATATTATCCTATTAGTATCACTTATCTTCCAACCTCAAATTTCTTGTTCCATCTTAGACCATAATATTTAGATAGAAAGTCAATTAGAAATGTACATAAAAAGAAATGAAATATGAAAATAGAAAGTAAAAAATGATTCAATGTTTAAATTTTTGCACCCCCCTCTTTTTCCTGTAGATCTCACTTTCCAGAGGAAAACAAGATGAAGATAGCTAGACACCCGTGCCTCTTTATGGAATCTTTTGTTTGTGGTGCCAATTGCAATTTTAATGAAAGAGCTCTCTCTAGAAGTGCTTCTGATTGTGAAAAATAAATATAGAAAGTAAAAGAACCCATAACAAATAAGGATAATACAAAGAAATTATGCAGCTTATATAATAAAAACTTTAAAGATTTCACCGTCATCTCCATTGCACTAAAATCCAAATCATAGCATTTAGGTGAAGGTGCCTTCCTTGAAGAAAGAAGAAAGAAGAAGACTAAAAATTATATGTTGAATCTATTGTTTTCCTTTTTCTTTAGCTGAAGGGAAGGCAAGAATTAAATATAACTTATGTAATAATAGAAAGGGAGGTTAAAAAGTTTTATTGTATGTGTATGCAGTTGTAATTTTATATGGGCACTGGAGTTATGTAACAAGGAGATGCCAACAATTATTAGTGGAAGAAATCCCTGTCCAGTTCGTTTTTGAATAGAAATAGTGCAAACTTACCAATAATATTCATAATTAATATTGATAGTTAATAAAAATCATAAATAAAAATGCTACAAAATGTCTAAATTATCCATGACTAACAAATGAATTTGGAGCATAAAAAAGAAGATAAAAGTGTTGATGAGAGTTATATATAACGAGACACACAATTCTCTATTATATCTACATTATTAGCTGTGAATATTAAAAGTTAAAAATTACCAAAATATTATATCATATAATTCATTCATGTCCTTACATTGGCAATATTGCCAGAGCAACTTTCCTCCTGTCAGCGCAATTTTTGCTTGAATAGCAATTTAACCTTCTGATCAATCTCATAATATTTTGCAAATATTTCTTTACTCCTTAACTCTCTCTCTCTCTCTCCACGTAATCTTTCTTTCTCTCTCCTAATCCCCTCTCTCCTCTCTCTCTTCTCTATCCTCATGGCTCCCTCTTTTCTCTCCTCTTTCCTCTCTCGCACGTATTTCTCCTTCTCTATCTTCTCTCTCCTAAGGAAACTACTAAAATCACAAGCACATATTATTACATTCTTAAATGATCATGTGCCTAACTAGCAATGGCAACTAGACTGGTTCGGCCTCAGCCAAGCCGGGCCGGGCTGACTACTGTTCTCTATGCCGATCCTAGGGCCAGGCCTAGGTCTTAGGCCGGTTCGGGCCATTTGGTCCGTATTACGTTTCTTAATATTTTTTTTTTTGCTTTTAGGCCCCTAACGGCTATATTTTCTGACCTAACTCCCAAAACTCTATAAATATCTCCAATTCACCCCAAAACTCCTCAAACACTCTCTAACTCTCTCCAACTCTCCCCAATTCTCTCAAACTCTCTTATTTTCATTCATTTTTCTCTCATAATCTTCAAATCTCTTTATTTTCTCTACAAAAAGTGTTAGAATAGAATTTATTTTTAAATATATTTTTCAAAAATTCAAGAAAGTTTTCATATTTTGAAAGATTGTTGAGTGGCCAAATAGTGGATACAAGAAGTAAGGCTCCACAAAGTGTTGTTGTTCTTAGCCATCAACTAGTTAGTATTTCTTAATCTTATATTCTTATTTTTTAGCTTTATTAATTGTTTATTTGTTTTAGTTATTTGTTTAATTTTTAAGTTAATTTGTTATTTATAATTTTCAATTCTCTTATTTCATTATTTGTTAATACTTTATTTCATTTTTTTGAACTTTTATTTGAATTTTGATTGATTTTTTTTTATAGAAATAATGGATCTAAATCAATATCACCATTTTTTGTCATCACAATCACTTGCACATTTTGATTTCAATATAGATCAAACCTTAAATTTAATAAATAATGAAATAGGTAATGAAAATAAAGGCCTTACTAGGCCTAGCGTTAGTGTTTCACAATCACAACCAACTCCAACTATTAATCCTAATGAATCTAATATAGGTAAGGATGTGGATGATGTTGAAACTTCAGAGGTTATAGCTAAAGCAAAAACATCAATGATTTGGAATCTTTTTGAAAAAGAAAATGATAATGATAGGGAAACATATAAAATATGTAGGGTGGTATATGTATATAAGAAGGGAGGAGGGACGAGAACGTTAGTTAGACATATGAAAAGGTTACATAATGATTGGTTAGAAAACCCACTTAAACAACAATAAATCCATACTATAAGAAGTCAAATTATTGGTAATTTTCAATACAATCATTAAAAAAAAAAAAAAGAAGTAGATTTGCTAAATTGATTGTTCTAACTAAATTACCTTTCAATTTTGCAGAAAGTCCACATTATAAACAATACATGCAATACAATTGTCAACTTTCATGGAAAAGGATTCTTAGAGCAACATTAAAAAATGATATAATAAAGATATATAAAGAAATGAAAGAGTATCTAATTGCTATGTTTGATTCTTGTAATTGGAAATTTGTTCTTACTTGTGATGGTTAGACTACAATTATTAATGAGTCGTAGTTGTACATTACATGTCATTGGATAGATCATGATTGGTTAGTACAAAAAAGAACTATTTGTTTTAAATTATTTGAATATCCTCATGTATGTATTAGTATAGTTAGAATGATTACTCAAACATGTCGTGAATATAGGATTTTAAATAAAATTATTTATATTTCTTTAGATAACGTTTCAAATAATGATTCTGCCATAGCAATTTTGAAAAATACTATGAATTCTATATTAGATGGTATTTTATTTCATACTATGTGTGCTTGTCATATACTTAATTTATGTGTTAAGGAAGGATATAAATATGTTGATGATACTGTTAATATAATTAGAAATGTTGTTTTATTTATTAAAATTTCTCCAACTAGGCAACACAATTTTAAGGCTTTATGCCGAGAATAAGGTGTATCTTTTAAAAAATTTAGGTTAGATTGTAAAATTAGATGGAATTCAAGTTTAAATATGTTTGAAAATGTTATACCTTTTCAAAATCAACTTATTAAATTTTGTAATAGTAACAATTTTCAACCTTAACTAACTGAAACCCATTTTGAAAATTGTATGACGCTTTCAACGTTTTTATTTACTTTCAAAGAAGCAACTGAACTTTTATCAGAATCTTATTATCACATTACTGATCATATTCTTACAACACTTGCTAAGGTAGCACATATTTTTTGTGAGTATATGAACCATCCCAAATATGGTAAATTTATGAGAAGTATGTTTGAAAAATATAAAAAATATTATGAAGATATTCCTATTTTATATTGTATAGCATTGTGTATGGATTCTCGAGTAAAAACGGCTAGATTTCATAATATTATTGAATATCTATATGAAATATTATATTTTGATAAATTTCAAATACTTAGGCAATGTATGATAAAAGATATAAAAAATAAAATGGCTAAAACTCTATCTAACATGTATAATTTGTATGAGTTTGAGCCTTCTTGTTTTGGTTCTCCTACTTTAAGTAGGCAAGCTTCATCATCATCTAGTAGTCATTTTCAACCACTACGAAAATCTACCTCTTCGATTTTATCAGTATTTAATCCATGAGGTATCATAAAGCGTTAAAAAAGATCATCTACCACATACAATGAGATGACAATTTACTAAATGCAGCCATTGATAGAAAATGAAGATCAATATTTTGACATTTGTGGTTGGTGGAAGACTCATGTAAGTCAATACCCCATTTTATCTAAAATGATACGTGATCTTTTAACACCACCTGTCTCCACAGTGCCATCAGAAAGCGTCTTTAGTGAGAGCGCTCGAATAATTGATGAAAGAAGATCTTGATTGACTTCTCATACTTTTGAGACGTTAATGTATTATAGTAGTTAGTTTGCAGCTAAAAATATGACGGCTAATTCATGTATTGTTGATGATGACTCAAATGATGAATGTGGTGAGCCAAATAGTTAGTTTAATATTCAAATAATTAGGAACTTAGGATAAGTAATATTATATATTTAATTTTACTTTTAGAATATTTATTCTATTTTTAAATTTTGATTATTATAATATTTTTAAGAGGTTTAGGCATCAAGTTCCCCTCTTATGTAATATTTATTTTATTAATTAATAAAATAGGTAAGGGTCCAAGCCAAAACCCCCACCACTTAAAGATGACTTTTTTATAATTTTAAAAAATTATGTTATTTAAGTAGTAATAAAAAAATTACAAAATAATTGAATATCAAAATTTGTAATCGAATTAAGTGAGAAAAAATAAAGAAGGAGAGAGTAAGGCCCGGGATTGGCCAGCAGGCCTCATGGGCTAAGGGTCTGGGCTGTGCCGGGCCAGACCTAGGGTTTCTGGCCTAAGACTCTGCACGGATTGACCCGCAGACTTGTGGGACTGGCCTGCACGGCTCACTGGCCAAGCCCATGGCCCGAAACCGTGCAGGTGGACCCACATGCCTATGCTATGCCTAACCATCAAATATATTTTCCACCGTCACTTGAAGATGCTATATGTCAAATCTCATATATTGTGACTAATACACACGTCCACAGTTTTAACCTTGCGCTATGCCTTGAAGCACAAAGGACATAGAAAATCATGCACCAAAGTCAATTACTATACATTTGTCTCCCATTATTCTCATACTTGTGACCGAAATTCACAAAGAAAGTGGGACGATTCAACCATATAATATACTAGGTACAAAGATTAACCTTAAAAATTACTAATATGTGTAACTCTTTAAGACTAATCAAGGAGGGGTGTTACACTATAAGCACAAACTTTGTCAAAAGAATTATCCCTTTCCAAAGTTTTCATATGCATATAGTTTCAAATATCATATATAGTTCTTATAGTAATTGAAACTAGTTGTTCAAAGTTATGCTATGGCTTTTGCAATCATTTATATGCATGCTGGTTTCAATTATGAATGCTTTATAAAATAAATGCAAGGATTTCTACTCAATGTATCATAACTAAAGAATTTATCAATGTTAAGCATGCTTATACAATTTATAATCATATAGACTTCCAAATAATATACAACATTTCATAAAGTACTAAAAGCATGCTTTCATAGTATAAATTGAACTCAATTTAATATAAAAGAGTTTACATAAATACATGGAATATTTATAATAGCAACTTGCATTTGAAATCATTTCATGAATGTGGGGACTTACCTTAAGTCCTAGCAAAAGTGAGAAAATCTCAACCTCATTCCTTGATTCAAGACCTTGAACACCCACCAAATCTAATACATAAATGAACATATATTAATTCCTATAATCAAACTCATGCATATGCATCATTCCCTTATGATAATCATGTTCTTAATCATTCTAAGCTCACAATCCTATCTCACACCACCCCTATCCCCATCAAAAATCAATACATTAATCCTTAATTATCTAACACATATAACATGAATTCATTTTATAATCAAGCTCAACAATTACATATTATCAAGTGATCATACAATAATTCAAAATGTTTTACAAGTAGAATAGTCATATAAGTAGTTTATCATGCGCACAAGAAATAGAAATAATCATCATTAATCAATCCCAAATCATTATATAAATAAATCAAGTTAAGATCATAAAGGGTTCATAGCAAATTCATAAGTAAATCAGTAACTTAGAGTTAATAGGGCATAATAGAACATAATTTGAGTTGATTAGTTAACTAAGCAAATGAGCCCATAATTTCACTCAAAATTTTCAGAACGTAACTTCAATATGCGTAGAAGATATTGTATAAATTTCACATAGAAATCATACTTCTTGAGCCATTTGCATGCTCAAATTTAGCGCACTACTACAGTAACTCTGAAAAATAGTTTTGACAACAATTTTCAATAAATTACTGAGAATAATATACAAGTTAATACATATACACAACACATATACAACATACCTACACATATATATGATACATATATATACACAAATATATATGTATACATATAACACACACACACAGACACACACACACACACACATATATAATTTAAAAAATTTATATGATGTTAATTATATCATCATTTTTATTAAATAATTTAAATAATACATATATTACATAATATATACATATATATATCTGTATATATATATTGTATATGTATGTGTTATATATATATATATATATATATATATGTTCATGTGACATTGAAGTTTTATGTGTAAAAATTTCAAACCAAAATTCAAATGGAAAGCGTTCAAATAATTCACCAAATTTGCACCATAATCACAGTTTTTCAGACGGAAAATGAAGCAATGTAAAAATCAATAGAAAAACTTCTAGCTATGACATTCATGCAAAATTAATGTCAAATTACTCCTAAGACATGATATTTTTATATAAAAATAGTTTACATTAAGTTCCCAACCAAAATCATTCTGATTTGAAACAAAAACTTTACATGGACAACAATTCCAGTAATAATATTCTATTTTCTAAGCAAATATAAACATTAATCTAACATCAATACTTCACAAAACTCACATATTTAATCATATAAACTCAGATCTACATGGCCCAAAACAAGATTATATTAGATTCCTAGCATACAAGTGATCAAAATAGCATTTTTCCAAGAAATATTCAAACCTGTCCAGAAAATCAACTTTGATCCACTTGAAAAATCAAAGAGAAAAAGGTTCCAATTAATTACCTCTTTGAAGAAACCACTTGAGATCTTTAATTTACAGCAAAAAAAGGCTTCAAAATTCAATTTTCAAGCTAGTATTTTTCTTTGTGTTCAAGAAAATGAAAGGAACAATAGAGGAAGAGGGATCTTGATTGAGGGAAAAAGAAAGAAGGGAGAAAAATGAAATTTTGAGGGAATTGGGGAAGGTTGGCTGAAATTGGGGATTAGGGTCTCTTGGATTTTCTTTTTGTGCAATAAAAATCAATGGTCTTGATTAAATTACTTAAAGAAAAAAAATATAAATCAATAGTTGTGACTTAAAATAATTGAAAGGTTAGGAATTGTTTAATGAAGGGCTAAGATCTTAAAAGATGTATGGTCTTGATTTAATTATATTGAATAAGAATTAAATTGGGGAAGGCTGAATGAAATTGGGGATTAGGGCTCTTGGACTTTCTTTTTGTATAATAAAAATCAATAGTCTTGATTTAATTACTTAAAGAAAAAGTATAAATCAATGGTTGTGACTTAAAATAATTGAAAGGTTAGGATTTGTTTAATAAAGGGCTAAGATCTTACAAGATGTAAGGTCTTGATTTAATTATCTTGGATAAGAATTAAATTGAACGGCTTAGATGGTGTAAAATGTAAGGTTAAGAATAAGACAAATGGGTGATTATGATTTATTTAAGTGGAGAGTCAAGATGAATTCAAGTGTAAGGTGGTTATCATTAAAAGTGTAAGTTTAGGATTAAATCCCCTTGGATAAGATGTACAAATAGGTGTCTTAGATTTAACATGATGTAAGATAGAGATTATTTCAAGTGTATGGGTAAGATAAAAACAAATAGATGATCGAAATTAAATTATTTGAATAAGTTATAAAATAGATGTCTAGGATTTTAATAGAAATATAGGGCTAAGATTAAAAAATCCCAAGGGCATAAAGTGCTCCAAGGGTGGCAACACAATAGGGGTAAAATCAAGATTTTAGAAGCTTTTGAGTATACTAGAGATTGATTTAATAAAAATAGTCTTGTGCAAAATAAATAAATTCAAATAGTTGACAAATAGTTCAAACGGTTCAAAGTCAAGGTCATACAAAAGTCAAAATTAATTTAAGTAAAAAGTTAAAATAGTCAAAATATTAAAATGGAGTTTCTATTTAATAAAAGTCAACATTTAGTCCTTTGTAAAATTGATTATAAAGATTTACTCTAAACACATAAATTTTCACTAAATAATATTCTAATAAATAATTTCCTATTCCTAATATAAAATTATTCATTGCAAATCGTCACGATATAATTACATAAATATGGACAAGTTTCTCACACAATTATCTCAAACATATACAAAAGCCATAAAAATTAAACATACTATTTATTCAAGTAAATTCCCTTCATATAATATGCTCATGAATGCAAACCTCACTAGTGTATGAATACGCTAGGTATTACATACTATATTTATCATTTGGTATAACCATTTAGGTCATTCAGGAGCTATTGTGATGCAAAGAATTATTGAAAATATGCATGGTCCTCCCTTGAAAAGTTAAAAGATTTTGACTTCAAATAAATTTTCATGTATTGTATGTTTTCAAGAGAAATTAATTATTAAACTATCTCCAATAAAAGTGGAGTTTGAATCTCTAGCATTTTTAGAAAAGATTTAAGGTGATACACTACAAAAAAAAAAAAAAAAGGAACAAATACGACGGAGACAAAAACGACAGTCCAAAAACCATCGTAATAGGTTGCTTTATACGACGGTTTAGACATCGTCGTATTAGTGAGGGTTTATACGATGATTCAACACCAACCGTCGTATTTGGTCACCAAATACCACAATTTACCTGAACCGTTGCAATAGATAGGGCTAATACGACAGTTAATGTAACTGTCATTTTTAGTCTAATTATAACAAAATTTACCAAAATTATTTTAAATTTTATTTGATTATTTTCAAACTTAGTCACAATACTTTTGGTAATGATTATAATAAATTTAACGGCCCACATAAATTTAACGGTCGGATCGTTAATTTGATATCTTTATATTTGTAAATATACTAAGATATCTTTCTATTTTATAGATATTACTGCACAAATGTGATAAAATTAAACGAATGACCTTCAAATTTGGTCGCTAAACTTGTTTTAACTTTATAAATATATCTAATGGCTAGATCATTGATTTTTCAAATAAATTTTTGTTTACATCTTAAGTTTTCATATATTTGTATTAAAGAGTTTGAATTTTATTTTAATTATTAGTTATTCTATTATATATATATATATATTATTTATATACAGTATAATATATTCTTATTAATTAGTGAGTATTAGATTAATATGCTATATAACACAAATAATTTTTTAATTACAAACATACATATGTGTGTGTATATATATATCTACATAGCTAGCTAGAGTATACTATCTCTTAATTATTACATTTAATTATATATATAGACATTCTATCTATAATTTTTATTGTAAAAGTATATTTTATATAATTTTATTTGTCACATTAGTAATATATGTATATAAATAAATAATAAATAAAAATTATTTTTTTAAAAAATTAAGGTTTAATACGCCTGCTAATGATTAGCCATCGTATTATACGCATTTAATATGACAGCTAATGATTAACCATCGTATTAAATGCATTTAATACAATGGCTAATAATTAACCGTCGTATTAAATACATCTAATACGACGGCTAATTATTAACCGTCGAATTAGATGCATTTAATACGACGGTTATTAAAAGCCGTCGTTTTTTGTCTTGAATAAAAATTTCTTCCCTCTTTCTTTGATTTCAGCCTCAACACTCCGTCGCATTCCATTATTCCTTAAGTCTTCTTCGGCTCTGGACTGTTTTCTTTAGTGGGTTCTTTTGTTCAACTCCGGCGCAGTTCTTTCTTCTCCGGCAGACACCCTTCTTCCCTTGTGGTTCTTCTCTGGTGTAGCTTCTAGTAAGTGTTCAGACATTAGATCTTGCTGTTGAACTGTTTCTGTCTTCTTGAATCTATTTTTGAATCTATTTTCTTTGAATCTGTCTTCTTGTATTTTCTTGAATCTATCTTCTTTCTTTTCCGACAGACACCTTTCTTCCCTTGTGTGATTTATTTATCTTAAGAAGCTGAATTTAAGCTTTATTTGGCTTTAGCCAAACTCCCCTGAAAAGCGCACACATCCACCTACCATTTTGAGTTTTAAACTTCTAAGGAAGTGGGCATTGTTTATTAGAAAGGAATTCAGGAGAAAATTTGGTTTTTGTGTTCTTTCCTAGTCAACAGCCGCTATCTTGAATCTTAAACTGCTTACTTTCTTGCTTAGTGTATTCATGGGATGTCTAACTTGATTTTGTTCCCAATCTCTACTTGTCCGACATATTTAATTTTGCCTATTTGATATCCCGAGAATGTTGTTTCTTTGGTGCTGGCTATCATCAAGCACTCCATTTCCAAGCTTCTGTTAAGTGATCAGCTGTTGATTCCTTCAATCACACCACTCTAGAAGGCTTTCAGTATCATGGATTTCAAAATTGAAATTGGTTATAGAAAGTCTCCTAAAGCTAACATTGTTATCTCTGGAAATCTGAATTTTATGCAATTTAACCAACAAGAGGTTTGCATCTTCTGATTTTATCTTTTGATTTTATCATCTTTTATTTTGTCTTTTGATTTAATAAAATCTGATTTGTACGCAAAATAGAATCTGATTTTATCTTTTGATTTAATCATCTTCTATTTTGTGTAATTATCTTTTAAAGGGATTAGCAACCAGAAATTTAAAATTTGATTTGTATGTTTAAGTTTAAATTATCATTTATCTTATGAATCATTATTACTATTATTTAAAAAAAACTGTATTATCAAAATTTTTATCCAAGCCTATTTTAATAGATCTTTAATGCTTTATCATTTATAGTTTTCATTTGATTTTCCATTTTCCTTAGCCACCATTTTATCTTGTTAGCAGCTATCTTTGTCCATTTCTACAAGAGCTTAAGAGTAGGAGTAGTCTGGCCGCCATTTTTCTTAACCACTAGGCTTAAGAGAATCTTTTAAGTTTTAGAAAAGTACTTTGGTTAGTTAAGTTTGATTTTTGAAATTCTCTTGGAAGTATGCTGCAAGCTTATTGTGTAGAGACTTTATTAGTATCAAGATTTAGAAAACAAAGGATCAAGCTATCTTTTCTTTTCCTCTCACTGCTTTGCCATCAAACAATCATAGTGCTGATTTTGTTCAACCAATCCACACAAGCTGGCCGGCCAAAAGAATTTTCTAGAATCAAGAGTTTCTAGGATTGTAAACTCTATCACAACTTCCTCACATTTCAAAGTTTAGAGACTTAACTAGGCCATTCCATTGCTATCCTTTCCATACACCCTACCTCATATTTTTCAAATTAGCTTTTGATTTAAAATTTGTAATACTCTTCTATTATGGTAGCTAAAGAAATGTTTGAGGACGACTTCCTAGGAAGTTTGTGGCCTGAGAAGGCAAACTTTGCTTCAAGTTTAAATTGAGGGTTTGAACTTGATTTCAAATTAGGTAAAACCATAAGAAATCAAAAGAAGACATATAATTATGATGATGACAATGAGATAGGTAAAATAATATTGTCTTGATCAATTTCATTTCTTTTCTTATCTTTGGGTTTTACCAATTCATAACTTTATATTTCTCTTTAAGAGGTGTGGCACTTTATTCTAATTAGCCAGCGAATGACACTTTTTTATATTTCATTACTAGATCCCAGTAAGTGATGAGTGATCATTCTCCATGAGTGATGTGTGATAATTTCTTATGGGCAATGGGTGATTACTCTTAATGAATGGTTCAGGTATGTTTTTTTTTTAAAGTTTTTTGTTTGTTGACTTAAATTCTTGAGCACATCTTGAGGTGGCTTAGTGCCTGGAAAATGTGTACTTATAGGGGAAACTCTATCAAAATTTTTTCAAATATTTAGAATTATAAATGTGTTGATCAATTTGTGCTTTTAAGAGTGAAAACAATATGATATTGAAATGGTATCCATAGAGGTTCTTGAAGTTTAATGATGTTTTTAATAAATGTTAATGATATTTTACAATATTCCTTGATAGAGGTTAATGATATTTTAATATGGTTCATAGAGGCTCATAAACAATATGATAAGTGGCAATACGTTTATTATAACAAAAATTGTACATTGACTGAAAATATTGATAAATGAATATGAGGATGAACCGATCATGGATTGATTTACAAGACTGTTTAGGTGATGAATATAATAAGGATTTGGATGCCTTTGTAGAATTTGCGTTAAGAGACAAACTTGATGGATCCAAAATCCATTGTCCTTATATGAAGTTCCAATAGGTATCTTTATAGTACCATAGAGGTCAAATAACATTGCCAAATGTGGGGTTTTATGCATTGGTACAAAAAGTGGAGTGTTCATGGGGAAACATACTTATCATCTCGCAATACAACTAGCAACATTCCTTCGGCTAAGAACGAACAAGGAGATGATATAGTTAGGATGCTTCAAGATATTAATGGCATTAGTGACTTTAATAATACAACTGAAGAGCCTAAAGATTTGAGAGAGATACATAAATTGTTAGAAGAGGCTAATATAGAGTTGTATCTAGGTTGTACTAAGTTTTCTTCACTGTCATTTATTATGAGATTATTATATTTAAAAGTCCTGAATGGGTGGTCGAACAAGTTTGTTGATATGCTACTTAAGCTTCTAACTGATGCTTTTAGTGAGATGAGTGTGAAAATTGCCAAGAATTACTACGAGGCTAGTAGGATAATGAATATTTTAGGAATGGAATGTAAAGTCTGGGATGCTTGTCCAAACAATTGCATAATATATAGAGGGAAAAATGAGGACACACAACTTTATGAGATATGCAATGCTCCGAGGTACAAGAAAGAGGCTAGTATAGTTGCATGCAAGCGTATTAGATATTTTTCGTTGTCTCCGAGGTTGAAGCGATTATTCATGTCTGGCAAAACTGCATTCCTTATGAGGTGGCATCAGGAATGTCGTGTGAAAGATGGAGTCTACAGATACCCAGTTGATTCTAGGGCTTAGAAAAAGTTTGATGAGTCGCATTTGGAATTTACAAGTGACTGCCGAAATGTTAAACTTGGATTGACTTTGGATAGATTTAGTCCGTTTGCAAATATGCACATATCACATGGTACTTGTCTTGTTATTTTAATACCATACAATTTGCCACACTGACTATGCATGAAGCAACCTTATTTTATTCTGTCAACTCTTATCAATAGCCCCAGGAGTCCAGGAAATAAGATTGACGTATTTTTGCAACCATTGATCGAGGAGTTGAAACAATTATGGCTTGACAGTGTGATTGCTTATGATGCTGAGGCAAAAGAGATGTTCTATTTGCGTGCAACTATTATGTGGACCATAAGTGATTTTCTAACCTATGGTAATCTCTCTGGCTATAGTGTTTATAACCAGAGAGCTTGTCTAATATGCGGTGTCAACTGTTTATCTTACCGTTTGCCTAACGGTGGTAAATATTGCTTCTTATATTATCATAGATTTTTTGAACTGCCACATAAGCATCGTAGGGATAAAGTTTCTTTCTATGGTGGAATAGAAATACGACAAGCACCAAAAAGGTGTACGGGGACAAAAATTTTGACAGAACTTCAAGGTTTTTTAACAGAATATGTAGTAGATGATATGAAAATCAGAATGTAGACTAACTACGAACGGAAGTTTGGCATAGTTTCTTATAATTGGAAGAAGAAGAGTATTTTTGGGAGCTGCCATATTAGGAGAGTAATTTGATGAGACGCAATCTGGATCCGATGCATATTAAGAAAAATTTTGCAGATAATCTGTTGTTTATAATATTGGGTGATAGTACTTCTTTAAAAGATAACTTCAAAGCTTGTCAAGATTTACATGTAATGAATATTAGAAAGTTTTTACATCCAATTTTAAAATGTCTGGAACTTGATATAGTTTGCCACCAGCTCCTTATACAATGAGTAGGTTAGAAGTTGAAGTTTTTTTGACAGTATTGAAGGAATTGAGAGTTCTCGATGGCTATTGTTCAAATATTTCTCGATAGGTAAACACAAGAAGAAAGACTTTGGGAGGTATGAAGAGTCATGATTCCCACATTTTACTCCAGTAATTAATTCCATTAGCAACCCACACAACTTTGCCCAAGAATGTAGAGCAACTTTTGATTGAGATTGCTTCATATTTTAGGCAGTTGTGTTCTAAAAGAGGCATTTTAAGTATCTTCAAGACCATTTTGCAGTTACACTTTGTCTTTTTTAAAAGACATTCATCCCTAGTTTTTTTTTTTGATATAATGGAACATTTACTGATACAATTGCCCGATGATACATTGTTAGCTGGTCTTGTTCAATGTCGATGGATGTTTCCAGTTGAAAGATACTTGAAAACTCTCAAGTGTTACGTGCGCAATCATGCTAGACCTGAAGGTTCGATAGCCAGTAGATATTTAATGGAAGAATGTATGACATTCATGTCGAGATATTTAGATAATGTTGAGAGCAAAGAAAATAGGCCCCCAAGATATGTTGATGATGACGACCCAATGGGTAAACCAGTTAGAAAAGGGATTGATGTAATATTTGATCGTTTAATATTGATGCAAGCACGTCGGTGGGTTTTAGCCAACTCTAACATCTTTAAATCATATAGAGAGTCAGTTTTCCTTTGAATCATTATTTTTCATTATTTATGTTTTTTTATTATAACTTCTAAATTTTCACATATGTCTATATGTAGTTTTCACATGTCTGTCATAAATAGAAAGCATCCAAGATCTCAGTTACATGATAGACAATATATTCATTCTCAAACGTTTCATATTTGGCTTAGTTATTATGTGAGCAAAACACAAACAATATAGCGAGTTATTCCTCTAGAACATTTAGCCCTTATAACACTTATATTTATTATAGGTTGAAGAGAATGAAGAATGCCCTGATATTCCTGCTGAAGTTAAAAGCTTGCAAATGGTCCTTTCAATCAAGGGTTGCGCTACAATGCATGCAACGTGAATGGCTTTCGGTTTCGTACAACAATATATGGGGATAACAAGTCAATCCAAAATTTTGGTGTGATGTGTAAAGCTGATGCTCCGAGTTATTCCAGTCCAAAAGATATAAATCTCGTAGCAACTGGTGTCAATTACTATAGAGTGCTTACTGATATTATAAGGATCCTATATAGTAGTAAACTGAATTTTTTGTTATTCAAATGTGATTGGGTTGATGTACATCGAGGCGTTAAAGTTGACGATTTAAAGTTTACTTTGGTGAATCTGGACCGTTTATTGTACCGAAAAAAATAGAGAGATGGATGAGCCATTCATACTAGTAAACCAAGCAAAACAAGTTTGATTTTCTCGTTGTCCTAAAGAAAGAGATTGGCATGTGGTAATGCTAATGATAAGAAGAGATAATTATGATGTGTACTCAAGGGACTATGATCTAGAAAATTTTCTCGCGCAGCAGTTAGATTCTCGTCTTATTTCATGCGAAGTAGATGCCATATGGGTTAGAGATGGGATTTCTAGGAAGGAAGTAGATTTAGTGGAAGAAGAATACAACCTGCAATTTAAATATACTTAAATCACTTAGTCGTTTACTAAATATGCTTCAGTTATTAAAATCTTTTACTCAATGTTAAATCTTTTTGTTTTGTAGATGGTAAATAAACATTCTCGACGTGGATCGATGCAGGATGCCATAGCTGCCTCGAGGTCAGGAGCTAGTTCCTCATAGGGTATAGAGACACAAGCACCAGCACATGAGGTGGGTCAGAGATCACATACAACTCTCTGGACAGGCTCCAGAGATCAGGAGTCTAATCAAGAGACAGCTATACCTACTTCTAATGTAGGTCCCAGTTGCACGTGACCTTCTTCCTCAGACCCTAGTGTCTCAGGTTTGCTAAGTTAATATAAAGTAAATATTACGAGAAATTGATCTATGTAGCTATTGAAATCGTATTAAACTTTTTTCTTACTTAATTGTATTTCTATTAACAAGTCTATTGATATTTTGTAGGTTCTATGGCGAGGAGTTCTCGCGGGGGTGGAAAGTTACCTTTTGGATGGAGTGAGTTGGGCTTTCGAAAGTACGATGTTGGTGTTAACCAACATGGAAGGCTTGTAGGGATAGATGCATCATGCTATAGTTCAGTGATAGGCTATTTTTCACTCATGAGCAATAGGATCCCTTTGAATTACAGAGATTGACATTCCACACCTCAGAGACTTAAAGACGAAGTTTGGCAAGAAATACAGGTAATTAATTTTATTCTAACATATGCAAGAGTGTTTTCTTCAAAAATTAACATTTTGTTTAATTAATTATTTATTTAATACGTACAAGGACGACACCACAATACCACCACACAGACGTAGTGTCACAATGAAGATGCTATGCACAACGTAGAAGGATTTTTCAATCAAAGTTAAAATAAAGATACTATGTTCCTTTCTAGCATAGTACAGAGCCTATTGTTTGTGGAGATAAACAGGTTGAAGAAAATCAATAGATGATGTTAGTTGATTATTGGCATTTGGAGATTACACAGGTCATATATGTAGAAGTTGACTACTTTTATATTTCACAATTTGTTTAATTTTTTTAATCATAAAATTGTTTTATATGTTAACCATTTTAAATATTCACAAATGGAGGCCAAGCAGAATAGATAAAATCGATCGCATATGGTATATCCACCGGTCATAGAAAGGATGCCACATTCTATTATACAGGATCAGGTATTTAGTTTATCTTATACATGATTCATTTAACATTTATCTAATTTGCTTGAAATTTCTCACACATCTTTATAGATGGCCTCGCCAGGCTAACCGACATCACAATATGATATGTTCCTTGTGACACGAAGGTGGCACGGTCGGCAGGCTAATAGTTTGACTGCAGAGATGATTGTAAGTAATTTTCAATTGCTAATTTTTCTGAGTTATTAAAATATGACAAAGACAATACATTAACCTAATATAAATTTGATATAATATTTCTTACTTTCGTAGGACCGATTAAAGATAGTAGTAGGCACTGCCTGAGTCTGAGCGTACAGAGGAAGCGAAGGATAAGATATTCTGACAATTCTTTGGTCTAGAAGTTAGAGGTCGTGTTAGGTGCAAAGGAAAGGGTCCAACACCAACCGCGCAGTCAATTAACCATGAAGTTCTACTGCAAATGTTAAGGAGGTCGTCAAGATTGAGGTTGAGGCATGTATGCAGAGTATGTGAGATACTATGCAGGCTGAAATGTAAGCTGAGATGTAGCGTGAGCTAGAGGCTTACGAGTCACGTATAGCTGCACTTTAGACTACCATGGAAGCATTATCGTGTAGATTAGATGCATGCGCATTAGATGTAGCACCTATACCTCCATCTAGTGCTTCTACGACATCTCCTGGTGTTGGTTCCACTTCTCGACCCGTTGGATCATGTGATCCTGATGAGCCTGTTCGTGATGAGTGGCATTTTGATTTCCTTCTTGTTTGTATTTGTACTACTGCTTCTAATTGATTTCTTGACATTTTTTTATTTCTCATACATGTAGTACTACCTTCTTTTGGGACTTGATAGATTATTTGTGATTTGTGTATTAAGGATATTGCTTCTGAGTTGTTTAGCAATGTGGAGATTGCGTTTTATTATATTTGATATTGAATGAGTTGATTTTATTGTGTTGGGCTTGAAATTGTAAGTGTAAAGGATCAAATACAAATGATAAATGCTTTAAAAACTAAAAAAAGTATAATATGATGGTTGTAGCCGTCATAATTGATTGTATGTCACAGTGGTATTTTTATCAAATATGATGTCTAACGGCTGTCGTATTAGATTCTCAAATACGACAAATACAACGGCTAAAAACTGTCATATCTAAGTTCTCAAATACGATAGTTCTAGGCTATCGTATTTGGTACCTAAATACGACGGTTCAAAATCGTCATTTTTGGTACTCAAATATGATGGTTATATTTACCTAATTTGAACTGTGTCAATAAAGCTTCCGACTAATAAAAAATGACCCTTTCAAATAGTCGTCGTATTTGACCGTCATATTAACCTAATACGATAGTTTTGAAACCGTTGTCGAACAAAAGTGACGAGATTTATTACAACAGGTGAATAACTGTCGTTTAGCCATCATATTTAGTAAATATGAAGGCTCTTCAGAGCTGTCGCATTTGGTCCTTATTTTAGTAGTGGTATATGTGGACCAATTTATCCACCCTGTGGGTAATTTAGATATTTTATGGTTTTAGTTTATGCATTGACCCGATAGTATATTAGTTTATTATCAACTCACAACCTTGTATTTGTGAGATTATTTGTCCAAATAATTTATTTAAAAGTACAATTTCTCCAATTAAAAGAATCTGTCTAAATAATACCAGAGAATATTCTTCTCATACTTTCGATGCTTATTGCACACCAATTGGCATTACTATTGAACATCCGACAGCTATGTTTGTACCCAGAATGGTCTTGTCGAATCATTTGGTAAAAGGTTATAATTAATTGCTAAACCATTGCTAATTAGAACAAATCTCCCTACACCTGCTTAAGGATATGCTATTTTGCATGCTGCAGCACTTGTCGTGTAAAGCTAGCAAGTTATCATATATTCTCTCTTATAATTGACTTTTGGTTCAGAGCCATTATTTGAGAATTTGGGGTGTGTTGTAATGTACCAAGAGTGTCAAATCAACGTATCAAAATAGGTCTTCAAAGATGGTTAGGTATATATATTGGTGATAGGGGTTAAAATCACCATTATTTTTCTAATTATTTGAGGTTGTTTTTGGATATATTTTTGTAATAAATAGGCACATTCCTTCCTATTCAACATTTTAATTGTAAAAGATATTTTTGGCAAATATGTGTAGATTTAGGTGAAAATTGAACAAAAAGTGTATAGAACCAGAATGTACTTGGTGCTAGGCCCAACCAGTGGACCAGGCGCCGGGTCCATTCTGTCCAGTAGTAGAGATTAAACAAGCTTCAGGGATTTTTTGAGAATAGACCTGGCGCCAGGTCTGGCAAGAGTACTTGGCGCTGGGTCCATTTTGCTTGCTAAGGAAAAGACGGCAAAAAAAACAGAGCAAAATAGAGAAAGAACAGAGTGTACTTGGCACCAGGTAGGCCAAATGTACCTGGCACCAAGTAGGTTATGGAGATGGAAATTCTGTACGCGGCATTAGGACTTATCCAAGGATTTTAGTATTTTCTTATTCCTACTCGGCCAAGACTTCCTTAGCCACGAAATAGGCATTTAAGAGGCCTATAAAAGCATAAGCGAACACAACGGTTTGAGATATACAATCAAGAGAGGTGAATTAAAGAGCGAAAATTCTGATTTTTTCATTGAAAAAGGAATCCATCCAAGCCGAGGATTGTTCAAAAGAAAGTCTTCAAAGAAGAAGAAATAGGCTTGTCTATGAGTACTTTCTTTTCTCTTTGTTTTATTTTTCTTTAACAATGATGTATTCAATGTTTTCATTGTAATTTAGAAATATTTTGGGACTCATGATTTATGCATCAATTTAGCTACTTGATCAATTGATTTTTATTCTTGGTATTTAATTACTTGTTTTCCTTACGAAGTTGGTTGATTGGGTTTTGTTTTTAACTTACTTGAAAAAAATGTTGATAATGACTTCAATTAATTAGTTTCATATATGTTATCTCTTAACTTGCTTGAAAAAGAGGTTAATTGTTTAGAACATTGGTAATCAAAGGCTAGTTGATGATTGCTAGAATATGGATTCATTGACTAATTTCATACTTTAAATCACCTAGAATATAGGGGTTTATATGAGGATTGATTTTAATGTATCATTTGGATAAGTTAATTGAGACAGAATATATTCACTAATTTAACTAGAAGATAGTGATTCAATGGATTGCAAACGAAGTGGGTCTATATTAAATCTTTCATGAGACCAGACTCATAATTAATTATGATAAGTATTAGATGATTCATGTCATGCTTTTGAAAATAATTATTTAATTACATATTTTTATCTCTATGAGTTATATATGAATATATATATATATTTTATTTTTATTTTTATTTCCTTATTAATTTAGTTTATAGGTTAAACAATGAAAGAAAAGTTATTAGTGTGTATTTGTTCTTTTGAGAATCGATACTCCTTAATTCCATGTACTATACTTGTGATGAGTATACTTGCTCATATGTGTATTTTACGATTAATATTTTAATTAAAACTTGATTAAGGGATGGATTCAAAATTGATAATTTTATATACCTAAAATTTTTGCATTAGTTGGATATAGGTTTTCTTCTATAATTAGATACTTTGAATCATTGACGAAAGACGTATTTTCAACAATATTTGCTGATTGTTATTTTGATTAATTTTTTTTCCATAAATTAAGAGGAGAACATAAACTGTAACACCCCGCTACCTACGTACTACAAAAGGGGCTGGGATGTCGCCCCATCCAAAGGGTAAGGGGTCTTTATAATGAGGTAAATAAATAAGTCAACTAAAGAAATCCTTCAAATAAAATTTAAATGTATTACAACTCAAGGAAAACTCATACAGAGTTTCAGAATAAAGATTGACAAAACTTCGTCTCTAAATAAAACGATTAAAAATGTAAAGTACAAATCTTGGACTTTAGCCCCAATCTTATCAGAAGTGCTCTCAACTTGAAAACATGGACAAATAATATGAGAAATAAATTTCCCAGTAAGTCCTCTATATGTGAGAGTGTTTATTTGAAACATTTCCTGATATGCATTTTGAAATATAAAAAACGTAATTGCATTCACATTAAACCGTTTTAAATACAAGAGTGGCGTTTTCAATTTGCTTTCTCAATAAATACCCTTAATTCAAGGAAATCAACCATTCAACAATAACGTGGACTATGAAACCTGCATCAAAGCCCTGAGTCATGAAACCTTGCATTATGACCTTGTACTATGAAACCTTACATCACAGTATAGTGGGTGATCGACCCATTGGGTAGCGATACTCCTCATTCTCCCAAACCCCTCCAACTTACCAGTTGTCTATTTCGGAGAAATACAGTCCCACTTAGAACTGGTTTGCTAGCTCAGACCGGCCTGACTCCCTAGCACAATTTTATCTTAAAAGGGATAAGTGTACCTAAATTATTTTAATTAATCACCACTCAATAATTAAATACAGAAGTTTAGAGTTAATAAGGGGAGCAGGTCACATGCGGAATGCACAAATTAACCAAAGTAGTAAGTACAAAAGAAATAAATGAGGCGGCTTAGCCGACCATATGCAGATTAATGAAAGTAGTAAGTAAAAAAAAAATAGTAAATGAGGCGGCTTAGCCGACCATATGTAGATACAAGTACAAAATACACAAAAGTAGTAAGTATAAAAGAAATAAATTAGGTGGCTTAACTGACTATATGCAAATGCATGTAGAAGAAGAAGAAGAAGAAGTACATAAAATAGATTTATTACAGTAGAAAGCAAAATTAGATAAAATGAAAATACTATTACAAATATTGAAATTTAGAAAGGGAATTCTAACTACTGGGAGAGGGAGAGTACTCTTGGAGAGTTGTGTGAATATCTATTACCAAGTGTGTGTTGTGTGGAGTATGAGGTCTATATTTATAGACAATTTTTGCTGATGTCATGGGTGATGTCAGCAGTTTTGTTGATATCATGCTGATGTCATTTGTGATGTCACCAATGATGTCTTGCTGATGTCATTTGTGTTGTCACCAATGATGTATTGCTGATGGCACTTGTGATGTCATCAATGATGTATTGCTGATGTCACTTGTGATGTCATAAATTTTTATTTATTTATTTAATTATTTTTTATGATTTTTTTTAAAGAAGTTTATTCGAAAAAATAATCTTCTTCTTCAAATTTTTCTTCGTCGTCATTTTGGGTCGGCTAAGCCGTCTCATTTATTTCTTTTGTACTTACTACTTTGGTTAATTTGTGCATTCCGCATGTGACCTACTCCCCCTTGTTAATTTCCCGTACTCTTCTTACCTTTTCGGGACCAGCTTCCCTAACCCCTTGGTATTAGAGCCAGATGGAGAAGTAAGGTAGATTATTCTTGTTTTTGAATTGAATTTAAAAATTCATAATAAGAATCCTGAATTTTCTGTTGGCCAGATCCTTGAAAGTTTTCAAAGAATCATATTCTTTTAGAAAGATTTGGAAGAGAATAAAATTCTTCTTTTAATTTGGTTTTGTCAATAACAAAACCATTTTGTACTTCTTTATCATCGGTCTGAAGAACATTAAGTTCTCCTGTCATAGCAGAATGAGTAGGTGAGGTAGGTAGATCTATCTTAGTATCATCAGTTTCAGCTGGGCAACATACTTGGCTTGAGGAATCCTAGAGTCGAGATTAATACCTTGTAGATGGGTAGCTACAGAGGATACTGAATGTCGAGGTGGTTAGATTCCTGATGAAGAGGCAATAGATTGGGGATATGAAATCCTTTGGCTGAGAGATCTTTGGAAAGTAATTTCTATTGATCCACAGGAGAATTGTCTGATTTCTGATACAGTAGAATTTTTTGGTTTATCAAAAGGAGCTGCATCAGTTAGAAGCCAATTGGAAGGAAGACTTACTCGATTTTAGGAGATGGGCTTGGGAATTGAAAGATGAGATCTTTGCAAATCGGTTTGAAAAAGAATAGTTTCTCTTTTGTTAGATGTCTTCATAGCACCAGTATCAAAAGCAGAAGTCATTGCCTTATACTGAATTCTATAAATGATAGCAACAAGAAGAGAACCTGTTTTGATCTTGTAATTGGCAGTTTTAACATTGAGTGTCAGACTATCTAATATATTTAGATCTCGAAGAGATACAGTAAAGTTTGGAAAACAATCAAAATGAACTGGTCCACTGCAAAGGCTAGTTTCTACCATGCCTAAGAGTGAATCATTAAAATCTACAAATCTGGTATCCCGGAGACATAGAAGAAGAGAAGTATCAAGTCCTTCTCTAGAGAGGGGTTTGGCTGCAATTTGGACAAGTCCAAAATGGAGATAATTATATTTTTGTTGGAAACGTTGAATTGCACTAGCAGAAAGAAGTCTAATATCTTTGCAGTCAGAATCAATTTGAACTATTTCTTTAACAGTCCTGATGACATAGTCACTAGAAAGTGACCATTTGGGAGACTTATAAATCTCATTGGGAGAAAATTTGGGGATTTTCCAGTTGTCTATAGATTGTTGAAGGTCAGAGTAATTAAACTCTTCCTTTAATTTTGAAGAATTTTGAGAAGAAGCATTGGAGAAAGAAGAGGACGGAGTGGACCTGAAAAAGGGGCGGAGGAAGAAAGACATGATGCAAATCTTTAAGAAAAGTAGTTAAATAAAATGCACGAAAAACAGATGGATGTACTTACTTCCCGTAACTTGGTGATCATTACCGTCAAGTTCTATAAGAAAGATATTCAAGTTCTCAGTTAGTTATGATGTAAAACATAGAGATCTATTTGTGAGCATAATAGATATGAACATTAGTCAGTAAATAGAGGATAGATCTATAGAGTCAAATATAAGATCTGGGAGAGATAAGGCCATAAGAATAAATTCTCATCTTATACAAGTCCTGAGTCAATTAATAACCTCAATTCAACAACGGCTTTTATAACTCAGTTAAACAACTAGTAGAGTAGATCTGCTGCAATCAGACCTCATTCCTTATCTCAACAGATCTGTTATAGAGTCCATAGATCTATACAAGATATACTGAATAATTCACAGACCTATTAATTTCAGTATATAGATCTGTGAATTAATGTAAGTATTCTGGGCACTTATATTACACTTATATTACATTTATCTTTTTCAAATGTAACCAACCAGGCCACCTTGCCCGTTTCTGCAAAGTTCACAAAAGAATCCAAGCACTGGACATTTCGGAAGATATTAAGCAATCTCTTAACAATGCTCTTTGTCTAAGTGATACTTCTTCTAATTCCTCAGATGTTGATGATGAACAACAATTCAACCAAATTCAGGAAGATGATATCCATTCTTCTTCATCTTCTGATTCTACCAACCCAGACGGTCAACCAATCCTTTAGGATGGAGAACCCATTTCTAATACTGTGTCAACCCTTATCTTCACCATCACTAAAACTTTCATAGGTAATCCTGGAATTTTTAGAGAAAAGTCTACTGAAATCCTAAACAACCTTAAGTGCAAAACCTTATCCGATTTCAGATGGTATAAGGATACCTTTCTCACCAGGATCTATGCGAGATCTGATGGAAACAGCCAATACTGGAAAGAAAAATTCCTAGATGGGCTTCCAAAATCCCTTCGTGATCTTGTTCGTGAAGAACTCCAAACCTAGTACAATGATGTTGTACCTTATGAAACCATTACTTTTGGCCAATTTACTAGCTAAATCCAACAGGTTGCTCTCAAAATCTGTCGTCAAGATAAGATGCTGAGATAAATAGCTAAAGATCGTGCCCAGCGAAGTAAAGACTTAGGCACATTCTGTGCACAATTTGAACTACCCTCATGTAGTACCAAACCCCGTAAGAAACATAAACATAAACAATCTTCCTATAGACCTCCTCACCTTAGGAAAAGGTTCAATAGTTCAAAGAGGCCAGCACTTCCTGCTCCTCCTACAAAACCTTACAATTCACATAAAGCTGCCAAGTCTAGGTCCAAAACCAAACCCATAGCAGCCCAACCCAAAACAGTTATCTGTTTCAAATGTAACCAACCAGGTCACCTTGCCTGGTTCTGCAAAGTTCACAAAAGAATCTAAGCACTGGACATTTTGGAAGATATTAAGTAATCTCTTAACAATGTTCTTTGTCTAAGTGATACTTCTTCTGATTCCTCAGATGTTGATGATGAATAGCAATTCAACCAAATTTAGGAAGATGATATTCATTCTTCTTCATCTTCTGATTCTACAGAAAATGATCATTTTACCTAATATGATCAACTAATCATCAATACTCTGACAACAGAACAGGATCTTCTCCTTGAACTAATCAGTAAGCTTCCTGATTCTGCAAACAAAAGGGAGTATCTCGAACGATTCAAGAAAATTCTTGATCAACCTTCTTCATCAAATTCCAATCCTTTTTCCCAACATCCAATGATTGCCAACACCTACAATCTAACAGATATCCTTAACAGGTTTCCTTCTAAACCTTTAACATCTGTTACTATTCAACATCTCCAATCTGAAATTGCTCTTCTTAAGGAAGATATCCGAAAAATCAAAGCTTCTCAACAATTAGACCGACTAGTTCTTCAAAATCTCTGTTCTCAGAAGAAATCAGAACATCCAATATCAAAATCTATTGATACAAATTTCCTTAACTATCTTTCAAAAATGTCTATCCAAAGGTGGTATGTTCGATTCACTTTGGTAATTCAAAATTCTCTAACTTTAGAAATTCCAGCACTTGTTGATACCGGAGCTGATCTCAACTGCATTCAGGAAGGTCTCATTCCTACAAATTTTTTTGAAAAAACCAAAGAAACTCTCTACTCAGCCAATGGTAAGAAACTAGGTATTAGTTTCAAATTTTCAAATGTTGTGGTAAAACAATCTTCATTATCTGTCTTTACTTCCTTCTTACTTGCCAAAGATATTACTCACCCTGTAATCTTAAGCACCCCTTTTATTCAACAGATCATTCCATTTATGGTCCTAAAAAATGGCATTCAGGTAGAACATCTGAACCAAAAGATACTCATTCCTTTCGATAGGCTTCTTATTGAAAAAGAACTGCAACTTCTAGAAAACAAGACAACCCAAATCAATTTTCTCAAAGAAGATGTAGCCTTTCAATGTCTTTAACAGTATCTAATTGAGCCAGGCATCAAAGCCTAAATTGCAAAAATGGATACTCATATCCAGACCCAACTCTGTTCTGATTTTCCAACCGCATTTTGGAATGGAAAATAACACATTGTTCGGCTTCAATACGAGCCGGACTTTGATGAAAAATTCATTATATATATATGTATGTATATATATTTCTTTCCCCTATTAATAGTTTTATGGTAGAATATTCTATCCATCATTACTACAAACAGTGATTTCTCAAACATCACCTAAGCATAACAATCCTTCCACAATATACTCAAATAAATTCATTCATGCTATGCCAAATATGTTTATATACAAAAATGCTCATATCATATGGTCCATATATTTTCCCATTTCTAGGGGCATTTAGGGTGGGATGTCATGTTCTCCCCTTCTTAAGAGAATTTCGCCCCGAAATTCCTACTATGTCATACCTCAAATTATTTTTGGATATTTTCACTTCACATTTTCCTCATTTTCCCATGTAGCATCGTGCATACCATAATGATCTCACAAAACCTTTACCAGAGGAATCTGCTTATTTCAAAGAATCTTAATACTTCTATCCAAAATCTTTACCGGCTTCTTGATATAACTCAAATTGGGTTGCAAAATTAATTGTTCCTCATTAAGTACATGCTTCGGGTTGGGATGATATTTTTTCAATTGCAATACATGAAACATATCATGTATTCCAGTCAAACCTTTCAGTAAATCTAAGTGATATGCCACCGGTCCAATCTTCTCAATAATTAGAAATGGTCCCAAATATCTCGAACTTAATTTCCGTCCTTTTGAATGCTTCAGAATTCCACTACAAGAAGTCAGCTTCAAGAACATCTAATCTCTTACTTGGAACTCCAATTCTCTCATTCTTTTGTCGGTGTAACTCTTTTGTTGACTTTGTGCTGCCTTCAACCTTTCCCTTATCACCCTTACTTTTGCCGCCATCTCCTATATGAATACTTCTCCAACCTTATCAATTTGCCCATCTTCTGTGCATCCCCAATACAATAGCACTTGACATTTTCTTCCATACAACATCTCGTATGGTGCCATTCCAATTGATACCTAGTAACTATTATTGTAGGCTAATTCAGCGTAGGGCACATAGTTAATCCACTTGTCTCCAAAGTCTAAGACACTTACCCTCAACATGTCTTCCAGAATCTGGGTAAGCTTTTTTATTACTCGACTGTTAGAAGGTGAGCTGTTGTATTCATGAACTTCAATTTCAATACCGTAGATTCTTGGAATTTTCTCCAAAATCTTGAAGTAAACCTTGAATCTTTATTTGACATAATACTTAAAGGTACTTTGTGCAATCTCACCATTTCCTACACATATGTCTGAGTCAACTTGTCTATAGAATCCATCACATTTATCGATATAAAGTGTGTTGTCCTAGTCAACCTGTCCACCCCTACCTATATTGTATCCTTTTGACCTCTCGTCAGACAAAATCCCAAACCCCTCTAACAGAGTCCAGTGACAAAATCTATCATCACCTCTTCCCATTTCCACTCAGGTATCGGTAGAGATTGTAACATTCCATCTAATTTCTTGTGCTCGGCTTTGACTTTCTGACAAGTTAGACAAATTGAAACATACATCACCATATCTTTCTTTATTCTTGACCACCAAAAAGCTCTTTCCGACCTTTTTCACCTCCGTCTCTTGGGCCAACACTTCTTCTACAACTTTTACCTCTTGTGCCCTCAATCTAGCTCTCTTCACTTTTCGACTTAGAACATCAGTTACAACGTTGGCCTTTCTGGGTGGTAGTTAATTGAACATTTGTACTCCTCCAGAAACTCCATCCATCTCCATTGCCTGAGGTTTAGGTCCTTTGGCGTAAAGATGTACTTTAAACTTATGTGGTCGGTGAAAATCTTATACTCCACCCCATACAAATAGTTTCTCCATTTTTTTAGGGCAAACACGATAGTGGCTAGTTCCAGATCATGCGTTGGGTAATTGACCTTATGCGGCTTTAGCTTCCTGGATGCATATGCTATTACCTTTTTATTTTTGGCATCAGTACTGCTCCCAACCCTTCCTTGGGTGCATCAGTATAGAGAGCATAAGGTTTATTCTCTTTTGGTAAGCTTAGCACATGGGCTGTCATCAATCTTCTCTTGAGTTCTTGGAAACTCATTTCACACTTCTCATTTTGGGTAAATGGCACATCCTTCCTTATCAATTGAGTCATCAGGGAGGCTAACATAGAAAACCCCTTGATGAAACGGGGGTAGTAACCTGTTAATCCTAAGAAACTCCTAATCTCAGTCATTGTCTTAGGTTACTTCCAATTTAAAACGGCCTCCACTTTGAATGGGTCCACCTTGATGCCATATTTTGAAATCATATGTCTGAGGAACGATACCGAGTCTAGCCAAAACTCGTACTTGGTACACTTAGCGTACAACTTATGCTCCCTCAACTTCTCCAATACCAATCTCAAATGTTCCACATGTTCCTCTAAGTTTTTTGAATAGTTCAATATGCCATCTATAAATACCCAACAAACTTATCTAGGTAGGGTTAAAATACCCGATGCATTAAATCTATGAATACTACTGGTGCATTCATTATCCTGAATGGCTTCACTATAAATTCGTAGTGTCCAAACCTTATGTTGAATGTTGTTTTCAGAATGTCTTCCTCTTTTATCCGTACCTGGTAGTACCCCTGCCAAAGATCCATATTAGAATAATAGCATGATCCTTGTAGCTGGTCAAATAACTAATCAATCAATGGAAACAGATACTTGTTTTTTATTATCAGGTTATTTAGTTCCCGATAGTTGATGCACAGCCTTAACATCTCATTATTATTCTTTAAAAATAATACCGAGACTCCCCATAGAGATGTACTCGGCCTAATATACCCTTACTTTACTAACTCCTCCAACTGTTCCTTAAGCTTTTTTAGCTCCGTTGGTGCCATCCAGTAAGGGGTTTGTGAAACTGTTTCAACTCCTGGTATTAGGTCAATAGCGAGCTCAAATTCCCACGCTAGAGGAAGAGAAGCCAGTTCTACAGGAAATACTTCGGGGAACTCATTCACTACTTCTGTGTTCTCCAAGGTGCTCTGGTCTTTCTGCTTATTGATTAAGTAAGACAAGTAGCCTGTATATCCTTTTTTAAACAATTTTCGGGCCTTTGCTCCCGCTATTATGAACTTCAACTTCTTCACTCCTTTTCTATTAAACTCTAACACGTCGTAGCCTGGTCTGACAAATTTTACCATATTGGTCTTACAATCTACTCAAGCCCTATACTTTGTTAACCAATCCATCCCCAATATTAAGTCATAATCTTCTATAGGTAATATAATAAGATCTACTTTTAAGTTTTCCTTCCCCACCTTTACATTATAGTTAGGTAAACATTTCCCTGATTTTATTGATTTCCCTAAAGGAGTGCTCACTAACATGGTGTTGGGTACTTCTAACTCGTCCCATCCCAAATGACATGTAATACTCTGATTTATGTATGAATGTGTTGAACCAGGATCTATTAAATTGGAAATAGAATAATCTTGGATAACAAGCATACCTTCTACCACAGCAACTCTGTCTCCAACCTTCTTTCAGTTCATAGAAAATACCTTTGCCTTTACTTGAGGCTTTTGTCCCCCACTTCCTTGTGCTTTAGTTACTACTCCCTTGTTCCCTATAGTAGGTGGGGCTGCTAGTGGTCCAATCCTCAATGGCTTTGGGTAAGCATCCCTCAGGTGGGAAGTTTCCCCCAGTTATAGCACCTCCTCATATTCCCCTTAGACTAGCAACCCTTTTTTATATAGCCCCACTTCCCACAGAAGTGGTAAGTTGGCAAGTTCGGAGTAGGTTCTGTTGGAAAAGTCTAAGCTTATTTTCCCCAGTTTCTAAACTATTTTCCTGCTGGCCTCTTGTTGATTGGCTGATAAGGGGCTTGCCTTATTGGCTGCTGAGGTCTATTGGCCATCTAATTCTTGTCTTCGTTCTCTATGCTGGTGGTTGCATCAACGTTGGTAGTATAAGTCATTGAAGGGAAGGGCGCCAGTGCTCGCCTTAACTCCTCACTCAATCCCTTGACAAACTGTCAAGTCCTATTTTGTTCAATATCTATCAACCCCTTATAGTGCTTGGACAGTTGATTGAACCTGGCTGTTTATTGTGCAACCGTTATGTCTCTCTGCCTCAGGTTCTGACTATCCATTGGGCAATGTACTTAGCTAGGAAAACTTCCACAAATTTGTCCTACGTCTAATCCTGATTAGAGTTTTTCCATTCCTCTCAGACACGCTGCCACCAATCGTGGGTTGGGCCTCTTAGCAAAATGGTTGCAAATTTCACCATGCATATTTGGGTGTAATTCAGGGTAGAGAAGATGTTCTCCATCTACTCTACCCACTGTCCAGTCTTCTGATTCTGCTCAGCCTCACCATGGAAAGTAGGTGGCTAAAACTTAAAAAAACACTCTAGGGCCTCATCTTCCCCCTTAAGAGCTTTTCTTTTAGACAAAGTTTGTAGAATCTTCATCATTTTATTAAATGCTTGTCCAAGGTTTACCTCCGCGAGTCCCTGTGTTGCCACATCTTGCTCTTGTTTATAACCTCTTCCTACTTCTGGTATGGACTGTCGTGTAGGTTCAAACTCCGGGGTAGATGAAGCACTCTCCCAGATGGTTTTATTGAGGATAGTGGTTTTTCACCTTGGTGCTATCTTTATCCATACAAGGTCACTTAGAGCATAAGTATGTATGTATATGATATGTATGATCTAGTTATGCATATTTTGAAAATATGAAAATCCAAACTCAACTTATGCAAAGTAATAAATTCAGAAATTTTAAGTGTAAGTAATTATTTGAAAGAAAATAAATTTGCATGCATAGCCTTCTTATTTTGCATAATAACATCACATATCATACCATAATTGTTTTCTCGGTTTCGAACAAGTAAATAAATGAATAAACAAATAAAATAAAAAATCAATTCTTCAAATTTTATTAGACCAAACTTTTTTTTTGGAAAAGGAAATAGATATCATATATGATATCATTATTTCAATTAATACAATACTTGCAAATAAAGCAATGAAATTTCGGAAGAATTAAGGAAGCTAACAAATAATGAACTTCTATTTTTCGTTACTAGAGCTATCAAAAGTAGGTTCCTCTAGCCAACCCCCAGTATACTTAGAAAAGTCTATCACTTTTTCATCCACAAATCCTAAGGTCTAAGACTCCTTGGTAATCCTGCCGGAACTCCCTACAGCCTTAATAGGTCTGCTAGAACTCTCACCTATAGTCAATCCAGCTCCCAGTCTGGCCTTTCTAACTCGCTCATGGCATTGAGCCATGAACTCCTCTAATTTGCTCTAGTATGCCTCAAATTCTACCTCACCTGGGTCATCACTGTCGGGGGTCAAGTCCACCTATTGCATAGGTACGTTAGGTTCTTCCTCAACTACTTCTTGCTTATCTTCATCACTCTCCTGCTTAGGTAACTTTGGTTCAGACTTAGGCTCAGAATCATATGATAGAGAGGGTATGGGTGGTGGTGGTGTGTTGGGTCCACACAAAAAAAGACAGTCCCTAACAATTGTTGCATATCTTCTAGCCATCCTATTCAAAAGTAACAACTAGGTTAGCATAGGATTTAAATGCTTAAATAAATAATCTCATCAACATATATGTATTACCTAAACCTAAGCTCTAATACCACTTGTAACACCCCACTATCTACGTATCCCAAAAGGGGCGGGGATGTTGTCTTATCTAAAAGGTAAGAGGTCTTTATAATGAGGTAAATAAATAACTCAACCAAAGAAATCCCTCAAATAAAACATAAAATGTATTACAGCTAAAAAAAAAACTCATACAAAGTTTTAGAATAAAGATTGATAAAACATCTTTTCTAAACAAAATGATTAAAAATGTAAAGTACAAATCTTGGACTTTAGCCCCAACCTTGTCAGAAGTGCTCTCAACCTGAAAACAAGCACATATAATGATAGGGGCTAAATTTATTATTATTTTTCTAGTTATTTGAGACTTTTTTGAGATACTTTTGTTGTAATAACTAGGTGTATTCCTTCCTATTTAATATTTTTCATGTAAAAAGTGTTTTCGACAAATTTATGCAGACTTAAGTGAATTTCAAACTAAAAGTGAAAGATTCCAGATTGGACCCAGCGCCAGGTCCAGTTAAGGCATCGGACGCTAGGTCTGCCCTGGAAAAGTAGAAATTTTGAGGAGAAACAGATTGGACCCGGCACCAGATGGGTCAAATGGATCCCGCGCCAGGTCCATTCTGATCAATGTCAGTGAGTTTTCCTTTTTAGAGTAGATTTTGGAAATTTCAATTTGATTCTTTTGAGAACTCTTTCAACCATGGAAAAGGGCTCTTGTACACACTTTTTAGCAATTAGAACTCCTATATATACAAGGGAATAATATTGTACAAACTAGTCTTAAAATTTTTTCATAGTTTTTAATTCTTCAATGTAATATCTTTAGAAAACTCCTAGAGAAACACCAAGATTTAGGAGGATCAAGGAAAATTCTTGGAGAAGAAGAAGAGGTTGCTCAAGAAGGTTTCAAGGAAGAAGGAGAATGCTTACTTGTCTATGAGTGGTTTCTTTTTCTCTTTTTGTAATTTATTGACAATTTGATATTAATGTTTTAATTGTCTTTAGTTAATATTCTTTTGGATTCATGATTTTGTATTAATTTTAGTTCTTTGATCAATTTATTGCTATTCTTAGTATTTGATTACTTGAGCATAATATTTTGTTGGATTGATTTATTCTCTTCTAATTAACTTCAAAATGATGTTAAGAGAGAATGACCAACTAATGAATTCAATGCTAGTTATTCTTAACTAGCTTGAAAAAGAGATTAAGGGTAAAGACTAAGTAATCAAAGATTAGTTGATGATTGCTAGAATATAGATCCATTGACTAATTTTATGCTTAAATCACCTAGAACATATAGATTTATGTAAGGATTGATTTTAAAGTATCTTTTGGGTAAATTGGTTGAGACAGAATATGTTCACTAATTTAATTAGAAAATAGTGATTCCATGGATTGCAAACGAAGTGGGTCTATTTTAATTTTTTCATGATGCCAAGATAATAAATAACTAAGAGAATTACTAGTCAATCATTATTGTGTATTTAAGGATTTCTATCTATTTACATATCTTTTCTTCTTGTTCTTACCCCTTGATTATCCTTGTGACTTTTCTTGTGTGACTTAATTTTCTTTTGTATATTAGGTTAGTAGGTTATTTACTTATATTTTTCTATTCTATTAGCTAAACAATAAAGATTTAGGTAAAATAAGGTGGAAGCTTAAGTTCTCCTAGATTCGATATTTGCTATTTCCTATACTATACGATGGGTATATTTGCTCGTATGTGTGGTTTTAGTGGTTAGCATTTTAATTTAAGCTTGGTTGTTTGTGTACTTTGTTGGTAATATTTTCTGCCTTAAAAAATACGTATAAGATAATATGAGAAATAAATTTTTCAATAAGTTCTGTGTGTGAGACTATTCATTTGAAACAATTTCGTGATATGCATTTTGAAATACCAAAAACGCAATTGCATTCACATTCAACCGTTTTAAATACAAGAGTAGTGTTTTCAATTTACTTTCTCAATAAATACCCATGTTTTAAGAAAATCAACCAATCAATAATAACGCGGACTTTGAAACCCTGCATTATAGCCATGAGTAATAAAACCTTGCATCATGACCCTGTATTGTGAAACCTTGTATCACAGTATAGTGGGTGATCGGCCCACTGGGTAGGGATACTCCTCTTTCTCCCAAACCTCTCTAACTTACCAGTTGTCCATTCCAAAGAAATACAGTCCCACTTGGAACTGGTTCACTAGCTCAGACTGGCTTGATTCCCTAGCACTATTACCTAATAAAAAAACAAGTTCATTTCCCAAAGATGGCCGCCTACCGAAAAACTAACTTGCTCCTTCTTTGGCTAGTGCTAGTAGCCTACCCTTATTGAGTACTCAACGTTTTTGTAACAAAGAACCACATTATCAACAAGTGGTAACTAACAAGAGAGTTTCAAGTATGACTTGGTAAACCTTGGTTAAATCGTTTAGTTCAAAAGTCAGGTGAATTGTTTTGAAATCCTTTTGTTTAAGAAAATAGTACGTAAGTTGAAACACAATGAGAAAACTAGCCATGCTGATCATTTTATCACAATAATCCTTGTTTCCAAAATTACCACAAAACATTTGATAACTTACAATTGCTATATTTTGTAAATAGTTTTAATGCAAGAACTTACTGATGCGTGTTTTTTAGTGTAGAAAATATTACCAACAAATTATATAATTACTTAAGTTTTAATTAAAATGCCAACCACTAAAACCACACATACGGGCAAGTATACCCATCGTATAGTATAGGGAATAGTAAGTATCGAATCCACGAGAATTTAGGCTCCCACCTTACTTTGCCAAAATCTTTATTGTTTAGCCAATAAAATAAGAAGAGAATAAAAAAGAAAATAAATAAAGATAAAAATAGATATAACTTAAGGACGCAATTTCATGTAACTAGACAATTATCTTGAAAATACAAGATTGAATCAGTTGGCATTCATCACAATCAATTGTCGTCTTGGCATCATGAAGGATTTAATGTAGACCCACTTCGTTTGCAATCTATAGAATCACTATCTTCTAGTTAAATTAGTGAACATATTCTATCTCGACTAACTTATCCAAAAGATGTATTAAAATCAATCCTCATATAAGCCCCTATTTTCTAGATGATTTAAACATAAAATTAGTCAATGAATTTATATTCTAGCAATCATTAACCAACCTTTGATTGCCAATGTTCTAAACAATTAACCCGTTTTTCAAGTAAGTTAAGAGATAATAAATATGAAATTAATTAATTGAAGTTATTACCAACATTTTTTTCAAGCAAGTTAATAACATAAATCAATCAACCAACTCTGTAAGAAAAATAAGTAATCAAATACCAAGAACAATAATCAATTGATCAAAAGTTTCAATTAATTCAAAATCATAATCTCCAAAATAATATCCAATTACAATCAAAATATTAAACACATCATTTTTTAAAAAAAGTAAACAAAGAATAAAAGATAAAACTCATAGACAAGCCATTCTTCTTCTCTTGAGAACCTCATTTGAACAATACTCCTTTGAGTGGTGATTGAGTAGCTAGCTTGAATAATTCAAATCACACATTTCTCTTATGTTTTTTTTTATATTTATAAGCCTTCTTGATACCAAAATTTGTTGCTTGAGAAGTCTAGTCCGAGTAGAATTCAGAAAATATCAAAATCCTTTGAAAAAAAAATACTAAATTCGCGTACAACTGCTTTTGTGCAGAGTGTCCTGGGGCCGGGTCTAGTCAGCCCTACTGGCGCCGGGTCCAATTTATTTTTCTCCTCAATTTTGCTCCATTTTCTGTTGCTTAACCAGAATATACCCGGCGCTTGGTCCCTTGGCTGGGCTTGGCACCAGGTCTGTTCCGGATTTGTTTATTTTTCGCTCGAAATCAACTTAAATATGCACAAATTTGTCAGAAACACTTTTTACAAGCAAAATATCAAATATGAAGTTATAAACCTTACAGGGGGATGAATAAGGTTTATGGCAAACAAATGTGATTTAAAAAATCTTTGATGTCTTTTTTGCAATGGCCGATAAAAGTGAGAATTCAAAGAAAAAGCAGATTTGAAAGTTCAGTCAAAGAACTTTCAAAACTTTACTAAATGCTGGAAATAAGATTTATAGTTAAGATGGGTAAATGAAGCAACAATAATAGTTTTACCCAACTGTATAAAAGTCTTTGATTAAAACAATTAATGGAAGGAGGAGTGTAATGCTTTTGTTCAAAAAGACAAATTGCTTCGCAGCTGATGCAGTGCAAACAAGAATTTTTTAAAGCACCACTAAATGGCAAGAAGATGGTTGTTTTAAAGATGGGAAGTTGAGGCATTAAATATAGACTTTCTGTAGACTATAAAGGTCTTTAAAACTGATCAACAAATATAGAGATTGAGATAAAATTCTTTGATCTAATAACCAGTAAAAATGTAGTATTGAAATGAGAATGAAATGCAAAAGAGAAGACATAAGGATTTATAGTGGTTCGATTCTTAACTGATCTACATCCATTACCTTAAGTATCCACTTAAGGATTTCAACACAATCACTAAAACCTTTTTTCTAAATTAATGGTGGTAGGTTATACTAATCTTACATAAGAGCACCAACACCTTTTTACCTTTGAAGCAATTTTCACTTTGAAGCACAATAAAAAGAAAGGTTTTTGTATTCTAAAGTGTAAGGATGTTTCTTAGAAAGATAGCACAAAAATCTTGTAGAAAATCGGGTTTAAATGGCTTTTATAGAAGCAAAAAGTAGGATAGCAACAACTAGTTAATGGCTAGTTTCGTATTGTGAGATTTTCAAAGTTTTGGACCCAAGGATTAGACGATGATGCATCCAAAAGGTAAGTCCAAAATGGCACTTTTTTAGGCAGAATCGATTTGATACTGTTTACAGGATTTTGGACGAGGCTTTTAGATGTAGAGTCATCCAAACTACTCAATCTAAAATTTTGAAGGCTTAAAACTTTGAAATCTTTTTGTTTTAGTGCTTCAAGATAGAAATAAATTGAATTATGAGGTAAAGAAGACATAGGAATTTACACAAATAATACCTTAACAACGATTCCTAGTCTAAGATTGTTCCACAAGGATTTCTTGGTATGCAATCTTTTAAGCTTGGTCTTCTACTTGATCAACCATTCTTGGATTGAATTGCTCAAGAGTTGCTTAGCAATCTTATTTGCATGCCTTGAAAGAACTGAGGTCAAACATAACTTATCACATGTAGATCACACAAGTTAGACCTCATCAATATTTTTTATAAGCCAAAACACAGGAGAATACCCTTAGGGCTAACATGAAGGAATATGCCTAGTTATTATAACAAATGTATTACAAAACAACCTCAAATAGCTAGGAAAATAATGGTGATTTTAGCCCCTATCACTTTCCTTGCTATAGCAAATTAATTTCTTAATCCCAATGAGTGGATCCTTGTTCTTGACAACCTTTGAAGTCTAAAAGTTATAAAATAAATAAGTTACCACCTACTTCTAGTACTTTAGCAAATCATATTCCTTTTATAATTAATTCTCCATTCATATACAACAAGCAAATCCTCAAATAAATCATTGTCCAAAATTTTACTTCATCTCCAGGTGTCAACCCATATAATTATTTCATTTATAGAAGTATACAAATTAATAATAGAGAGTTTACTTAAAAATTATTAAGTTGATCACAATTTTTAGCAATTTACACTTCTTTCCTAGTAATATAATACATATGAAAACACCTCAGAATGACCTCAATTTTTACTGAGACATTCCTAAACACATATACAACAGAATACCATGGCCTTGCCCAAAAGTTAGACATTAATTATACTCAAAAATTTATTTTTCGCTACTGCAGTGTTCTACCCAGCACAGAATAGCATTAAAAAACAAATTCATAACCTTTAGTTCCCTCATTAGAAAATTCTGAAATTTTATAGTTAACATCTACACACCTAAAGCTACGTCTTCTCTGTTTTGACCTTTCTCAAATTTGTACTTTATTAGGTAGTAATAACTGCGTCAAACAGAACATTTAGCAAAAACAGGGTACTCTACCCCTTCAGGTATTTCAAAAATTATTGGGTTTTATCCCTGGGTGTTCTTGCATGATCTCTAGCACAAGCATGTCTAGATTACAATATGAAAAAGCCCTACATTAATGAATTACTTTGCTATTTTATTTTGCATTCAATCCTACTACTAGCATGATATCACAAAATTTTCAGATTTTAAGAATAAAGAATAAAAGTGTTCCTTTTCATCAAATCTTTTGAAAGGTGGTTTCTTTTTCAATATCCAAGCATATTTAGATAACAATCATAAATTCGCAATCAAAGAATGCATGTTACAAATTTTAAAACCTAAAAACCCTAATTTTCCTCTATTATGGCGGCAACCAAGAAAATTAAAGAAAAGAATCGGCTTTGTTATTACCTCTTGTTACGTCTAACTCAAACAACCTTAGAGGGAAGAGTAGCTGTCTTCTAGCTTTCATTACCACCAAGAATGTCAAGAAATCGATCTAAGAATGGTGCTTCAAAGTTGTGTTTTTGCGCAAAAATTTTCCATAAGCAATATAATAATCAAACATTAGCGGGGGGAGAGAGAGAGAGACGGCTGCTAGGATGGATTAGGGCTCAAAAATCTGATTTAGTTGGGTTTTTGTAGGTGAATTATGATAGGTTTAGAAAATAGAAAAAGAATTAAGAAAAATCCTTTTTTCCCTAGGCTTTATCTAATTAAAAGCTTCTTATAATTAATTCGCCACAATTCCCAAGGGACGGAGAGTTAGGTGGCGGCACATACGAGAGAAAAATAGGAAGAGAATAATCACTAATTTTTCCTAACCTTCAAAGGATTGGAAATAATAAACCCCCTTCAAGATAATTTTCAAATTACAAAAGAATTGTGTTTTTCCCATTTCCCTTCTCCTAGGTGGTGGCTACTAGGCTTCTAGAAGCCTAGTAACTCCCTCAAAATATTTTCCTATCTAGATTAAATATTTAAATTAAAAAATCCATTCCAAATAAATTAAATAAAGAGAAAAGTCTTACTAGTCTAATATTTAAATACTTCCTAAAATTAATACATAAGCAAATAAATGAAATAATCACATAATGAGTATTTAATAAATATAAACAGTAACTACACAAATATATAAAAGAATAACAAATAAGTAACTATTTATCAACTAATAAATATTTACCTACATTAGTTTAATTAACTGCTACTCAATAATTAAATATTCAATTTTAGAGTTAGCTACACACACACACACACACACACACATACATACATACATACATACATACATACATACATACATACATACATACATACATACATACATACATACATACATACATACATACATACATACATACATACATACATACATACATACATATGTATATATTTCTTTCCTCTATTAATAATTTTATGCTAGAATATTCTATCCATCATTACTACATATGGCGATTTTTCAAATATCACCAAAGCACAATAATCCTTCCCCAATTATACTCAAACAAATTCATTCATGTCCTGCCAAATATGTTTATATGCAAAGATGCTCATAACATATGGTCCATATATTTCCCCATTTCTAGGGGCATTTAGGGTGGGGTGTCATATAAACCACATAAAAAAGAGTTTGCCTGGACGACATCATTGAATTATTTGGATTTGCCCACAAGAACGAGGGAATCAGAAGTTCAAAAGATAATTTATTTACAGAAGCTTGCAAATCAATTGTCATGTTCTTTTGTTGACTTTACAAAGGCAACCAAATCACATATTCCTGTTATAAATGCTCCTATTAAGATAGAAGTCCCAGTGGGACAAAATGAAATTCCTATAGCTACTGAATTGAAAGCATGGCAAAAGTGTGGATGACTACTTGGTTTAAAAATTAAATATCCTCAAAAGAAAAGAGGACTAAATGATCAATGTGATCAAATTGAAGAATTAAAAAATAAGAACTAAGTGGCAACTGATGAAAAGATCCAAATTTCTAAAAGTAGTGAAAAGAATACTGAGATTTCTATTAATTTTACTTATGGCAATTGGATGGAAATAATTGTTGATGAGTTTTGTATAGCACTTGATATGTTAAAAGATAATAAGGATCTTGAACCAACATCAGTTAAAAAAGTGTCATCATAGAAGTGATCAGTCAAAATAGAAATATGTGATTCAATTGGAGTTAAATTCACTTATAAAACGTGTGATTTTTGGACTTGTAGTTTGAATATCTAAAGGTGTAAAATGAATTTGTTATAAATGGGTATTTTTGCAAAAGCAAAATGAAACTATTGAAGTTGTGAGACATAAAACATGACTTGTTGCACAAGACATTTAAAAAAAAAAATCAGGTATTGATTACAATAAGACATATTTACCCATGGTGGATGCAATTACACTTTGATACCTTGTGAGTCTAGTTGTACATGAAAAGATTGGCATGTGTCTAATGATGTAGTTATTACTTATTTATATGGGAGCTTTAATAATGATATTTATATGAAAATATCAAAAGGATTTAGCATGCCAGAAGCGTATAGTTTTCACCCTCGCGTAAGTTATTTCATTAAATTACAAAAGTTATTGTATGACTTAAAGTAATTTGGAAGCATGTGGTACAATCGTCTTAGTAAATATTTATTAAACTCGAAACATAAAAAGATCCAGTGTGTCCATGTGCCTTTATAAAGCAATCGAGATCTAGTTCTGTGATACTTTCTATATATATTGATAATATCAATCTTTTTGGAACTCCAGACGAGCTCAAAGATGCAAGAGATAGCATGAAGCGAGAATTTGAAATTAAATATTTTGAAAGAACTAAGTTTTGTCTTAGTCTACAAATAGAACATCTAGAAGATAGTATTGTTATTCATCAATCAACATATACTGTAAAGGATGTAAAAAGGTTTTACATAGATAAAACACATGTATTAAATATTTCAACGGTCATCAGGTCATGTAGATATAAATAAAGATCTTTTTCGACCTCAAGAATGTTGGAATGTCTGCCAAAAATAGACTATGTATTTTCGTATTTTGAGAATTAATAAAATATTTCATTCATTAATGTTTGTTTATTTACATATATTTGCATATTAAGGTCTAAGTATATTAGTAAGTGATCTACATAATTGGGTGGTGCTTTCATAGAAAAGTATAAATCATGAGCTACTAACATACAAGTAAAAATGTTCTTGATTAATTAATGAAATTGGGCATTTCCTCAAGGTTTAGTTTATTACATTGTCTTCTAAATAGAGAATGATTTACCTTTGACCAGTAAGTAGTTCACTCATGCCAATAATGTAAGCGTATTTAGAATATGTAGAATTGGACTACATAATAATAATCTTTATAAAAGTCCTATAATAAATAAAGAATGGTTTATCACTGTTATTACGTGGACGAGTACTTTTAGACTTGAGTATAAGTTGGTGGTCTGGTGAAGCTAGACTTGTGCACATTTATGTATGATAGGTAAGGTCTTAACGCAAGGCCAATAACCTTGTACATTCAGTGTATAGTTCTAGTTAATTAAGACGGACTTATACAATAGAGTTTCTAAACTTCACTTAGTGAAGATATCACCCCCTTGTGATTGTCCAAGATAATCTAACTAAACCAGGGGCTTGGGAAATGTGACTTAATATGTATGCTTTTCGGTAACTCTTGGAAATATGTGTTGGGGATATGCCCTAGAGTCAATTTGTACTTATACTATTGTCATTATGTTTTATATAATAATATGAGGCTTTCATTTCCATGAATAGTGAGTTTTGTTTTGTTGGTCATCAAGTACGTGACTTGATAGTAAAACCCTACAATGAATACAATGACTATTCTAAAATTGTCCCTGATCGATTATTATTATTGGAATAATAATAATTAAGATTAGTATGTTTGTGACTTGATGGCTATGTTTTACTGGCCATGGATATTTGTGATATCGAGTCAAGACATAAATAAATGTTAGAGAACATTGTATTGGACATGACCCACTGTGAGAGTACTTCATGGAATATGTCATAAGTACTTTCTAGCCATAATAATATTGAAAGTCCTTCGACCTAAATTCATCATAGTTTCCTACTTGATAAATTCTATATTTTGACATTGTCTAAAATTGTCTTTAACCAGATAATAAATTAGACTACTGTTGGATATAGAATAAATTAAGGAGAGGAATATGATTGATTGTGAAGGAATTTGTCCCTCTCAGTTATGGGAGAGATATCCATGGCCCCTTGATAAGTTAGACTGTTAAAAATGCATGGCCATGCTCAAATATATCAATCTAAGATATTGATATTATTTGTTTGAACAGTCTACTATGAAATCAAGAAATAATTGATTAAGCTTAATAAGAATGACATGCTCTGTGCCTTATGCTTAATCTGGATATCGTGTGACAAAAGGACTAAATATAAAATTATGGTTTGGTTCAAAGAGATCACCCATCTTCATTTAACCTGGATAGTTATAATGTTTTGCTAGAAACTGCTTATAACTTGTGGGCCATTTAATTATGATTTAGGCACACTTCCAGTGTTAAATGAACTTATAGGGTCACACAATAAGCGAACTTGTTAGGTTATTTTTCTGGTGACCAGGTTCGATGAATCTGGAAATATGTCTAAGTTAATCGTACTTAGAAAATTTACCAGATACAATGAATCTGGAAATATGTCCATATTCGATGTATCTGGATGATGTCCAGATTATAAGAATCTGACTCGGTAAATTAATTAGTTAAATTACCGAGATAATGGCAGAATCTTATCATATCAGTTTAAATTTAATTTGAATTTAAATTAGAATATGATAAGATATTATTAGGGTTGGACTTTAAGAGGTTCGAGGGTTTTTAAGAAAACCCTAGCCGTCTTTTCAATAGTCCAATTTTCGATTGATATCATTCATGCCATTCTCTATCAGAAAAGAAAAAAAAAACCTCTCAAACCCTAGACGCTAGCACTCTCCGGGTATCGAGTGAGTTCGCAGTGTGTATCCGATAGAGGGCGTTCGCATACTGCAGCGTCTGGTGATTGTTCGGGTTGAACGTACAACAGCGCAATCAGAATCGAATGATTTCGATTACAGCAACCAGAGGTAATTCTTAAACCTTAGATCATCTTAATCGTTTACTTGGGTCCTCGGGAGGGATTCGTGGATGTTTTCCGCGTTTAGGAGTCCACGAATTCTAACAATATGTTGGTATATACTGAAAGTCATAAATTATTGGAATAGTTATCAATGGATGGTAGATGTCATTGAGGAAGGTGTTAGTACATTTTTCTATCTCAATGACGGGTATTACATAGAGGGGTATTTTTTGTCATTACACATGTAGGTTGAAGATATCATGCTTGCAATATTTTTCTTGGAGTTAATATTTCTATATGGTGATAAATGAAATATTTAAAATGATAAAATACGGCTATTTGTTAGCATAGGTATTTTGATCATTTTAGTAGCCAAGAATAATATGTCTTTTGGAGCCTAGAGTAGCTCAAGTAACCTTAGTAAATTTATTTACTATATGAGCTTATTGGGTGAAATTAATATTGGAAGAAATTGTTCTAGGAATCCAATAATTATTTATTTGGGTTAGAATGATTTATTAGGCTAACTTAATTAAATTTGTTTATTAATTAATTATCTGGAGTAATTTTATATTGAGCCCAAATGGATTAGTTAAGTAATATAATATAATTTAATTGGTTTATTAATTAATTGTCTTGCTTAATTTTATATTGGACTCAAGAAGATCAATTAATTAATAAGTGAGCTATTTAATTAGCCTTGGACTAATTTAATTAAATGAGTTTATTAAATAATTATCTTAGGTAATTTTATATTAGGTCCAAGTGAATTAATTAATAAAGGAACTATTTAATTAGTCTTGGGCTAATTAAGAGGGGGAAAAAAAAAGAAAGAAGAAAACCTGTGAAAAATAAAAAAGGAGGACAACTTTTTTTTTTTTTAAGTTGCTAATATTGGTTAACCGAGACCTTTTGAAAATGAAAAAAGGAAATTGATAGCTTTTGGCAATTGAAGAATTGGAAAGCTTAATAGCTTTTGGAAATTTGAGCACAATTGGGAAACTTGTAATGTTTTTCTAGAAGAAGGAAAAAAATAGTTCTCTCAATATTCTTCTAAGAAAATTATTATTTCACTTATTATTCTATTTTCATCGGTAGATAACCTATAGGAGGTTCGAGAATATTTTGGAAGTTTGAAAGTTAGCAATTTTGATGCGCATATTTGATGTGAAGGAGTCGATATTTGGCTAGTATTCATGCAGAACAAATAGTCATGACAACCCAAAGTATTTCGTCAAATCCAAATCCTTTGGTTATTCAATCTAAATGACTTAAAAGTAAATATTCCTAAACTTTGGTTTGGAAAAAATTTTAATTTGCTATTTTTTGCTACATTTTTTTTTCCTGTGATCCTTTCAGAGAAGATGATGAAGAATTTTTTGGTCCTAAAGTACCATATCTCTGTATAATTGGTATACTAATATACCTTACTAATAACACTAGACTTGATATAGCATTTTCTGTGAATTTATTAACAAGATTTAGTTCTTCTCCAATGGTATTATACATATCCTGAGATATCTTCAAAATACAATTGATCGTGAATTGTTTTATTCAAATAAAACTAGTCTAATATTAATTGGTTATGCATATCCTGGTTATCTATCTAACCTACATAAAGTACGTTCTCAATTTGATTATTTATTTATATGTGGTAGCACTACTATATCATGGTACTTTACAAAACAATCTATAGTAGCTACCTTTCTAATCATATTCAAATTATAGCTATTCATGAGATAAGCCAAGAATATGTGTGGTTGAGATCAATGATCTATTATATCCGAAAAAATTGTAATTCATTCTCTAAAAAAGAAATTTCAATACCTCTTTATAAAGAGAATGCAGCTCGTATAGCTCAATTAAGAGGTGGAAATAATGAAGGGAATATTACAAAATATATTTTATCAATTTTTTTTTTTACTCATGAACTCTAGAAAAGAGATTATATATATGTGTAATAGATTTGATCATGTGATGATTTGACAGATTTTATTCACTAAGACATCGCCGATTGCTTCATTTGAAAAATTAGCATATAAAATAGGATGCATCGGCTGAAAGATTTGAAGTCATCTTGAATGATGCTATTAAAAGAGGGAGTATATATACACACTGCACTCTTTTTTTCCTAACAAATGTTTTTTCTATTGGGTTTTTCTTGATCAAGATTTTAACGAGGTAGTATTCTCTTAAGAATAGAAAGTGTACTCTTTTCCTTCACTAGATTTTTGTCCCATAAGGTTTTTCCTAAGAAGGTTTTAACGAATCATTTCTGAGATTTTAAAAATGAACATCTATGAAATTAGAAGGATAAGAAGTGGTTGTTCATTTTTTGATGTTATCTATTTATTTAGAAGATAGATGTGACTGTTTGATTTTCAAAATTATTTATTTATCCAAAAGATAAATGTAACCGTTTGTTTTTCTAAAATTATTAATTTTATGGATAAGATAAAATCATATTTTTTTAGTTTCATTTCTTATCTTTAAGATGATGTATCTAAACTTCTATAAATAGGGCCTTATGTAAATGAATAAAATATCAATTTTAATCTACGTGATTCTCTTATTTCTCGATTTCCTTCTATTTTAAATCAAATTCAGAATGGTATCTCTATCGCAAACATGCTTCTTAGAATCACATGCAATCTTGCTACATCCTTGAAGAATAAATTTGCAATCAAAGAAGCATTATTAGACTCGTTATAATCAATAAAATGAGTAATCTTAGAAAATTTATCTACAACAACAAAAATAAAATCCTTGCTTCCTTAGTACTAAACAAACCTAAGATGCAATTTATTGAAATGTTTACCCCAAATATACTGGAGGTGGGTAAAGAAGTGTACATTCTTTGAGGTAAGAGCCTTGAGTTTACCTTCCTATACGTGATACATTGGGAGTATTATCTTTTTGTATCCCTTCTTGTTTTAGGCCCATAGAAATACTCTTGTAGGATATCTAAACTTTTGGTGAATCCAAAATGTTCCACTAATCCACTACCATGGGTTTCTTTCACTAACAATTCTCTAATAGAACCATTTGGCACATATAACTTTCTTTTCTTAAAGAAGAAAATCATAATGCCTATAACATATTCCAAATACACTATTTTTACATGCATGATATATTTTTCCAAATTCAGTATCTTGAACATATAATTCTTGCATAAATTCAAATTAAAGAAATTTAGGATTTAAGAAATTTAAAAGAGCATACCTTTTTGACAAGGCATTGGCCACAATGTTCTTTTTACCTTTCTTTTAACGAACAACATATAGAAATGTACCAATAAACTCTAACCACCTTGTATACCTCTTGTTTAGCTTTTATTACTCCTCGAGGTGTTTTAGAGATTCATGGTTGATATGGATGATAAACTCCTTAGGCAAGAGAGTAATGTTGCTAATGGCTAAGTGTTCTCATAAGGGCATCAAGTTTTTTTTTTTTTTTTAATCATATATGGAGTAGTTGAGGGTTGCCTTGGATAATTTCTTACTAAAGTATGCTATGGGCTTATAGTCTTGAGTTAAAAATGATCATGTTCCCACCCCACTTGCATCGTATTTTACCTTAAAGGCCTTTTCAAAGTTTGGTAAGGTTAGGAAAGAGGCTTGGCATAATTTCTTTGAGAGTGTTAATGGCATATTCTTACTCTTCTCCCCACCTAAACCTACTGTTTTTGCCATAGCCTCTATTAGAGGTCCTGCTATGGTGCTAAACTTTTTAATAAACCTCTTATAAAAACTAGCCAATCCATAGAAGGTCTTAACTCTAGTTACAATTGTAGGGGTAGGCCTCTCTTTAAGGGATTTTAAAATTTTCTCATCCACTTCAATGCCCTTGGAGCTAACAATAAAACCAAGAAATGTAATTGTTTAAAAAAAAAAACATCTCAAAAGTAGACAAGCTCCAAGGGCATATCTCAAAAGTAGATAAATATTATAAAGCTTCAGAATATTATATCATATCCTAAAGTAAAATATAAACTCAAATAACAACATCGCAAATATCCAACTCATTCCTAAAAATATACAAAAAGTAAAATATTCGAATACAAAACATCATCCCAAGCAAATATCCACTAAACATCTTCAATTTTGCTTCTAAACACATTCTCTTGTAAAACATGAATTAAAAGTTGTGAGATAAAATCTCAGTAAGTTATGTGTGTGACTTGTGAAAATTTCAATAAACCACTTCGTGATGCATGCTAATTTATTAGAATGGAAGAAATGAAATTAATTTATGCTACCAAAAATATTATGTGTAAGATAATACATCGTGAGATTCAGCAAATACTAAAAGTAAATACAACATCTATATTTCGGGAAATCAAGTTACTTTTCAAAATTATGGATCATTCACATCATGTACATTATCTGTATTCGGCTTTCGTACTTTTATCATTTCGTATTTCTCAAAATATGAGTTTGATCACAATATTCACATTCCATAATTCACATTTCAAAAACCATATTGCGATCTCACATTATTTGTTGCTAGGACCTTGTCCCATCAATATATAAATATATGATTAACTCAGTGCTTTCTGCACAATCAATCATATCATTACCATCGTCATGGTATGCCCTACGGCCCTGATGTCCTACATTTATCTTCTATTTTCCCCCAACGGAAAATGTGTTACTAGTTAAAGATGACTTAACATTATATATTGACACCTCGTGAAGAAAGAGACCACAGTCTGAAGGTGGCCACCAATCGGATAGTTTTCACAAACCCACATAAGTTAGTATAAGTGTAAAGACCCTTTGAGTACTCAAAAATCACTGCAGTCCAATACCTTATGAATAGATAACAACAATGCCTTTTTCTAAAACAAGCTCAAACCTTTGAAAAATATCACAAACATTCCCGAAAATATTTGATTTACAAAATACTCCCAAGTGTTAAATAAAAATACTCCATAGAATAAAAAATTACATCATAAGGTTTTATCTGTTCCAAGAATTTCATATACACATAGCTTATAAACACTATAAACAGATTTCATTTTATATAAAGAAAATAATTCAAAGATATGCTATGTATTTCGAAAATCATTTATGCACGAGAATTTTCAATTCTATATGTTCAATAAAAATAATGTAAGATTTTATATTCAACATATCATGTATATTTGTATTTTGCCAACATGAGGCATAATTGAAAATTTCATACTCAACAAATCACTACTTGCTTCACAATATAATATCATACTCCCAACATATATAATTTTCAAACAAGAGCTATATATAATGGACAAAATATCACTTGTATAAATAAATTATTTCAAGAATAATGATTTTTAAAATAAATAAATAAATAAATCATCTCGTAAATAATGATTTCAAGCAAATATAAAGCGATTTATAAGCATTTATCATGATTAAAATATCTTGCATGCACTTCTAGATTTAGGAAATCATAAAATGTGGGGACTTACTTTAAACCCAACAAGAAAAGGAAAAATCCAACTTACGTTCTTGGATATATCCTAAAACCTCATACTAAATATAATCCCTCAAAGATAATCATGACCTTAAGGGATCCTAATCTCATAATCCAAGTCTCACCGTTTTTCAATATCAAGCAACATAATCTTCAAATATCTAACTCAAGTAATATGAAATTATGAAAAAATACACTCAAAAAATTCACATTAACACATAGATCATTTAATTTCACATAGTATTAGCAAATTAACTAGTGATCAAAACAACTAGTATAGCTATTATACAAAATCTTAATGAAAGAGTATTATCATATAATCATCAAAGTTCTGAACTAATCATCATATAACATTCCTATATCAATATTATAACAAATAAAATTGATATAAAGAAGATTTTGTAGCTAAAACATGGTTTTTCTATTATATTATCAAAATAGTGTTTTAGTGAAAATAGGGCAGAACAAACCATCATTTGGGGCAATCAGAGCACCAAGAAAATCAACTCAACATTCAATAAAAATTTACAGGATATAACTTTAATATGTTGGAAAGATACTATAAAAATTTTATCAAATTATGAGGTGTCTAAGTATGTTAATTTAAAGCTTAAATTTGATGCAATGCAATAGTAACCCTAAAAACCTGATTTGGCAGCATTTTTATAAAAATCACTAAGAATAATTACTACCCAAAATCAAGTTATTATAGTGGCTATTTATCCCTAGAAAATTTTAATTTTATGCATAAAAATTTAAGTCCAAGATTCAAGGTCAAAGGGGTTAAATTGAGGGTCCAAATTCTCAGCAAAATCAGGTTTCTTCAGTTATATAATAGAGCATATTAAAAAATTCATAGAAAATCACTCAGGTATGAAAATTAAATGATTATCATGTCTAATTACTCCTAAGACATAGACAAATAAAATAGAATCAGATTATAACATGATCCTTAAAAAAACATTTCAGTCCTGAGACCAAATAACACAGATCTAAAACTCCCAAGCTTAAATTTCACAATCAAAACTCCTTCAATACATCTCCAATCATCCAAAATCAACTACAAAACTTCAATACAATATGTTAATATCAATTCCACTGCATTTCCTTAGCATCAAAATCACCAAAACTAATTTTTTTTTTTTTCAAGAATACAAAATCTGTCCAGCAAGGACTTGTTTATGAAAACATGAAATTCAAAGAGAAAGGAACTAAAAGCTCTTACCTTATTGAAGATCACTCTTAATTACTTTAATCAAAGTATGGGGAGGGCTTGGCCACCACAATAGAGGCCTGTTCATGGAGTAATCTTAGGTGACTAGGATTTAATATAATTTAAGGACAGAGATTAAAGAATTTAAATAGATGGGATTTAAGGGGAGATGGTGGCACATTAGGGGGATAAGACGGGAATTTCACTCATTTTAAGTACACAAGGGTTTAATGAAATAATATTAAATCAATAAAAATTAGTCTTGTGCAAAAATAATGAGTAAAAGTTCAAAAGGTTTGCACATAGGTCAAACGGTTCAAAGAGAAGTCAAAAGGTTCAAAGAGTTCAAAGTCTTGGTCAATTAGAAGTCAAAATTAATTAAAATAGTTAAAATATTGAAATATGTTTTTATTTAAATATAATCAACATTGAGTCGCTTGAAAATTTGATTTCTCATATTTGTCCCCAAGTTTTCATTAAATAAATTCATAAAGTACTTTCAAATAAATAATTTCTTATTCTAGATATAAAAATTAATTATTATAAAGAATCATAATATATTCATATGAGTGTACACAAATTTTATATATAAATATTTCACCCATAAACTAATTGCACAAAAAGTAGTCAAGTAAGGGTCAATCCCTTTAGATAAGCAATTATAATCTTGGAGGTTATAGATTATGGACTAGAGGTTAAAAAATGGTTGATAAGGGCTAAAATTACAATGGTTTTCCCAATTATTTGAGGTTATTTTGAGATATATTTGTTGTAATAACTAGGCATAGTCCTTTCTATTTGATATTTTGCTTGTAAAAAGTGTTTTTGACAAATTTGTACAGATTTGAGTAGATTTTGAGCAAAAAGTAAACAATTCCAGAACAGACCTGGCGCTAGGCCCAGCCAAGGGACCAGGCACCGAGTCCATTCTGGTTGAGCAGAGGAAATCAAACCAATCGTCAGGAGAAAAATAGAACAGACCTGGCGCTAGGTCTGGCAAGTAGACAAGGTGCCGGGTCCATTCTGTCTGGGCAACAAGAATAGAGCAAAAATTCAGAGGAAGAGCATAATGTACCTGGCGCCAGGTGGGTCGAAGGTACCTGGTGCCAGGCCTGCTCTGGAAGGCATAAATACTATGCACGAATTTGAAAAATTTTCAAAAATTTCAGTATTTTCAAATTTCTACTTGGTCAAGATCTCTCAAGCAATGAATTTAGCATCCAAAAGGGCTATAAAAGCAAGGAGAAAACACAAGAGAGACATACATATACATGTGGAGGTGGATTCAAGAACTAATATTCTCACTCACTCATTGAAGGAGAGATTCACCCAATTAAGAAGGATTGTTCAAGAGAGCCTTTAAGGGTGAAGAAAGAGGCTTATCTATGAGTGCTTTTTTTTAATCTTTATTTTCTTTTCCTTTAACAATGATGTATTCAATACTTTTATTGTAATTTACATTATTTTGGGATTCGTGATTTTGTATTAATTTAGTTATTTGATCAATTCTTTGTCATCTTTGGTATTTGGTTACTTGTTATCATTGATTATTGATGCAAGTTCATCTAATTGACTTAGGACAATGATGTTAGGAGTTTCGTTGAATTGATTTCGTATTTGTCTAATCTTAATGGACTTGAGTGATGAAATTAAGATTATAGGACTATGTAATCAAAGATTAATTGATTTCACCTCGAGCAAAGGGTTATTAGCTAATTTCATGCTTATAAGGAATTGAGTTTAATGAATGTTTTGATTATGTTAGCTTGATTGATAAATCTGTTAATATTAATAAAAAGATAGTAATTCCATAGATTGGGAAATAAAGTGAAATTTATCTAAGTAGATTCATGACTTGGAAAATAATTAAATTTTACTTTATATTCCTTCATGATGCCAAGATTATAATTAGTTGAGAGAATTGCTAATTGGTTCATTATCATATTTTTTAGGATAATTGTCTAAATTGCATAAACCTACATCCTTGAGTTGTATATATATTTTTATTTTTTAAAATTATTTTCTCACTTTATTTAGGTCAGTTAAACAATGAGTGAAAAGTGATTAGTGTGTATTTGTTCCTTTGAGGATCGATACTCATTAATTCCCTATACTATGCTTGTGATGAGTATACTTGCTTGTATGTTTATTTTGGGATTAATGTTTTAATTAAAACTTGACTAATGGATGGATTTAAATTTGATGATTTTTATATACCCAAAATTTACACATCAAGTTTTTTGCGTCATTACCGGAGAACAATATTATGAAAGTTTGAATTTTGTTAATTTAACCATGTTTATATGTTTATATGTCTCTATGTAAATATGCGAATATGTATATATTTTCCTTGTATGACTAGGTGCCATATTTTTTTTTTCTTATATATTTGTAATTTAATGTCTCTATACGTTGTAATTCCTTGTAACTTAATTTGTAAACATGTACCTTAACCAACTAACTTGATTTCATATTATAATGTTTATATATGATACTAAAAAGTTATTTTGTATAGGTAAGATGGCCAATTAGAGCATGGAATGATATCCTAATATGTCTCACAGGATGACATCTCAATCATCCGACTCTATTGCCTTAGAAGGGGTGTTAGAAAAGTTTGCTACCTATGTAACTAAAAGTTTTTTTGAGATAGATGACACATTGGAAAAGTTTGAGGGCATTGTTAGAAATATGGAAAGGTAAATTTGGTTTTTAACGGATTTAGTGATAAAATCCCCATTAGAAGTAGAAGCACAATATGATTCAGCTGCCATTACACTACGAAGTGGTAAGGAGCTGCCTGATTCCAGCATAAAACTGGTACTATCTAAAGAAGATGAGCAGGAACCAACCCCTTTTGTTGAACTTTTTGAAAAATAAACTAAAAAATTAGATTTTCAGCCACCGGTACCTTATGCCACTTGGACACACAAAGCAAGAAAGGATATACAATTTGACAAATTTTTGAAAATATTCAAACAACCTCACATAAACATTCCATTTAGTGAGGCATTGGTGCACATGTCCAAATATGCAAAATTTCTAAAAAGCATGCTTGTTAACAAAAAGAGGTTGGAGGAATTATCCACAGTGGTTTTAAGTGAAAAATGCTCAACTATCTTACAGGACCAACGGACTTTGCCATGAAAAGAAAGTGATCTAGAGAGTTTTCTATTCCTTGTCTTGTTGGGACTCTTACATTTTGTAATGCATTAGCTGACTTAGGTGCTAGTATTAATCTGTTGCCATATAAAACTTTCAAAAAGCTAGGCATAGGTGAACCCAAGCGCACTAGGATAAGTATTCAACTTGCGGATAAATCTATTAAATATCCTAGGAGAATAGTGAAAGATGTAGTGGTTAAAGTGGATAGATTTATATTTCTTATAGATTTTGTTATTCTTGATATGGATGAAGATTCTGAAGTCCCTTTAATCCTAGGTTGACCTTTTTTAGCAACTGTGATGTTCATGAAGGAAAATTGACACTTAAAGTTAGGGACAAAGAAGTCATTATCAAAATCTATAAAAGCATGCTATATCCTATTTTTTATGATGATTCTTGTTTAATGGTTGATATTCTTGATGAACTTATCTTTGACTTTGTGTAGGAATCATTTGTCCAAGGTTATATGGAACAATCCATTGCATATTTAGAGGACTCGAATGAGGGCCATAAAGTGGGAAAGTTTGAGGAAATTGAAAAAAGGCAGTTTGGGAAAGATAAAGTCATCTATTGAAGAACCACCAGAATTGGACTTGAAAGAACTCCCCGAGCACTTGGAATATGCATTTTTGTCAAAAGGAGAAAAATTGCTCGTGATCATTGCCAAAAACCTTCCTTGTGAACAAGAGACCAAATTGGAAAGTCTATTAGGAAAATATAAGAGAGTTATTGCATAGAAAATCACGGATATTAAGGGAATTAGTCATTCCTTTTATACTTAAAAAATCTTGTTGGAAGAAGGAGCTAAACCTGTAGTACAACCCCAACGTAGATTGAACCCAAATATGAGTGATATGGTAAACTATGAGGTGATTAAACTCTTAGATTCTGGCATCATTTACCCTATTTCCGATAGTATTTGGGTTAGTCCAACATAGGTGGTACCAAAAAAGGGAGGAATGACTGTGAGCCCTAATGAAAAAATGAGTTGATCCCAATGAGATTAGTAATCGGTTGGAGAGTTTGCATTGATTATAGGAAATTGAATGAGGCAATTAGGAAGGACCATTTTCCTTTCCCTTTTATTGACTTATTACTTTTTAGGTGGTTTTTTCTAATACTTTCAAATTCCCATAGCATCGAAGGATCAAGAGAAGACTACCTTTACATGCCCTTTTGGTACTTTTGCATATCGACATATGCTTTTGGTCTTTGTAATGGTCCCGAAACTTTCCAAAGATGTATGATAGCTATTTTTGAATGACTTGTGGGAGATATCTTGGAGGTATTTATGGATAATTTTTTTATTTTTGGTAATTCTTTTGATTTGTGTTTGGTTAATTTGGAAAAGGTACTTCAAATGTGTGAAAAGACCAACCTCATGCTTAATTGGAAAAAATGCCACTTTATGGTGCAAGAAGGTATAGTATTGGAATACAAAATTTCAAGAAAAAGGTATTGAGGTTGATAGGGCCAAGATTGAGGCAATTGAGAAACTCCCTTCTCCAAATTCCGTGAAGGCTATTCGACATTTTCTTGGTCATGCAGGTTTTTATAGGAGGTTTATTTTGGATTTCTAAAAGATTTCTAAACCCCTTACTTCTTTGCTTGGAAAAGATGCTATTTTTTATTTTGATGAAAAATGTCTCAATGCTTTCAATGTGCTTAAAATGAAATTGATCAATTCTCTTGCACCAGATTGGTATCTTCCTTTTGAATTGATATGTGATACAAGTGATTATGCAGTGGGCGATGCAAGTAATTATGCAGTGGGTGCAATGCTTGACAAAGGAGAAATAAGCACTTTCAACCAATTTACTATACAGGCAAAACTCTTATGGTGGCACAAGAGAATTACACCATAATGGAGAAAGAATTGCTTGTAATAGTTTTTGCTTTTGATAAATTCCGTTCTTATCTTGTTTTGTCCAAAGTCATTGTGTATACGAATCATTCCGCCCTTAAGTACCTACTAAAGAAGCATGATTCTAAAATAAAATTGATAAGATGGGTTTTATTGTTGCAGGAATTTAACTTGGAGATTATGGACAAAACGGGAGCGAAAAATTTAGTTGTGGATCACTTATTAAGGTTGGAAAACCCCAACCTTGAGCTATTGGCCGAAGGAGATACCAATGACATCTTCCCGGAAGAACAACTTCTACTTGTTGATGGTGAGATTTCTCAACTACCTTGGTATGTGGATTTTGCTAATTACTTGGTTGCAGGAATTATTTCGGAAGATTTCAATGCACAACAAAAGAAGATATTTCACTCCGAAGTAAGGCACTACTTTTGGGAAGATCTATACTTGTTCTGGTTTTGTGTGGATCAAATCATTTGAATGTGTGTGGATTCCATAAAAAGTATCAATATCTTGAAATATTGTCATGAAATACCCGCCCGCAGGAGGCCATTACCAAGCTAACAACACCGCAAGAAAAGTACTTGAGCCCGATTTTTATTGGCTTATACTCTTCAAGGATTCTTATAAGTTTGTACAAAGTTGTGATAGGTGTCAACGTACAGGTAATATCTCTAAATCTAATGAGATGCCATTGCAAAATTTTCAAGCTTGTGAAATTTTTTATTGTTGGGAGATTGATTTCATGGGCCCTTGTCCTAATTCTTTAGGTAACAAATACATCTTGGTTGCAGTTAAATATGTATCAAAGTGGGTTGAGGTGCAAGTCTTACCTACTAATGATACGCGGGTTGTTGTAAAATTTCTACAAAAATTTTCACCCAGTTTGGAGTGCCTAAGGTGCTCATTAGTGATAGGGGAACCTACTTTTGTAATTCCCAATTAAATAAGGTTCTCAAATATTCTGGGGTTACTCATATGTTTGCTACCCCTTATCATCTGAAAACTAGTGGTCAAGTTGAGGTGGTCAATGGAGAATTAAAAAGAATATTGGAAAAAGTAGTTAATCATACAAGAAAGGATTGGAGTTTGAAGCTAAATGATACTCTTTGGGCTTATAAGATTGCTTTTGAAATTCTCATTGGTACAACCCCCTATTGCTTGGTGTATGAAAAATCATGTCATTTACCAGTAGAAGTTGAACATAGGGCTCATTGAGTAATAAAACCTGTCAATTTTGACCTTCATCTTGCAGGACAACAAAGAATACTTCAAGTAAATGAGTTGGATGAGTGGCGTGATGATACCTACCATAATTTGCGAATTTACAAAGATAAGATGAAAACGGTGGCATGATAGGCATATTCGTTTCCCCCATGAGTTTCAAAAAAGAGATATGGTATTAATATTTAATTAGGCTTAGACTTTTTCCGGGTAAGTTAAAGTTTCGATGGTTAGGGCTGTATGAGATACATCAACTTTGTCCATTTAGAGTTATTGAGGTTTTTCACCCAACTAAGGGAATTGTTAAAGTCAATGGAAGTCGATTAAAACTATATTTGGAGAAAGAACTTGGCACTTTGGAACATCTCGACATTACCTTTTATGAGCTATGATTATCCATTGATCATTTGTACTTCATTTTCTTTATCATTTCCTTTATTTTATGTTATTTTATTTTTTTTTCTAGATTTATGTTTCTTTTTCATTACGTACCCTTATGACTTTTCTTGTAATGAACCTTTTTTGTGGTGGATTCACACATAGTGGCACTACAATATAATAGAAGTATCTTCTTTACTTTATTCTTCTTATTTATTAATTTTAGTCTTCTTAGCTGTTCATTTATTGCGATACTTGTGGCTGTTGAGGACAATGTTCAGTTTAAGTGGGGGGGGGGGGAGAATGAGGTTGAAGTACTTTTCCATATGTATTTTTCCATATCATTTTTGTGAAAATTTTTCAAAATTTCAATGGTTTTCATTGTTAAGGTTGTGATTCTTTTTCTTACTTGGATATGAGTTTTGTCATTCATTTGGTGGATTGTTTTTATGAAATTGGTTTTATTGGATAGGATATTTTGCAAGACTTGAGAATTTTGATTAATCTTGTTTATGCATTGGTGTTTGAATATTATTTGACTCATGTAGTTGAAATATGAAGAATATGACGAATATGAGAAGAGTGTATTGGCTAACTCTTGTATTATGAGTTTAAATTTTGCTTGGCTTTGAGTTATGATGAAGAATGTGAGTTGATAAAAGATCTTTGATAGGAAAGATTCTAAAAATTGTGGAATATTCTTGTGAGTTGAAGAATTAACAAAATGAGTAGTTCTGGGAAGATGAGCAATATTGTTTTTGCTTGATTATGGGGGCCAATACGGATAGTGAATAGAAATTCACTTTCTTAATGTTATGAATTTCCTAAAGCAAAAGAAAGAAAGAATTGTTCAGAGGAAAATTATTAAAAAATAATGAGTGATGACTAAAAAGGGGCCAATACAGTGTGTAAAAAGAAATCTATGCATTTGAGGCTATCAATTCCCTAAGTCGTTAGAAAAATAGAGAGAAAAAGATTGAAGTGCTTTCATTATATCATGACTTAAGTTATGCAGTTTTTAGATCTATAATGCTTGAGTTGATAGATGGCTTGACTTATGTGGTTTATGTTATCTATATTTATACTTTAAGAGTGAAATAATCTTCTTAGACTAAGGTATATACTTGATTAATTTGACTTCAAGAGTTTTGTGGTATCTTAGCAAAAGTTTCAAAGTTCGTATTGTTTTCAAAGAGTATGAATGACAAGAGTTGTATCTTAAATTTGAAGGGAAGACATAATCGTTACTATGGTAAAGATTTTTTTTTTGGAATGAGAAAGAACTTGTGTTTCTTTAATGAATTTTCTTGGACTAAAGTGTTTTGCTTGAAGACAAGTAAAAGTTCAAGTGTGGGGCTATGTGATAGGGATAAAATCACTATTCTTTTCCTAGTTATTTGAGGTTGTTTTGAAATACATTTGTTGTAATAACTATGCATATTCCTTCCTATTTGCTAATTTTCTTGTAAAAAATATTTTTGACAAATTTGTACAGATTTGAGTAGATTTTGAGCAAAAAGTGAACAATTTTAGAACAGACCTGGCGCCAAGCCCAGCCAAGGGACCAGGAGCCGGGTCCATTCTAGTTGAGCAAAGGAAATCAAGCTAACCGTCAGGAGAAAATTAGAACAGACTTGGTGCCGGGTCTGGCAAGTGGACTAGGCGTTGGGTCCATTTTGTCCGGGCAGCAAGAACAGAGCAAAAATTTAGAGGAAGTGCAAAATGTACCTAGCACCAGGTGGGGTTGAAGGTACCCGGGGCCAGGCCTGCTCTGGAAGGCAAAAATACTGTGCACGAATTTAGAAATTTTCCAAAGATGTCGGTATTTTCTAATTCCTACTTGGCCATGATCTTTTAAGTAATGAAATTAGCATCCAAAAGGGCTATAAAAGCAAGGAGAAAACACAAGAGAGACATACATATACATGGGGGTTGATTCAAGAGCTAAAATTCTCATTCACTCATTGAAGGAGAGATTCACCCAATCAAGGAGGATTGTTCAAGAGAGTCTTCAAGGGTGAACAAATAGGCTTGTCTATGAGTCCTTACTTTTATCTTTATTTTCTTTTCTTTTAACAATGATGTATTCAATGCTTTTATTGTCATTTAACATTATTTTGGGATTCATGATTTTGTATTAATTTAGTTATTTAATCAATTCTTTGTCATCTTTGGTATTTGATTACTTGTTATCATTGGTTATTGATGCAGGTTCTTCTAGTTGACTTGAGAGGACGATGTTAGGAGTTTCATTGCATTGATTTCGTATTTGTCTAATCTTAATGGATTTAAGCAACAAAGTTAAGATTATAGGACTATGTAATCAAAGATTAATTGATTTCACCTTGAGCAAAGGATTATTAGCTAATTTCATGCTTATAAAAATTTGAATTTAATGCATGTTTTGGTTATGTTAGCTTGATTGACAAATCTGTTAATATTAATCAAAAGATAGTAATTCCATGGATTGGGAAACAAAGTGAAATTTACCTAAGTAGATTCATGACTTGGATAATGATTGAATTTTACTTTATATTCATTCATGATGCCAAGATGATAATTAGTTGAGAGAATTCCTAGTTGGTTCATTATCATGTTTTTTAGGATAATTGTCTAAATTGCATAAACCTACATCATTGAGTTGTATATATATTTTTATTTTTAAATTATTTTCTCATTTTATTTGAGTTAGTTAAACAATGAATGAAAAGTGATTAGTGTGTATTTGTTCCTTTGAGGATCGATACTCGTTAATTCCCTATTCTATACTTGCGATGAGTATACTTGCTCGTATGTGTATTTTGGGATTAATGTTTTAATTAAAACCTGACTAAGGGATGGGTTTAAATTTAATAATTTTTACACACCCAAAATTTATGCATTAATGGTAGATGTCATTGAGAATGGTGATAGTACCAATCAGTCTTATCTTAATGATGGGTGTTATGTAGAGGGATATTTTATCATTACACTAGAAAGTCGACATCAACGCATATACAATATTATCCTTGGGGGTCAATATATTTATATGGTGATGAATGAATATATTTAAATTGCAAAATACAATTATTTATTTAGCGGGGGCATTTTGATCTTTTTAGCAACCAAGGATAATATGCCTTTTAGTTTCTAAGATAGTTCTAGAAACTTAAAGGGCTATTTTGGTCATTGCACATATTATTTAGATTGTTTGAGGAATAAGATAATTTAATTTATTATAGAAAGTCAATTAGGTTAGAATAATTAATTAAGTCCAAGATTTATTCTAGTGCTATATTAATTAATTAATTCTGAAAAATCCAATTTAATGTATGGTTTTGAATAAAATAAATTAGGAGTGGTTTACTAATTGTATTAGGTCATGTATTTATTATTTTGGGCTTTAGTTAAATAAAAAAGGTTAAGATAAAATAATAAATAAAGTTAGCTAAGTTTTTCTTAATTATTTTATGTTTTAATAAAAGATTCAAGATAAATAATAAAAAGGCCCAATTGGTGGATATAACCCTTACCAGTCTTGGATTAGGGTTGGCTAGCCATGAGGGTTTATACTAAATCCTCTATAAGGCCGGCTTGAAAAAGGACAAGAAGCACTAGCCGCTCTCTCTCTCTCTCTCTCTCTTCTCTCAGTTCTTCCTCAGAAAAATAATCATAGCCTACTTTCACCAATAGTATAATTTGTGAGGTTGAGAGAATACCTTAGAATGTTAAAAGCTTTAGAATTATATGCATTTCATGCATAAAAGTAGACGTTTGGCAAGTCTTCTAGTTAGTACTACTCCTAAGCATAGTTCAGACAACTTCTAGATAGTGTACTAGTTATTTGAATCTGGTTGCTACCACGCTTTCTTCTTATTTTAGAAGAAAAAGTAAACATACGATCCTAAACTCTGATTTAGTTTTTATTTTTTGTTATGCTTGTGTGATATTCGATCATACAATAGCTGCATATATTCATTTTAAATATCTTCATTTATCACCATACGAAGATATTAACCTCAAGAATAATACTACGATAGCAATATCTTTATCCTATAGGTATAATGATTAAATATCCTTCTGTATAACACCCATAATTGAGATAGGGCATATGTGTGCTATCAACTTGCTCAATAATATTCACCATCATTATACATCTTATCTAATAATCTATAATTTCCAAGAATCTAACTACATATCTAAAGGAATTACTCTTATAATATTATAATCTTAGTAATAATCCCAAGGCCCTGGATTTGACACAGATTAACTGAACTGTCACAAGGGTGTGATTAATCTTTTCACAAAGAAGGGAATAGAAGTTCTATTGCAAAAAATTATCTTGATTAGCTAAAGATACGCAACAATTTACATGGTTATTGATTTTATAATTGAAATCTATCCCATTATATATCAAAACATACACCTTTAACTTCACCAGACCACTAACTTATACTCAAATTATAGAGTATTCTTCCATGCTAGCAGAAATAGTCTAGTCTATATTCTTGTAGCATTTTGAAAAAGACCACTATTTTAGGTCCAATTCTACGTGCTCCAAATATGCTTACAGTTACAGTGTGACATAACTCTTCACTTATTAAAGGTAAATCATTATTTAATACAAACCATGGTGTAATAATTTTCACTTGGTAAAATATCCAATTTCACCAACTGATTAAGAATACTTTTTGTAACATCCCTTCCTTTTTGTATTTGAATAGTGACTATTTTGTATTAAATCAGTATCTGTGTGGATGCTAACATAGAGACGAGAGAATTAGCTGGCTAACATGGAGAAAAAAAAAGAGAAAATAGAAGGGAAAAAGAAAGCAAAAAGAAACAGAAAGAAAAATAGCAAGTTTAGTATTGGTTCTGTTATGTTCTACCATGTTCCAAAAGCACCTTTGTGACTCCTTTTGACCAAGGGATAAAATAAAGCCATGAAACACATAACAAAAAGGAGGAGAGGCGATGGATACATATGCACATCAGCTGGATATAAGAAGAAAGAATGGAAGAGAGAGAAATCTAGAGAAAAAGAAAGAAAAGTGAGAGAAAACATGGGTGGAGAGAGAAAGAAGAAGGAGAAGAACTACTTGGAGAAATTATCTCTTGAATCTCATCCTACACAAGGCAAAACACTAAACTTCATGAATTAAATTTGATCTATAACTTATGGTGATTATTTTGATATAAGTTTATGTAGAAAATAGCATGGAATAGCTATTGAGAATTATGAAGAATTATGGTTTTGATGTTGTTTTGAATAAGCTATGAACTAGTTGCTTGGAGGAGTATTTTGATGTGATTTTTGTGATATTTGGAATTGATTTGATGGAGATTTAGGAGGTTATGTTTGCTGTTCATATGGTGTTATATAAACAAAAGAAGAAATGAAGTGAAAAAGCTATTGTTGTTGTTGAATCAAGCACGATTAATGCATTTAACATGGCTGCTATTTTTGTTATATGAAAAGTGTGGTGAATTGATGTTTTTCACGACTGGAAATGCATTGATTAGGTTCTGTTAAGATTATTTGTGGATAGAACAAAGTAATAACCAAAGGACTAAAGTAAGATGAGATGAATAGAGAATGCATTTTGTGAGAAAATAATGATTTCTAGAGAAAAAAAACAGCAAGCTTGTGCTTGCAACGGTTTGTAGATGGTGGATGATCTTGTTGAATTAAAGCCTTAGATTGGTAGATAAAGTCTTAGGAGTATTTTAACTCAAATTTGAAGTCACTTGGACTTGTGGATCAAAAGTTATGACAAAAATACTACGGCTTGCCATATGAAGGAAAATGCAGAATTTAAGAATTAAATGTATTTATGATTCGTGCCATTAAATGAATGTGAGATGTTTTGTGAATGACTTGTGAACAATGTGAACAAAGTGAATAAAGGGATGAAAAAGTGGAAAGATACAGAAAAATAATGTGGCTTGAGTATGTGAAGTAATACATTGCTATGTTCTATTGAAATTCGAAAATGTAGGAATTGAGTAATTTTTGTGTTCATGCATTTATCTAGCAAGTTAGTAGTGTGATTTTATAACCACTCAGGGAAATGCAGATTGATCTATGATGTAGGCATTTTTCCCTATGAGGATTTGATAAGCGTTGAGTGCACTAGAGTAACAGAATAGCGTTGCTCATTGTGAGTCCCTTGGGTTTTATCTCCTGTTTTTAGCTAAGTGTTTCTTTGAAATACTTCAACATGAACATGTCTACTTGTTGATCTGATGAACTTGTGAAACTCTTGACCTATTAAATCCTTTTGGTAGCAAAATGTTTCTAATATGATTAAACGCTTTCCTGATATGGATTATTGTTTCCCTAATATATTCATGGAAAAGCAATTGTACTTAAAATTTCTCAGCTTTCAAAACCCTTAGTATAGTAAAGTGTTTATCTGAAATGTTGAAACATTTTTCTAATATGGATTAGTGTTTTACTGATATTTTCAAGAAAAAGTCTTTTTGCTTGAATGTGCAGGCATTAACGGCCAAATTTTAATATAACTCATTTTTCTTGGAATTTACGTATAACAAAGCTTTTATACACCCAAAAGTTATATTTTTGTGCTTCACGTGAGTTCTCTAAAATTGTAAGCCATCTTTAATTATGAGCTTCTTTAATTATAAGCAACTCTTAAGGAAGTGGAATTCAAAGTGGTGATTGATTAAGAACAACTTCAATTTAAGAGCTCACAAGATCATGAAGTCCTTGAGAAAGAACTTTAGACTAGGAATCATTTTGTTAAGGTATAAATTCCTATATCTTCTTTACCTTATGATTCAGTTTTTTTTTTTTTTTTTATCTTGAAGCACACAAGCAAAAGGATTTCAAAGTATTAAGTCTTTAGAATTTTAGATTGAATAGTTTGGATGGCTCTGCATCCAAAAATTTTGTCTAAAATTTTGTGAAAAGTGTCAAAATATTTTTGCCTAGAAAAGTATCATTTTGGACTCACATTTTGGATGCACCATCGTCCGATCTTTGAGTCCAAAATTCTAGAAAGTCTGATAGCAAGAAACTAGCCGTTGGAGCTTTATTTTTTGCTTCTATAAAGGCTTTCAAAACTTAATTTCAATGCAAATTTCTGTCATATCTTTCTAAGAAACACTCTTACTCTCTAGAATACAGAAATCTCCCTTTTCAATAGTGCTTCAAAGTGAAATTAAATTGCTCCAAAGAGGGTAAAGGTTGTTAGTGCTCATTTGCTCAAAAGTGTAAGCTATCTCTATTTTAGTTCTATAATCCTTTTTGTATATCAAGCTTATGGTGTAAAACCCATTTGGGGTGAGCCTTAATTTGTTGTTGATTAAGAAGTTTTGGTAAAACCAAGTGTGGTGATCCTCTTGTGTAATTGGTGTAGACAAACACCATTGAGTTGACTGAGTTTATATAGATTTGGTTTAAAAAATCCTTAAGTATGAGCTGAAGGTAGTGGATATAGATCTTGGTAGATCGAATCACTATAAATATCATGTTTGTTTTCCTTGCATTTATTCAAAAGAAATCTTTTTTATTCTCACCAACCCATCTTTATTTGAGTATTGATTGCACATCTCTTATCTCATCTTATTCAGATTGTTGTTGGTTCCTTAAGTCCACTCAAAAACTCTTTTTTGCATATCTAGCAAACTCCTCAATCCAAAAAATCAAAGGAGGACTTCGAAAAATAGAATTTTTGAAAAGTGTTTTAAATTTGCCAAAAACCTTATTCACCCCCCTCTAAGGTTTTTCATTTGGTATTAGAGACTTGGTCTACTCTTCTTCGGCTAAACAGCCTTGTAGAAAAGATCCTTATAGCAAATATCTCATTTTTTTCATATGTTGAGAGATCCTTAACAAATAGACCTCTTTTGTTCACTGGGAGTAATTTCACATTCTGAAAAAATCGCATGAAGATCTATGTTTACTCAATTAATTTTGAGCTATGGAACTTAATTGAAAGAGGACCATATGTTCCTTCGAGAAGTGTTGAAGATCGAACAGTTCCAAAATAGAGTGATGAATATGATGCTGAAGACAATACCAAAATGACATTGAATTTTCAAGTTATGAACATTCTATATTGTGCCCTTAATGCCATTGAATATAACCGAGTAAGTGGTTGTGATTCAGCCTATGACATGTGGAGGTTGCTTGAAGTCACCCATGAGGGGACAAATCAAGTAAAGGAGTCTAAGTTGGGACTCTTAATTCATGATTATGAATTATTCACTATGAAGCAAAATAAGACCATAACTGATATGTTTTCTAGATTAACAAATATTGCAAATGGACTTAAGGCTTATGGAAAAAGCTATTCTCTTGGTGAACAAAATAAAAAATTTCTGGATGTGTTGCCAAATTGAAAAACTAATTGGTTCTCTCCAAACTCATGAAATGAAACTAAAAAAGTTTCAAGAATCTGATGACCATTACAAAGGCAAAAGAGGAATAGCACTAAAAGCGGCTGATGAGGACACTGACAGTAGCCAATTTGACAGTAATGATGGAACTGAAGTGGATACTGAAGAATTAGCTATGATCGCAAAGAAATTCAGAAGAATGTTCAAAAAGAAAAACTTCAAAAGAGAAAAGAAGTTCATGAAAAAGAAGGGACATACCTCATCCTTTAAGCCTCAATGTTATGAATGCAAGAGTACGGAACACTTCATTTCTGACTACCCAATAGCCAAAAAGAAAGAAGGTAAAATGCTCAAGAAGAAAAAGAAGGATCTAAAAACAAAGAAGGGAAAAGGACTAATAGGAACTTGTAATCAAAATGTGTCTGAATCTGAGGAAAATAGAGATTTTGAAAATGAAACTACTAATATATGCTTCATGGCAGTGGAGAATAAGGTAAACTCCTCATCATCTAACCTTATAGCTAAATTACATGATTCTACTTGCGATAATATTGATGATCCAAATGCTCTTCTTATTGATATGTTCCATGAAGTAAAAAGATTGTTAAAAAGGAACAAGGAAATGAATGTGAAAATTGATTCACTATCAATTGAAAATGACAATTTGATAAGTGAGAACTAAACTCTTCTTGACTCCATGTGCTGCCTGAACGTTGAAAAAGAAATCATTACTACTTTCTTGAACTGTTCTACTCTTGAGAATAAATGTTTGCATGATAGAGTCTCATCACTTGAAGTCATGATATGTGAATTTGATAATATGAAAATGAAAGTTGATAATCTCACTACTTCTTGGAGCTCAATAGATGGTTGGAAATAGAAATGGCCTTAGCTATGGTAATATGTACAAAATAAGAAAACATAAGTCTTATTTTGTAAAAGCAGGCTCCTCAAATAGAAATTATACATGTTACACATATTGTGATAAAATTGGACACATTGCATCTAGGTGTCACATTAGAAAAAGCCTTAGTTTAGGATGAAAATTGATTGGAGAATTAAAAGAATCACTACTAACCCTTATAGATCCAAGAAGATATGGGTACCAAAAATTACTCTCCCATCTCATGTATAGGTAAGTTCATTGGAGAAAATGAGTTTCACAAAGTGGTTCTTAGATAGTGGATTCTTAAGACACATGATCGGAAATGCAGCCCTATTAGAAGATGTTCAAGATACAAAATGATGGGTTCGTTACATTTGGAGATAAAAAGAAAAGAGAGATACTTGGCACAGGTAATATTGGTAAAAGATCTTCAAACATTATCAAACAAGTATTATTGATTGTTGATCTAAAATACAACTTGCTTAGCATTGGTCAATTATGTGACAATGGTTGCAAAGTTATTTTTGAGAAAGATTCTTGCTCTATTATGGACATATCAAGTAATGAAACAATTTTTGTAGCTAATCATGTTGGAAATGTATATGTATTCTATCTTGATGATCTTATAACTCATGATATTAGATGTCTTTCCGTGCATGATAATGATGGCTATCTATGACATAAAAGGCTAGGTCATGTATTATTTGATTTGCTAAACAAATTATTTTCAAAAGAGCTTGTTAGAGGACTTTTCAAATTGAAGTTTGATAAAAGCAAAATATGTGATGCACACCAATTTGAAAAGCATATTAAAACCTCTTTTAAACCCAAGAAAATAATTTTCACCTCAAAACCCCTTAAATTAATACATATGGATTTGTTTGGACCAATAAGGATCACTAGCCTTGGTAGTAAGAGGTATGCTTATATTCTAGTAGATGATTTCTCAAGATTTATTTGGACGTTGTTTCTCGGACAAAAAGATGAGGCATTTTCTGAATTCTCTAGATTATTCAAGTGCGTCCAAAACGCTATTGGATACAATTTGATTTCTATTAGGATTGACAATGGTAGAGAATTTTACAACAATGAGTTTACACATTTATGTGATGAAAATGGAGTTTTTCACAACTTTTCAGCTGCTAAAACCCTTCAACAAAATGGTGTTGTTGAAAGAAAAAATAGAACCTGACAAGAAATGGCTAGATATATGATTTGTGAAAACTCTCTTCTAAAATACTTTTGGGTTGAAACTGTCAATACAGCATATTATATTATTAACTGAGTGATGTTGAGACATTTTCTAAGAAAAATATCTTTTGAGCTTATGTTTGACAAAACTCTTTCAATTTCCTATTTTAAAGTATTTGGCTACAAATGTTTTGGTCGCAAATACCCGAGACAATCTTAAAAAATTTGATAGCAAATCTAATGAGGCTATATTCCTTGGATATTCTTCTAATAAAAAAGGCATATAGAGTATACAATAAGAGAACTCTATGTGTGGAAGAATCCGTACATGATGTCTTTGATGAATCTAACATTTATACATAAAGAAAAGATGATGATGATGATGATGTAGGGATTTCAAAAGACAAAGGCAAAGAGCAACTCAAAGCACCATCATTGGACATTCATGCTAAAGAAGAGGACTTGGAAGAATAACAAACTGAACAAAGCAAGCAAGAAACTAAAGAGTTTACTAATCAAGGGCTACCAAAAGATTGGAAGTACAAAACTAGTCATCCAAAAACATAAATTATTGGTGATCCTAGCTATGGAGTCAAAACTAAACGGTATTTTGTAGATAATTTTACTTTACTCTCTAGTATTGAACCTAATTGTATTGATGTGGCCTTTCATGATGATTTTTTAATACTAGCTATGCAAGAAGAGCTGAAACAATTTAAGAGAAATGAAGTTTGGAAATTCGTCCCTAGACTACTTGATCATTTAGTTATTAGTACCAAGTGGGTTTTAGAAACAAACCTGATGAACATGGAGTGGCGATTAAAAATAAAGTTAGACTTATTGCCCAATGATTCAATCAAGAAGAGGGCATTGACTATGATGAGACATTTGCTCCCAATGTTAGATTAGAGTCCATAAGAATGCTACTTGTATTTGTATCTTTAAAAAATTTAATGCTTTATCAAATGGATGTTAAAAGCGTTTTTTTGAATGATTTTATTGAAGATGAGGTATATGTAGAACAACCTCCGAGTTTTATTTATGAGTATTTTCTAAATCACATTTTCAAACTCTCAAAGGCTTTCTATGGTTTAAAACAAGCCCCACAGGCTTGGTATAAAAGGCTTAGTGGATTCTAACTCTCAAAAGGTTTTTCAAGAGGCCTTATTGATACTACACTGTTTATTAAGTCAGAAAATTCTGATGACTTTCTCATCGTCCAAATCTATGTTGATGATATTATTTTTTGTATTACTAATGAATCCTTATGTAAGATGTTTGCCAAGACTATATAACAAGAATTCGAGATGAGCATGATGGGAGAACTCAACTTCTTCCTTGGATTGCAAATTAAACAAACCAAGGATGGAATTGTTAGTATTATGCCCTAGAGGCAATCACTTATACGTTGTATATGACACATTTTATTTTAATAGAAGGCATTATTTATTTTACAGTTTCTTTTATTTACTTTTATGTAATATAACTGTTAGATAAAGTTCCTAGTACAACACTGTATTAAAGAAATCATGATAGAGATCATGATATGAGATTCCTACTACACTGTATAGTGCTAGTACTTAAATAGTCCCTAATCATAGTATTAATGAGACATGACATCATTAATGTGTTAAGACTAGCATGTATTAGACTTCCTAATTTGATTAGGCGGTGGTTCTCATATCTGTGAGTATTGAGATACTCAAAGTTAACACATGGATGCGTGTTAATGGAACAAGTACATTGGATGACCTAGCTATAAGATAATCACATGGATAACTATTTAGTGCCAGTGATATAATCTCAATATAACAAACATACAGGTATCATTTTACTTAAGATCTCCAAGGTATTTTGTTTACTGAGCATTATGCTTTGATTCAAATCCCTAGAGCCAGATCGAGGGTTGCCTATAGGATGGATATTGGGTACATTGTGAGGTGAACGAAAGTAATTGGGAAGGTTAATAAAGGATTCACCACTCCTAATAGTAGGGGCGAGTATCTCATGGTCACTTGTAGGAATTACTACTCGAGAAGTCCTTGGCCAAGGCGACTATGTATTGGAAACAGTTTCAATTGATACACATCTAGAGTAGTGGATTCTTGGTACATGTTCTATTATATTCGAGCCAGAATTATTATATATTCTGGAGGGAGTTGACACTAATTCTGTACTCCAGACCGAATGAGATATTGTATGGTGAAAGGAGTTAATACTACTGTAATTTGTTATTGAAGGTTTCATGTCAAGCCACTTGACTTCCTGGACTCTTGGGTGGTCATGATGTATTGCTAGATACCGCTCATGATCTGAGAATATGGGTTTATTAATTGATGAATTAATAAATCAATCCTGATTAGAATTGATATGATTAATTTTAATTAATTATGGATTATTAATCTAAAAAACGTTTGAATTAATTCATGTTCGCTACCAATTGATTGGAAGATCTAATAGGTCACACACAATAGATGATTATATACTTAAGATGTTCTTTGATAACATAGTGGGGTTAATTACGAGAAAGAGAAGTTGTTGTGGCCAAATTATAATTAGTTATAATTTATGGTTCAAATTATAATTGTGAGAATTTGATGTTTCCAATCAGAATTAGAGAATTCTAATTGTTTTAGAATTCTCAGTTTTTAGTGATTTTTCATGATATATGAATGATATACACGATGCCTTAGGGGAGATTAATTGACGGCAAGCAACTCTCCCAAAACCTTAGGGCACACACGAAAACCCTATCTTCTTTCTCTTTCTCTCGTTTTTCTGAAAAACAAGAAGACCCTAGGCGCCATTGTTGTTTTTTTTGCTAGCACAGAAAATCTTGGTGCTTGAGTGTCATCCTCCGTGTGGATTTCTGTTAGAGATAATCACACACTGTGATTATAGTGGTTGGACATTCAATTCTCGTGGTGTTTGATCAAGAGGATTGCTGGATCGCATCTCGACTTAAAGAGGGAAAACTTTTATTTTTCAGATACTCAAAGAAAGGTAAAGCTACTACCTTTATTATTATTTTTTTTTATGTCTTGTTTTCCACATGTATGCGGATCCTGAGTTGGTATCTCGTTCTTACTTTTTCGCTACGCCATATATGATATACGTGAGATCCCCAACAGGAATCTTTCTAAATTAAGCTAAGTACGCTAAGGAACTGCTCAAAGGGTTCGGTATGAATGAAGCCAAAGAAATCAGTACACCTATGAGCACCTCTCTAAAGCTTGACAATAATGAAAATGGTAAGAAAGTAGACGAATTAAAATACAAAGGTATGATTAGAAGTTTGTTATATCTTACTGCTAGCCGATCAGACATTATATTTTTAGTTTGTCTTTGTGCTAGATTTCAATCATGCCCAAAGGAATCCCACTTATGTGCCATGAAACGCAACCTTAAATATTTGATTGGAACATATGATTATGATTTATGGTATCTTCGTACTAACACATTTGATCTTATAGGCTACACTGAAGCAGAGACTATACAGGCTGTAAAGTTGAACGAAAAAGCACTAGCGAGTATTGTCAATTTCTCAAACATTCTCTAGTATCATAGTATAGCAAGAAACAAGCTTGTGTATCCTTATCCACAACCGAGGTTGAATACATTGCAGCAGGAAGCTATTGCACACAAATCTTGTGGATGAAAAACACATTGCTTGATTTTGATCTCAATTTTGATTGCATACCTATACTCTGTGATAATACAAGTGCAATCAATTTAACAAAAAATCCTGTTCAACATTATAGGACCAAGCATATTGAGATTAAGCATCATTTTATTAGAGATCATGTGCTCAAAGGTGATATTTGTGTAGAATATATCCCTACAAATAAACAAGTTGTAGATATATTCACAAAACCCCTGGCTGAAGACAGATTTTTCTTTCTGAGAAGAGGATTGAGCATCACAAAAATTGTGTGACTAAAATTTTGTTGGGAAAGATTTGACTGTCTGTTTTTGCAGGTTTCTAAAGAAACATAATTCTGAAGGGAGATTTTAGATGCAGCATTTCGAAGAGTAAATCTAAAACTCATCTTTCAAAACTCTCACTTTAAGGAATTCTTTTTGGATGAAGCCTTAATCCAAAATGAAAACAACCTAATGGTTCGTATGTCCTTCAAAAATAACTATTTCTAGATTATTCCATTTGAAATTCAAAATAATAGCACTTTTTCTAAGATAGCTTTTGAAATCTCGAATAAAAAGCCTCTTTCCAATGTACTCGATTGTACTTATCTTCACAACCTCCTAGGAAATCACAAAAAACTTTTCTCACTCTTATCTCTCGGATTCTGAAATCAATCGAGAACTCCATCTTTCTTCTTTCAAAACTTTTCTAGTTTCTCTCTGAACAACTGAAAGCCCAAGTCTTTACCCTCTAATCACAATGGTAAAATCTTCAAAATCGACCAAACCCAAGTCAAAGAAAGCCCGAAAAATCACTACAATAATGAAGAAAAAACAATTGCTAAGACTAAATCGACTGCAAAGGAAAAAGGAAAAGAAGTCATTCCCAAACTCTCAATTTCTCAGATTGACTCTTCAGAATCAACTCCGGAACAGAAAAGCTCCGAGACCCAAGTACCTCATTTTCTAGACTCTAAAAGTGAATCCGATTTTAATGAATGGGTTTTAAGAAATCGAACTGTGATTGTTAGTTATCGCACAAATCCAGAGTCTTTTTTGAATTTTACAAATGTATTGAATATGTTTGAGTCTTTCAGGTGGGGAGCCCTATTATCTGTTGATGAAAAGTTATTTACTACTCTAGTATAGGAATTTTATGATAATATGAGAAAAGGTCGATTAGAGGAGACTAGAAGGGTTTTTTGGTCGAATGGTACATTTCAAGGGTTGGGGGTAAGAACCTTTAGTTTGATCATTGCCTATTGAATAGAATATGCGGTGTTAGAGATGGCGAAATTCAATTTTTTGAACTGAACAAGTTCTAAGAAGGAACTAATCTGTTTGATTTGGGAAAGTTTGAAAGAACATTTACTGGCGGGAAGAGTTTTAAAAATTCAAGTGATAGGAACACTAAGTGATTAAATGGACTAGGTAGGATTTTGCATCACATGGTTTCAACCATGGTGGTTCTAAGTTTTGGTCACAAAACCTATATAAACATTATGCAAATGGTGATAATGTTGGTGCTATTCAAAAATAGGCCAATAAGTTTTGGGTATCTTGTTGCGAAATTAATGACGCAAATGAGGAATACCTCCAGCAATGTCCTGCCTTATGGAAACTTATTAACTAAAATGTTTAGACACTTTAGTGTTGATCTGAGTTCTATCACCCCTACTTCTTCAAAGATATATGTGTATAGCTTTGAGTCGTTTGAGAGGATGGGATATGTGAGAATGGAAAATGAGTGGAAGTGTTTCAGAGATGCAATCGATGATAAAAAGGAAAGGGTGTTAAAGGTTAAGGCCGAAGGCAAGACTGCGCAACTTGCAGGAGCAAAATGAAAGGCTGAGTTAGAAACTCAAGAAGAATCCTCTAGCAAGGAAAAATAGAAAATTCAGGACACAGGCATCAGTCAGAGTATTCTGGAAGCAATCAATTTGTTGGCTGTTAAGGTAGACTGCCTTAGCTCAGAAATCCAGATGTTTAGGTACAGACTAATTGCTGTTGAAAAGAAGGATCATAAGGTTGCCCAAGAGGAAGAACATGCCAAAGGAACCACTTCTCTACATGCTGAAGAAGGAGCTAGTCAACAGACTAAACAAGCAAAATAGCCAAGCCTGAGAAAGGAATTTGGGCAAACTATAGCTAGTACAAAGGAAGCATGTGGTGATGAAGAGGAAGTCCAGCCGAATTACTGCACAGTATTCAAAAAAGGGTGTCAAGTTCAAGGCAGCGACAATCCACATCTCTTGACTGCACCTCTCTACTAACTACTTCAACATTTTCTTTGCTTGCCCACATTTTATTGCTTTCTAGTTTTTGAATAATTTATTTATTTCTAGACTTCACCATTTTAGTTATTGATCTATCTGACAATCTATATCAGTTTTTTTATGTTCTCCTTGCCTTGCATTTTGATTGATGACAAAGGGGGAGAAAAATAATAATTGTTAGGATTATGCACTGTTGTGCTATGCTGTTGATGGTTATTGTTGGATTGTGCACTGTTGTGCTATGGACTGATGAGTGAACTGAATATGGTTAATTGTGCTATGGAATATGGTTATTGTGTTATGGGCTACGACGTGCTTATGTGTAGAAACTGACTATTTCTTAAGATTTTGTGAAGCACATTATGAAATACATGCTGGGATTTAGGTTGATCAAACAAGTGCGCTGTGCAAATTTTTTTTATTTTTTGTTTTTGTTTTTTGTTTTTTGTTTTTTTTTTTTTGCCCTTATAAATATGGATTGTGAATTATGATTATGTATTGGCTATATATTGCTCTATGAAAATTATGAATTGTGATTATAACTGTTTATGATCATAGTTTGCTACGGATTGAGAAGATTTGAGTGATTTGATGAAAACTAGGTTGAGATTTTGTTATGGACAAATGAGTTTGAAGTGTGTACAAAAGTTTAAATTAAGATTTGGTTTGTTTAATAATGTGTTTTGACTGTGGTTACAATATGCACTTTATTTCAGATGATGAGGATACATCCTTTTTTTTTTTTTTTGTTGCTTAGAGAATTTCTTATGAAAACTAGGCTGGGTAAAGACATTCTGATTTATTTCTGTAAAATTTCATTTTTACCCTGCACATCAAAAGGGGGAGTTTTGGACTCACATTTCTTCAATCCAAAAGTCCAGTCCAAAAAAGAGTTCTCATATATAGTTATCAACTAAAATTGGTTGATCCCTTTGGGTGGATCAACCAAAGTTTAAACTTAGTTATCATATATAGAGTCCATTTCTAACTTCATGGCTTCAAGCCATTTGCTAGATTTTGAAATTTTCTGAATTTCTTTGTAAGTGGTAGGCTCATCCTCCTCTATGAATAATAAGTCATTGTAGTCACTAATGAAAAATTAATATCTCTCAAGTACCACACGTATCTTACTTGGCTTACGAGGTTCTTATGTATTAGAAAGTGCGTCTATTTTGTTAATAGACTTGGGATCAACTAGTTGAAAATTATTTGTTTGTTTCTTTTGAACTTCACTAAGTTTAATTTTACCCCTATTATTTCCCTTAAGCATAATTCCTTCTCTAAAAAAGCAGTATGTTTTGAAACAAACACTGTGTTTTCTGAAGGGAGATAAAAATAATATCTTTGAGATTCTTTCGGATATCTAATAAACAAACTCTTAATCAAATTTATTTTCTAATTTATCTTATTTTGTCCTATTAACATAAGTAGAACATCCTCAAATTCTCAAGTGAGCTAATTTTGGTCTCTTAACAAAAAATAACTCAATTGGGGTAGTATTAACCATTTTATATAGAACTATATTTAAAACATAAATAGCAGTTTCTAGTATATATATATATCCCTAAAACAATTTGGGTAAATCTGCAAAAGCTATCATAGTTTGAACCATATCTAATAGGGTTTGATTCATTCTTTTAGATGCACTATAATTCCCCACTATTAGGTAACCCTCTTGGGTCGGGGATGTCGCCCCATCCCTAGGACCAAGGCTCTTTATAACTAGACAAGAACAAAAGAAAATAAAATTTCAAACTTAATACAACTCTTCGATAATCATACAAAGGTCTCATAAATAAATCTTAAAAGAATACAAGTTCCTAGAATAAAACCACAGCATAATCTAAGCCTTTAGTCTCTAACGACTTCCCACCTTGATGAGACTAGAACTTCCTAAAAGCATGATAGAGAAATATGTGAGAAGAAAATTTACAATATGTCCTGTGTGTGTTCAACATAAATTTAAAATTCATTCACGATGCAAGTTGAAAACTTTACAGAAAATGCTGCAAGTCATAGCATAATACTTTAAAGGATCACAGAACGGTTGCTTGTTCATTTGGCTCAACATAATAAGACAAAATTAGTAGAGAAGTTTAAATAACCATGTTTCATATATAAGAGAAACCACTCATTAAGTTTTGTAAAATGGGTAGACTATGAAACCATCCATCATAATCCCATACTCATAAAATAAAGCAAAATCGGTTAAAACAATTCTATGTACGAAATAACCACTCATACAATTTTTATAAAACAATGGACTATGAAACCCTGCATCATAGTCCATTGCCATGAAACCTCGCATCATGATGATGCACTTTGAGACCTTGTATCACAATATTGTGGGTGATCGGTCCACTACGTGAGATGCTCCTCTATCTCTTACTCAAACTTACCAATTGTACAACTTTAGATCACAGTCCCATTTGGAACTGGTTGCTAGCTAGGACTGGCTAAACTTATTAGTACTGTCACCCTTCCAGAAAGATATCATACTCCAGAGGTGGCCACCTACAGGACTATTCACCCAGACCCTCAAGGGGTGGTACCAATAGTTTGCCCTTATTGAGTACTCAACGTTTACCCTACTCAAAGTCATTCTCAAAACAAACAGTTTCAACAAACTTGGGTATACATACATGGCGAGGTGTAGAAACTAAAACTTTATTGAAGAAAACTTGATTTTGTTTTTGAAAGCTTTTGTTTGATTAAAACATCATTTTGAGTAAGAGAAAAGTTTATCCATGTTTGCATATCAAGAAGTCAATTTCCTTGACCAAGTATGCAAACATCAAATGACTTGCATAAATAGAGTATTATTTATCAAAAATCATGCAAGTGTTATAAAATTAGGGTAGTGTTAGAATAAAATCTACACACTACACACTAAGAAAATTCTAACTATTCTTTGCACAAGAATTTCTCTTCAAACTTCTCTCTTTCTTTCTCTCACAATTCTTTCTCTAATCTTTCTTTCACTAATCTTTCTTTCACAAAATGATGGTGTATTACAAGCTTAGAGAATAGCTCTATTTATAGAGCTCTAATTAGTGAAATACATCATGGCATACATCATCTTCAATTAATGGTGTCTCCACTAAATGGTGGACATCCATAAAAATCTTCTAATAATTCACATAAATCCATAATTAGTGGAGCCTCCACTAATTAATGGAGATTCCAATAATTCATAACACTCCCCCTTGGATGTCCATCCATACATTAAGAATATGCCTCGTTAAAACCTTACTAGATAAAAACCCGATTGGGAAAAAAATCTAGTGAAGGAAAAAGAGTACACTATTCTATATGTATGTTTATTACTCCCCACGATGAGATGATTCCTTTAAATCTTTAAACCGACGCATACCGATTTTATATCTCAACTTTTCAAATGTTGCGATCGGTAAAGTCTTCGTGAAAATATCTGCGAGGTTATCACATGACCGAATTTGTAGCACATCAATTTCACCTTTCTTCTGGAGTTCATGAGTAAAGAAGAATTTTGGTGAAATATGTTTTGTCCGATCTCCTTTAATATATCCGCCTCGTAATTGAGCTATGCAAGCTGCATTGTCTTCATAAAGAGGAGTTGGAATACCTTTGATTGATGATAATCCACAACTTTCTCGGATATAATGAATCATGGATCTTAGCCATACACATTCTCGACTTGCTTCATGAATGGCTATAATTTCAGCATGATTTGAAGAAGTATCTGCTATAGATTGTTTCGTAGAACGCCATGATATAGCGAGTATTTCCACATGTAAATATATAGCCCGTTTGAGAACGTGCTTTATGTGGATCGGATAAATAACCAGACATCCGCATAACCTATCAATGTTGGACTGGTTTTATTTGAATAAAATAATCCGAGATCAATTGTACCTTGGAGATATCGAATGACTTGTTTAATTCCATTCCAATGTCGTCGTGTTGGTGAAGAACTAAATCTTGCTAATAAATTGACAGCAAAAGCAATATCGAGTCGTGTATTATTAGCAAGATACATCAATGCACCAATTGCACCTGAGATATGGTACTTCGAGGACCAAGGAGTTCTTCATCATTTTCTTGAGGTCGGAAAGGATCTTTATCCACATTTAATGATCACACGATCATTGGAATACTCAATGGATGTGCTTTGTCCATGTAAAATCTTTTTAGCACTTTTGCTGTATATGTTGATTGATGAATAAATGTTCCACTCTCCAAATGTTCAATTTGTAAACCAAGGCAAAATTTGGTTTTACCAAAATCCTTGATTTCGAATTCTCTTTTTAAATAATCAATTGTTTCTTGGAGCTCTTCGAGAGTCCCAATAAGATTAATATCATCAACATATATAGCTAATATCACAAATTTAGAACCAGATTTCTTAATAAAAACACATGGACATACCTGGTCATTTTTAAATCCCGCTTTCAATAAATATTCACTAAGACGTGTGAACCACATGCGCCCAGATTGCTTCGAGGCCATATAATGATTTACGCAACTTGATGGAGTAATTTTCACGAGGATAATGTTTATATGCTTCAGGCATATGAAATCCTTCGGGGATTTTCATGTAAACATCATTTTCTAAATTTCCATACAAGTAAGCGAGTGACAACATCTAATAGGCGCATATCTATCTTTTCATGTACTTGCCAAACTGATAAGATATCGGAGTGTAATAGCATCAACAACGGGAGAATAAGTTTCATCATAATCAATACCTGGTCTTTGTGAAAAACCTTGGGCTACTAATCGTGCTTTATATCGAACGATTTCATTCTTTTCATTGCGCTTTCGCACAAATATCCATTTGTAGCCAACGGGTTTTATACCTTACGGTGTTCGGACTGCAGGTCCGAAGACTTCACGTTTTGCCGGTGCATTTAACTCCGATTGAATCGCATCTTTCCATTGCAGCCAATCTTTTCTATGCCGACATTCATCAAGCGATATTGGTTCGGGATCATCATTATCCTGTGTAACATCAAGAGATATATTGTATGCAAATATATTATCAATAACGGTTTCTATCCGATTCCAACTTCTACTGGAAGTGGTATAATTGATAGAAATTTCGGTGTTACTTTCATCAACTTACGGTTCTTTGTCATCGGTTCTCTCTTGGTCTTTATCATTCTTTTCTTCAATATGATCTTCGGATCATTTAATCCTCTTTTCTTTCGAGGATTTTTATCTTTAGAACCAAGAGGTCGGCCACGCTTACGGCGTGTTTTTGACTCAGCGACTATAGGTATAATATTTTGTTCTGCTGGAACTTCAATTCGAATAGGAGCATTTATAGGCTGGAATATGCGATTTTGTAACTCTTACGGAGTCAACAAAAGCGTACGGCATTTGATTTGCAATGCTTTGCAAATGAATTATCTTTTGAACTTCAAGTTCACATGCGCTTGTGCGCGGATCAAGATAATTTAATGATGTTGTCCAAGCAAGATCCTTTTTATCTTGTTTTGGTTCTCCCCCTAATTTAGGGAATAATGATTCATCAAAATGACAATCGGCAAATCTTCGTTGTGAATACATCTCTGTCGGGGGTTCAACATACACGATAATAGAGGGAGAATCATATCCAACGTATATCCCCTTTCTTCTTTGATGACCCATCTTTGTACGTTGGTTTGGTGCAATTGGAATATATACTGACACACCCAAAAATTCTTAAATGAGCAATATTTGGTTACGACCCAAAAGCCAATTGCAAAGGAGAGAATTTATGATAACTAGTTGGTCTTATATGTACAAGTGTTGCGGCATGTAGAATAGCATGTCCCCGAGCGGATGTTGGGAGATTTGTTTTCATTAATAATGGTCTAGCAATTAATTGTAATCGTTTAATCAAAGATTCGAGCAAGACCATTACATGTGTGTGAACATGAGCTACAGGATGTTCAACATTAATCCCAATTGACATGCAATATGCATCAAAAGCATGTGATGAAAATTCACCGACATTATCCAAACGGATATTTTTAATGTGATGGTCCGGAAATTGTGCTCGTAATTTAATTATTTGAGCAAGTAATCTCGCAAACGCCGGGTTGCGAATAGATAATAAACATACATGTGACCATCGGGATGATGCATCAATTAAGACCATAAAATATTTGAACGGTCCACATGGTGGATCAATAGGTCCACAAATATCTCCGTGAATCCGTTCGAGAAATGTAGGACTTTCGGCTCCTACTTTTACTGGTGATGGTTTAACAATTAATTTTCCTAGGGAACATGCGAGTACATGCGAATTTTTCGATGTTAATATCCTTTTATTTTTAAAGGATGACCATGTGTATTCTCAATGATTCTTCTCATCATGGTAGATCTCGGATGACCCAACCGGTCATGCCAAATGCTAAAAGTAATAGGATCGGTAAACTTACGGTTTACTAGATGATGAATTTCAATTGTACGAATTTTTACAAAATATAGACCGAGTAGAAAAAGACGGCAGTTTTTCTAATACCGATTTCTTACCCAAATGCATTTGAATAATAAAAAGATGCTCAATCCCATTTTCCTCATTTGTTTCAACATGATACCCATTTCTGCGGATATCTTTAAAACTCAATAAATTTCTTACGGATTTTGAGGAAAATAGTGCCTTATCAATAATAATTGTTGTTCCTTTAGGCAACAATATACTAGCTCTTCAGGAGCCCTCAATTACATTTGCACTACCGTTTATCGTATAAATATTTATTTCTCCCATTTTGAGATCAGAAAAATATTTCTCATTTTTTAGTATGGTGTGTGTAGTTCCACTATCAATAATGCATATATCATCATTAATAACAGCCATCCGAACACAAATATATATATGTAAACGTAAATATTATTAGAATAGAATGAAAATGAAAATACAAAAATATCGGGGTGAGGCTTTAGTTCTTTTGGACACTTGCCATCACCAATTAAATGGTCTATCCTACCGTGCGGGTGTTCAAAAAAATCCGATACATCCATATGGGTAATATTGATATTAAGATCTTCGGGATCACTATCGTCATCCTCAACATTATTTATTGGATGTTGAGAAAAATTTGCTTCCACATTTTTATTTTTCAATGAAGCTTGATACAATTCAACTAAATGCTTAGCCGTACGACAGTTTCGTGACCAATGACCTTTCATGCCACATCTATAACATATATCCTCATGCTTTTCTTCAATTTCTTTTTCTTTTCCCTTTTGATCTTTTCTGTTCCACTTCGGTGGCCGGTATTTCTCACGGTTTGATTATAATTGTGATAAGGGAAATATCGAGCGTGACTACGACCATAACCACGACCACGGCCACGGCCACGGCCACGACCACGACTATAACGATGGCTTCTGCTGGAGCCAACGACATTCACTTCAGGAGTCTTTGTAGAGCCGATTGATGCAGCTTCATGATTTCTCAATAATAACTCATTATTTTTCTCTGCAATGAGGAGGGCGATAATTAAATCCGTAAATTTTGTATACCCCTTTTCTCGATATTGTTGCTTTGCAGGATAATATTCGAGGCATGAAAGGTGGAGAATGTCTTCTCCAACATATCTTCATCGATCACTTTTTCTCCGCATAATTTTAATTGAGATGTAATTTTATACATTGCGGAGCTATATTCATTCACGGTTTTAAAATCTTGCAACCTCGGGTGCAACCATTCATACCGTGCGGTAGGTAGTACGACCATCTTCAGGTGGTCAAATCTTTCTTTTAAATTTACCCACAGACTATATGGATCTTTTTCGGTAAGATATTTCATTTTCAAATTTTCATCGAGATGACGACGAATAAAAATCAAAGCTTTAGCCTTGTGTTGTGCAGATGCACTATTATGTGCTTGAATAGTTTCACTAAGGCCTTCAGCATTTAGATGCATTTCTGCATCGAGAACCCATGACATATAATTTTTTCCAGAAATATCAAGGGCTACAAATTCGAGTTTAGCGAGATTAGCCATAGAGATCAATAAATGCGTACCTGTCTTCTGGCTTTAATAACGGCAGAGACTCGTGCTGTCTTCTGGCTTTAATAACGGTAGAGACTCGTGCTGATAACGTGTTATAAAATTAGGGTAGTGTTAGAATAAAATCTACACACTACACACTAAGAAAATTCTAACTATTCTTTGCACAAGAATTTCTCTTCAAACTTCTCTCTTTCTTTCTCTCACAATTCTTTCTCTAATCTTTCTTTCACTAATCTTTCTTTCACAAAATGATGGTGTATTACAAGCTTAGAGAATAGCTCTATTTATAGAGCTCTAATTAGTGAAATACATCATGGCATACATCATCTTCAATTAATGGTGTCTCCACTAAATGGTGGACATCCATAAAAATCTTCTAATAATTCACATAAATCCATAATTAGTGGAGCCTCCACTAATTAATGGAGATTCCAATAATTCATAACAGCAAGGACTTACTTCTCACATTTATTCAAACTCTTAAGCTAGTGAATTGCTCCTTGCTCTCGGGTCCACTCCCGTCTAAACAAGAAGATAACAAATTCACAATGAAACACTGTCTTATTAGGCCTAAAATTGCATTCGAATTTCAATTTCCTGATTTTCATCTAAGCATGAAAGGTATTTGGTTCTACCCCCAACATTCCTTCTTTTGACCCATACTATGCATATGAGGGATCCCAACTAAGCAAGTGTACAAGAAGCACATATTCAAACAACAAATGGATATTATGTATTAAATAATTAACATGTATTAAAATAATAAATAAACAATACTATAGAAGATAAGTCTATAAAAAGTAATGTGTACTAAACTATATAATAACGACTATAATTTATTACCTAGGAATGGAATAAAATAATAATATATTTTAAAATAATAATTTATAAAAAGAATAATATGATAATCATATTATATTATCTAAACATAAGTGCAATAAACTAATCACAACCAAAAGCTAATAAATATATGAATAAATTAACTACAATACAAAAGGGCTATACTATATTAATTTTATAACAATATATTACTATGATATATAGGTTGTTAATAATACAATATGTTGCTAATCTTATACTATGATCATAATTATAATAAAAATTAATTAATAATAAATAAGGATGATGAGGATATTATATAACAAATGTTAACAATAATAGATAATAATACGGTTACTAAAATAATAGTATTAACAATAATATATAGCAACAATACTAATAATATATTATAAATACTAACTTTAATATCTAACAGTCATAATAAGAGTAAATAATAACGACAATAATTATAATGTTAAGTAATAATGGCAACCAAAAATTATATTAACAACAATAAATAAATAAAAATTAAGTAATATAGATAATATATATTAATTGATACTTATGGATAAATTAATAGCGGATAATAGTTTGCACACTTAACACATGGGGAATAAATTCATCCCGAATATGCTAGGTAGGCACATAATTGCTTACCCATACGAGAATAACAGTAGATAGTGCTTAAATAGAAAATACATTTGAGTAATCAATAATTAAATTAGCTATCCGGAAATAAATAATAGCTTATATTTAACAGATTAGCATTCAACAGGTGATGACTAAAACCTTCAATCGATAGCAATTAACTCTTAAAGATCAGTACAAGATAAATAAATAGTGAATTGCAATATAAGAGAAAATCATTTGGGCAACCACCGACTTGTACAATTTAGTTAATCATGTTAGACCAATCTCTCGAAACATCTTATGCTTCAAGTATATAGCATCATCTAAGCCATTCTCAATACTCTAGTTCTGCCCACATGCAGTTAAAAATCAAAACACAACCATGCGTATGTCTCAACCCGCAAAAACATATAAAGACCATTTAAAAGCCAAGAGTTACTTGATTCCAGAAGAAGCCTTGATTTGTCCTTGAAGAAAACCGAGAATGCCAAGCCGTGACCACTACTCAAACTTGCCTGGACGAAAGTGAGATTGCGGTGCTACTGCTTGCTGTTTGTTTCGGTTCGATGTCGTGACCAAAGAGGGGAAAGAAAAGTGCTTGCGTGTATAATGTGAGTGAGAGGGCTGAGGGTCTTTCTTTTGTGTGAGTGAATGCTTTCTAGTTTTCGGCAAGGGACAATGAAAAGGGAGATTGCAAAGGCTGAAAAGACCTTCAGTGGTGCGCTTGGGTTTTGCTCTGGCTGGAGAAATGGTTAGGGAAAACTAGTTCCCTTGATAGAGGAGTGAAGGAGGGTGATTGATGGGAACAAAGAAGGAAGGTGTGCAGAATTTGAGGGAAAAAACGGAGAAAGATTCTTGGTCTTTAAAGGGAAGAAGAAAGAAGCCCGAAGTCTTGCTGCGCACAGGACTGCTCGACTTGAGGAGAAAAGGAAAAACGAGAGGGAGCCAAAAAGCTGATGCTTTCGGTACCGCTGTGGGTGTAGGCCGAATGGTTTGGGGTTCGGGTGTGTGTGTGTGTTGTTTTGCCCTACGAGAATGACAAGAGATGGTCATGTGGGGTAAGAGGGTTTTTGCTTGAAGTAAAGGCCGAGAATTCTCTTTTGCTTGTGGAGGATCTCGGTTGTATACTAGATGGGAGCCTTGGCCGAACTTCTTGCTGCCGATGCTGTGTGCGTGCTGTGCAAATGGGAGGGAAAAGAACTGCAGCATTGTTTTGAACTGATTAAAGGAAAAGAAGGGATATTACCATATTTGAAGAAGGAAGGTGCTCTAATTAAAACTGCTCGCCCTAATGAATTTGGTAGTTTTCCTTCCCTCTAAGATATACTCCTATCTCGGTTGAATTAAAGAAGAAAAGTGTAGCTGTATGCTGTCCGAAATCAAGGGAAATTAGCCATATCCTTGGCTGGAATTTTGGTGTTCACTTAAGAGAGAAAACCTCAGTTATGGAAAAAAAAATAATTATCCTAGATGTTATTTAATTTGATTGCTGGGGTTTTTAGGAAGGTTGCGGCTGCCAGAAAAAGGGATTAAATTTCCAGAAATCCTTGCTGCTGAAATTAATGCCCAACCGTGGCACACAAGGTATGACTGAGATCGGCCATCAGAGAAAAAGGGAAGAAATGGAAGGAGTATTGCAGAAGGAAATGATAATATACGGAGTAGGAGTTATAGGAATTTAAAATTTAACCCATGTGGAAAAACAAGGGCATAAATTCCCAGCTTAGGCAATGAATATATCTCCCCATCAAATTAATTACCAATCTTGGCATGGCATTATGGAAATGGAGGCTTTATTGTGCGGCTGTCATAATGGACGAAATCAATATGGAAAGTATTTATATAGAGAGAAATAATATATAATGAAGGAAAAATTTAAGGAGTTCAAAAATTCAAAATTAAGGAAAATATGGTGGTGCGTCCAGCTTTGGGAACTAAGTAATCTTTCATTAATCTAGATACCAAATTTGATATGCAATTTGAGGGAATAAAGTCCGATTGGTCCAGCTGCTAAATTGAAGCTAATAAATATGGAAACTAGATTGATAGACAAAATAGGAATATCCATTCAGAAGGAATACTAAAATTAAATCTTGAAGGAATATTCTCCCACTCTTAAAATAGAAACGGCGGCCATGAAGGAGACAAAACCGGCCAAGAGGAGAGAAAAAGGAGGAAATAAAAGAATTTTCAAACAAGAGGTATCATTTGAACCATAATTAATGAACCAAAATTCTGATACCCTTTTCATTAGACCACAATAATCCTTGTGATTTAATTTCCCACTAAAATCCCCACGTACTAAAACCTCTTACATAAATTCTCTCTAAAGCAAATTAAATAAACCAGGTAATTTAATATATATACTCAAATAATGTGACCAAGCTAATTGAAGCAACTTGGGATGGTAATTACTTAATTAAATCACACATGAAGCGCACATAAATGTAAAGCTAATATAGTCATGTATGCAAATAAATAATGTAACACATGCCTCCTATTCTCTTAGGGTAATTTAAGGTAGGATTTTACATACATCATTATATTGGGGTTTATGCGGAAGAGTCTACTGAGATAATATCCCATTATCTCAAAGATAATTTTGAAACTCTTGATTCAAGTATTCACCTCTTCGATCGAATCTTAAAATTTTAATATTTTTACCAAATTATTTATCTACTTCATTTTTTAATTTTTTTGAACTTGTCAAACGCTTTAGATTTGTATTTCATTAAATACAAATATCCAAATCGAGAATAATAATCGATAAAGGATATGAAGTATTGATAACTCCCTCTTACTTACAATATCATTGGCCCATATACATTGGTATGTATTAATTCCAATGATTGTTTAGCTCTTTCTCCTTTCTTAGAAAAAGATATTTTCATCATTTTACTGAATAAATATAATTCACATGTATCATAGGATTCATAATCAAATGACCATAAGTTATCAAGCTTGTGTAACTTAGAAACGCGATTCTCGTTTACATGACCTAAATGATAATGCCATAACTAAGATTGTACGTGTTATCTTTTCTTGTTTTTTATTGTTTATGTTAAGAACTTGATTTTTCATGTCTAAAACATATAAACCATTCATCAAAATTGCAGTATCATAATAAATATTATTTAATGAAAATGAACAACTTTTATTCTCCAAAATTAAATGAAATCTAACCATATCTAAACGAGCTGTCGCGATAATGTTCTTTCACAAAATTAGGACATAAAAATAATTTGTAAGTTCTAGATTCAATCTAGAAGGTAAGTGTAGATGATAAATCCCCGTAGGAAGTGCAATAACTTTTTCTCCATTTATAGCACGTAAGTCCACATTACCATATTCTAGCTTCCTATTGCTCTTTAGTTCTTGCAAATTATTGTACAAGTGAGATCCACATCTAGTATCTAATACCCCACTATAAGAAAAAACTAAATTAGTGACGGCCAAATCCGTTGCTAATAGTATATATCCGTCGCTAAAAAGGGCATCGCAATTTACGACGGAATGAAAATCCATCACAAACAATGACGGATTTGCGACGGTCATTTAATTGATGACATTATAATTAAATTTATAATTAACATAGCGACAGATTTTTTACGACAAAAAATTTTTATTTTTTTTAAAAAATAATTAATTTAGCAACGGATTTGCGACGGTGAAAAAAATTTTATTTACAACAAATTAATTAATTTAGCAATGGATTTGCAATGACTAAGAAATTTTTATTTAAAAAAATTAATTAATTTAGCGACAGATGCAACGGAAAAAAATTTTAAATTTTGGAAAAATCAATTAATTTAGCAACAAATTTGCGACGGCCAAAATTTTTTTTATTTACAAAAATTAAATAATTTAGTGACGGAAAAAAAATTCATTTTAAAAAATTAATTAATTTAGAAACGAATTTGCGACGGTAAAAAAAATTATTTAAAAATTTAATTAATTTTGCGACGGAAAAAAAATTTTATTAAAAAAATTAATTAATTAGCTACTCGGCCTGACTCGGCCCACCAAGGACCTGATCCGCGACCCTACCCGACCCGCCAAAATATTATGAGATTGTGTTGAACCCATAACTTGGAACCCGTGTCCTTATTGTATGGGAACACGTGTTCCACCACTAAGCTATTAATGTTCTTGTAATTTATTGTGCTATATATTAATTATATAGTCATTTTTTTTTAAATTAGCGACGAATTTGTAAGGGCTTTGCGATGGATTTGCAACGACATAATTTTTCGTCGCAAATCCGTTGCTAATTAGCCACGGATTTGGGACGGTTAATTTTTCAAGATTTAAAAAATAAATTCATTTTTAAATTTTGGATGGCCGTCGCAAATCCATTGCTAATTGGGATGGATTTGCGAGGGTTTATTTTTTAATTTTAAAAAAAATAAATTTATTTTTCAATTTTGGATGGTCGTTGCAAATCCCTTGCTAATTTCGCCGGATTTGCGAGGGTTTATTTTTTAAATTTTAAAAAATAGATTTATTTTTTAATATTGGATGGCCATCGTAAATCCCTCGCTAATTGCTACGAATTTGTGAGTGCTTATTTTTTTAATTTAAAAAAATAAATTTATTTTTTAATTTTAGATGGCCATCGCAAATCCCTCACAAATTTGCAACGGATTTGCGAGGGCTTCTTTTTTCAATTTTTAAAAAATAATTTTTTTAAATTTAGGATGGCCGTCGTAAATCCCTCGCTAATTGCGACGGATTTGTGAGGAATCAGGGTTTATGACCCTGATCCCTCGCAAATCTGTCGCGATTAGTAAGGGATTTGCGATAGCCATCCACTCGCAAATCCATTACTAATTTAGAAAATTCACAAAAAAATTTTAAAGTCTAATTATATATATATATATATGTGTGTGTGTGTGTGTGTGTGCGCGTGCGCGTGTGTGTTGAAATAGTAGAATACGCGGAAAGATATTATTAAGTTGAAATATTTATATACATAATATACATATGATATTATTAAGTATATATATGTATGTATATATGTAAGAATATAACATATATACATCTGTCGCAATTAAATATATATATATATATATATTAATTTGTATGAATAAGTAAATATATGAGTATATATATGTGTATATATAAATATGTACGTATATATATATATATATATTAATATATTAAAAAAGTATTATAAACTATATATAGAGATATATATATATATATGTAGAGATACACACATACTAACATAAATAAATATGTATAGATGTTTGTATATATATTTATTTTTATATTAAAAAAGTAAATTAAAATATGTATATATATAAATTCTATATTTATTTATGTATATATATATATATATATATAAATTTATTAATATTATGAGAATTTTTAGATGGTCGTTGCAAATTTTACAACGGATTTGCGACGGCTTATTTTTTTAATTTTCAAAAAATTAGTTTATTTTTAAATTTTGGATGGCCTTCACAAATCCCTCTCAAATTTGTGATGGATTTGTGTGGGTTTATTTTTTTCAATTTTAAAAAAGTTAATTTATTTTTCAATTTTAGATTGTCCTCAAAAATTTGCGATGGATTTGCGAGGGTTTAATTTTTTCAATTTACAAAATTAATTTATTTTTAAATTTTAGATGGCCGTCGCAAATTCCTCGTAAATTTGTAACAAATTTGCGATGGTTATTTTTTTTTATTTAAAAATTAATTTATTTTTAAATTTTAGATAGCCGTCGCAAATCCCTCGTAAATTTACAACGAATTTGCGAGGGTTTATTTTTTTTAATTTAAAAAAATTAATTTATTTTTAAATTTATATGTCTGTCACAAATCCCTCGCAAATTTTATATGTTTAATTTTTTAATGGTCATCGCAAATTCTTCACAAATTTGCGACGGATTTGCCAGGGCTTAATTTTTTTAATTTTTAAAAAAATAAATTTATTTTTAAATTTCGGAAGGCCGTTACAAATCCCTCTCTAATTGCAACGGATTTGCGACAGCGCTTTAATTTTTTAGCGTTAATTAAATGTGAAAAAAAGGTCGTCGCAAAGCCGTCGCAAATGAGTGACGGATTGGCAACGACTTTCAATTTAATTAGTGCTAATGAATAATTTAAAAAAATCGTCGCAAATCCGTCTCCAATTTGAAACGACTAGATGTTTGTCGTTAATCCGTTGCAATTACTAACAGATTAGCGACAGAAATTTAAAAAATAAATTTATTTTCAAAATTTTTTATTCCATTGCTGTTCCATCGCAAATTAGCGACCGCCTAGAGGCCGTCGCTAATTTGATGTTTTTCTTGTAGTGTCCATACCTCATTATTAAAGACAATATTTATCTCAATCATATACATATCAGAAGTAGAAGTAGAAGTGCTTGCAAGCTTCTCATTTTCCTTCTTTTCCTTGACAGTCTTAAGGTAACTTTTGCAATTGCGCCTCTAATAACTCATCTTGCCACAGTGGTGACATGGCCCCTTGGTAATTGTCTCTTTCTTCTTAATTCTACCTTTTAACTTGATTGGATTCTTCTTCTTAGAAACATTTTTTCTTTTAGAAGTTAAAGAATCAATTAATATGACTGCATTATTTTCCTTCTTCATAGTACTCTTTGCAGTCTTGAAAGGTTGATTAATTCTGGTAAAGTGGATTCAATCTTGTTCATTTGGTAGTTCATCATAAATTGCAAAAAACTAGTTGGCAAAGATTAAAGAATTAAGTCTATACTTAATTCATGATTTATTGTAAACCCAAGTGATCCAAACTTCTTACTATTGAAGCACCTTCTGCCATCTTATAAAGGAATAACTATTTAGAGATCTCATATCTCTCCATAAGGTCTTGTCATTAATAATTCCCTAAGTTGAAAAATAATAGTATAAGTATTTACATGCTGATGTTGTTTTTGTAGCTCAGAGTTCATCGACGCCAGCATGATACAAGATGTTGTGTCATTGTTCTCTTTGTGCTTCTAATGGACATCATACTCATCAACAGGAGTATCAATAGTTGGAGCTGGTGGACTACGAGTATCTAACACGTAAAGTAACTTTTTGGATTTGAGAAAGATTCTCAAATTCCTATACCAATCCAAAAAATTAGATTCGTTCAACTTGTTTGTTTCCAAAATGCTACGTAGGTTCAAGTTTGTTATCATGTCAAATGACCTAAATAAAAAATAGGAGACATTAGAGTATATGTATATGCACATGAAATGCATTTAATTAGGTATTTAATTAAATGCGTATTTATTTCACTATTTTACTCAAATCAATGCCCCTACTGTTGATTTGAGAAAGTCCGTTGGAAACTTTCCTTGTAGACCGGTATCCAAATTCCTTAAGAATGACTTTGGGTATACCCAATAAACCATTCTTAAGTTCAATGGTAAGTATCAATACCAATTGCATCAAATGCAACTATCGAATCATTGGGTGATTAATGTTTTTTAATCATAAAGCATTTAGTGCTAACCCAATCTTGCATTTAATATTCTTTATACTTGGGTTTGCCCAATCGAAATAAAGATATTAGTTAAATCCAACCTATTAATCCGAAATCAAATTCTATAACTTGAACATGCTCAATGTCAAGTAGGCTTAGGTGTGTCCAACAACCTAATCTCGCAAAAGAGTTCTCATTCTTATTATATTAATGTAAGAAATTAGATTTAATATTGTTTGAAGGATTTAATTGTTTATTAGTGGTCTCATCGTTTGACATGCATAATATCAATAAATTAATAAAATTGTAATAGATTGAATTACATGACTTGATTATGAACTTTTCTAGATTAATTTCTTTGAGCTAAGCAAGAAATTAATTTTGGTCAAACCTACATATTCATGTATGTTTGGGAAGAAAGTCTTACCATCCGCTCGCTTTGTCCTTAATCACCATCTCCATAAGCTTGGAAAATTATTTCTATTCCTATCTAGCCTATATAATCTAATTATACAAATTCATAATAAAGAAACCTCAATTTACATTCGAGGAGAATTAGATGAGAAGAGAAATTATATGAGAATTATATAGAAAGACATGATGCGAAGGCCATATTTATCCAAAACTATGTTGTAAATATGCATAACACAAAATTAAATTAGGTTCCTAATCCATAACCAAGCAACAATGCCAAAATACTCCAAGCATAATTAGATATAAAATATTAATCCAAAATCAATATTTTGGAAATAGCATAATTAATTATGAAAATATAAATTCCAAAATCACTATTACAAAGAAACAATGGTTCCAAAATCAGATTTTGAAAAACTTATGCATCCTTCTTGGAAAACCATTTAATGAATTTTATAAAAAGAAAAAAAAATAATTCAAAATGGCCAGTAGCTCCCTTAAGCCGATCGCTGGCTTGAAGGAAAATACCTTCAAGCCAGTCGCGACTTTCACTAGCCGATTGTTTGCTTGAGGATACCCTCAAGCCGACTAGCAACTACAGCTAGCCGCTCGCCGGCTTGAGGGTAAAAACCTCAAGCCAGCCACTGACTAATGTAAAACCAGCCCTAACTATGCTTTTCAAAACCCAAACAACCTAAAATTTTTCTTCGCTTAATCTTTTCTGGTTTTTCTTTTATCTTCCGAAAACAATTTTCTGCACCGATTTTGATTTGAGAAACACATCAATTTGTATTAATAATTTGTCATGATCATCATCACAAAAACAATTTTAATTGAACCAAAACGGAGAAACTTAATGCTAAACAGGATTTCAGAAATCCTTTGTTGAAAAAATTTCAGAAATTTGCTTACCAGAAAAACAAAGCACTGAACAAATTTTTTAGGAAATAGAGACACCATCCATTCAACGTATCAAAACCCATTACTGTAAGTAATTATAGTAATTGCACGAGTAAAACTAGAACCCATTGAAAACGATTTTCAGGAACTAGAAAACATTCAAGAAACAGTTTCTAATACGCAAACAAGAACCACAAGATGAAGGCGTTCTTTGAAACAATTGCAACACGCAATTAAAGACCCATAAACACATACGAGATGGTTTTGATACCATTGTTAGATTTCAATCATGTAATACAATTTATGAGTAGAGGAAATTAAAACAAATTTAACCCAACGGAATCATTCGTATAAAATTAAACGGGTCAAAAGAGAAGGGAAAATTTTCGTTACCTGAAAATAGCAGCTTTTTAAAATTTTTCTCACCGCAAAATTCCTCTAAAAATTGTCCAAAAATTGTGCCACTAACTTTCAAGTATAGAAATTTCTCTAATATTAATCTACACGAGGAATTGTACTCAAAATAGGAGTCAGGAACCTATGCTAGTAGAATTGCCAGGGGTTGAGTTTGTTTTTTAGAAGAACAAGAAAAGCTAATGATTTTTCTACACAAACGGCTTATTTTGTGTATGTATACATGTTTTGAGCTTACAATAGCCACACGAAAAATTTCCTAAACCTTTTAGGAAATAATTAATAAAACATTTCTTTTATGGGCTTGGGATTTTCAAATTGCCATTAACCCCGCAAGCTTCATTCACTACAGGAAAAATCACAATTTGCGACGAATTTTTTGTGACAGTTATAGTACGGTTGCTAATTAGTGACGATTTTGCGACAATTATCGATGAACTCGCGAGTTGACCAACATCGTCGCAAAATTCTCGCAATTTGCAACGATTTTGGGACGGCCAAAATAGCCGTCACAATTCATAGCAAAACCGTCGCTATTTGCGAGGGTTTTGCAACGGCTAAAGTACCCTCACAAATTAGTGAGGATTTTGCCACAGTTAAATATTTTTTAGAATAAAATATTTAAACAAAAAAAATTGTTATAGACGTCGCAAAATCCTCACAAATTGCGAGGGTTTTGTGACGGATTTTTGATAATTTAAAAAATACAAAAAATAAGAAGTTTAGTTAGTGGGCCATCGCAAAACCCTCGCAATTTGCGAGGGTTTTGCAACGGTGGATTGTTTTAGAAAAAAAATATTTAAATGGAAAATTTTTTAAATGTTCGTCACAAAAACCTCGCAAATTGCGAGAATTTTGTGACGGACTTTCCATATTTAAAAAAAGAGAAAAATCTAGATCATTGCAAAACCCTCACAAATTGCAAGGATTTTGCGACGGCTAATTAGTTGTTTTTATGAAAAAATATTTAAATAAAGATTTTTTGAATGTCTATTGTAAAACCCTCACAATTGCGAGGGTTTTGCTATGGTTGGTTTTTATGAAAAAATATTTAAATAAATTTTTTTTGAATGTCCATCGCAAAATCCTCGCAATTTGCAAGATTTTACGATGGACTATTCACATCTAGAAGAAAAAAAATGTAGACCGTCGCAAAATCCTCACAAATTTGTGAGGATTTTGCGACGGCTAAAGATTTTTTATATTTCCATCGCAAAACCCTTGCAAATGGTTGATTTTTTATGAAAAAATATTTAAATAAAAAAATTTTGAATTTCCATCACAAAACCCTCGCAATTTGCTAGGGTTTTGCAATGGTTTTTTTTTTTGAAAAAATATTTAAATAAAATTTTTTTGAATATCTATCGCAAAACCCTCGCAATTTGTGAGGATTTTGCGACGGACTTTTCACATTTAAAAGAGAAAAATGTAGACCGTCACAAACCCTCACAAATTGCGAGGATTTTGCGATAGCTAATTAGTTGTTTTTATGAAAAAATATTAATTTTTTTTTGGAATGTCCATCGCAAAATCCTCACAAATTGCGAGGGTTTTGCGATGGTTGATTTTTTATGAAAAAAATATTTAAATAAAAAAATTTTTGAATGTCCATCACAAAACCCTCACAATTGCGAGGGTTTTGTGATGGTTTTTTTTTTTTTTTTGAAAGAATATTTAAATAATTTTTTTTGAATGTCCATCGCAAAACCCTCGCAATTTGCGAGGATTTTGCGACGGACTTTTCACATTAAAAAGAGAAAAATCTAGACCGTCGCAAAACCCTCACAAATTGTGAGGGTCTTGTGATGGCCGATTGTTTGTAATGGAAAATAATATTTAAATAAATTATTTTTAAATGTCTATCGCAAAATCATTGCAATTTGTGAGGATTTTGCGACGGACTTTTTATATTTTATAAAAAAAAAAAGAGAAAAGTCTAGATTGTCACAAAACCCTCGCAAATTTGCGACGCTTTTGCGGCAAAATTTTAAATTTTAAATTACCCGCCTTTTTCATAAGTGAATTTTCGGATTGAAATTTTAAATTTTTGCATGGAATGAATTGAATATTCCTTTCTGCCGATATTTTGAATTTTTACACAATGAAAAATTGCATACCTTCATTCGTTGCAAATCCGTCACTAATTACGACGAATTTGCTTTTTCCCTCACAAAACCATCGCAATTTGTGAGGGTTTTGCGACAAAATAGAGTTTTAATCTATATTTTTTAAAATTTTTTAATTTTTATTTATGTGTTTGTGTGGTAGTGTATTTTGACAAATTTACTGAAATATTTTTAATAACATGTCTCAAATTGTGCATTTTATTATAAATTTGTATATGTAATTTTGTTATGTTATATACCTAATGTATTACATAAGTAAATATATATAGTTAATTTTGTTATGTTATATACTTACTATATAATATATATATATATATATATATATATAAGTATATGTACATGCTTATGTAGTATACAATATATATAAGTATCTATTTGGTTTAATATATATATATATATATATATATATATATTATAACATGTAGGTATGTATATACGTATGTCTAATTTTTTATCTATCACTTTGATTAAGTGGTGTATAAAGTAATATATATAAAAAAAATAATTCAAATACTGTTGTTATTGTTGAGATCATTAAAAAAATGGTGAAAATTGTAATGTAGAGATCGGTTTGTAATGTTCTTCGTTTCTTACATGTTAATATATATATATATATATATATATATATATTATACTATATAGGTATGTATATACATATGTCTAATTTTTTATCTATCCAATTGGTTAAGTGGTGTATAAAGTAAAATATATAAAGAAAAATAATTTAAATATTGCTGTTATTAATGAGATCACTAAAAAAAATGGTGAAAATTGTAATGTAGAAATCAATTTATAATTTTCTTCATATCAATTTGTTAGAAATTAGCGAGGGTTCTATTATTTTTTCATCACCAATTGCAACGAAATAGTTATGAATTTAAAAAAAAAAAAAAACTAAAAATTTCCTACACTATGAAAATTTCCACTCCCTCCCCCCCCCCTCCTTCTTCCTCACACTCTTCTTCTTCTGCAACTCGCCCCCTGCCGTTGACCCCTACCCCCACCCCACCCCCATCCCCATGCCCACAACCGGCTACCGTGCCCCTACTCCCGCAGAGTCCCACTAGCCTGAGCCCCCCACTGGGTGCTCCCCGCAGCCCCCTCTTATAGTGCCCCCTAGCCCGTACCTCCCAAGCCCGTAGCCCCCTCCCCGTGCATCCCCCACCCTTCAGCACCCTCTAGCCCGCAGCCCCCTCCCTCCCCCAGCCTGTGCCCCCTTCTGCCGCGTAGCCCCTTCCCCCATCTCGCGCCCCCCTCCGTTGAGCAGCTCCCTCCCCCCGCACCCGACGCCCAGCCCGAGCTACTCCTTTCCCTCACGCTACTCCCCTACGCTGCTTCAACTCGCGTAGCCCCCACCCCCATAGCCACCCTGGTGCTCTGCCTCACCCCCTAGCAAGTGCCCACCCATGCCAATTTCTTGCTACCGCTGAAGCTCCATTGTTGTGCTACTGCTGAAGCTGAAGCTACTTCACCAATTTTTGAATTAATTCACCAAACTGTAAGACTTCACCAATTTTTTTTTTTTTTTTTGGGGTGGATTTTGCTTATGTTTTGTCTGATATAGAATATTCATTATAGCTATGTTGTGTAAAAAATGTTGAGCTGCTTGGGGTGTTTTAGTATGCTATATTCTTCTTCTTCTCTATGTGTGTATTGTTAATAATTTTTAATTTTTTTTTTGTCTCTTATAGAAAATTTTAGAAGCAGTTTATTATTCCCATTGTCCTATGATTTCAGCTGCATTGATCTTAGTAGGCTAAATTTCATCAAAAACTTCTTTAGAAAAGGGATAATTTCATATAAATTGCCTTGGTGTTGAATTGAAATGTTGGATTCCCCGTGAGTAATGGGTGATTACCCCTAGTTTTCTTTTTTTTTTTTTTCTATAAATGAATGATCTGTCTTTGTTGTTTGCAATTGCATTTTGATTGTCAAATTTTGAGGTGGCCTCGTGCCTAAAAAATGTTCAATTATAGGAGAGGCTCTATCAAATTTTTTTCAAAATCTGCCACTATTTACTAGGGAGTAGAATAACTACACTTATCCTGGAGTGTGTTATTCAATTGAACATGAGTATATATCCCATAATAATAATAATAATAATAATAATAATAATAATAATAATAATAATAATAATAATAATAATAATCATAATAATAATAATAATAATAATAATAATAATAATAATAATATTATTATTATTATTATTAAAAATAGCATTGCTAATAACAATAATAATAATAGGACTAATAAAATGAGTAATAATAATAATATCATATAAAATATGAATGTTAATAACAATAAGAATAATAAAATAATGATAATAATTTAAGTATCAAAAGTAACAATAATATTACTATTCTAATCATATGGTGCAACAATCTCTTCTAATCACATAATCACAATCTATATAAGCTAGGTTATATCACACTTATTCAAAAGTCCTAGACATCAATTAGTTTATATTTGCTCATATAAGCTACATACATGTTTTGCTAGCAAGTTTTTGGTTGTCAACATCTTAAGCTACCAATTAGTTAATATCAAAATTTGAGCAATTTCATCTGTCCAAAGAACCTATAGTATACGTGAAGGAAAATGAACCATTTAAATATATACGAATTCTAGAGAGAGTTTAAACAAATATAAACTCCATGGCTGTGGGTTTTTTCTTGGAATTTCACATTTCATGAACCACTTAATGTGAAGGAGGACTAGTATGAGACCCAAAGGGAGAATGAAGATAATGTTTATACCAAACTTTTCTGGAAAAATTCTCACGTCTTTGATACGTGTGAGTGGTATACCAAACTTTCACACGTTTAAATAAGATAATGTTTATACGACTTAGCCTTTTTCTCTTCATTTCCCTATTTACTTTGCTCACATGCCATTTACAAGACTTCTTAGGTGAATCACTTATTTTTCTCATTGAATGTTCATTGTTAAAAAAAAATTTATAAAGAATTTTGCTTCATACTTAGGAATAATAAAATAACATTGCTAATAACAATAATAATAGGACTAATAAAATGAGTAATAATAATAATAATAATAATAATAATAATAATAATAATAATAATAATAATAATAATACATTAAAAATAACAATGTTAATAATAGTAGGAATAATAAAATAATGATAATAATTTAAGTATCAAAAGTAACAATAATATTACTATTTTAATCATATGGTGCAACAATCTCTTCTAATCACATAATCACAATCTACAATGATTATCCCATCCTCCTTTTGAGTAATATGAGTGTATATTCTATGTTTTGGACCTCCTTTTGTTAGATAATGGAAATGAAAATGTAATTACTTATTTTCACTAATATAGTTCAATGGGTGATTTTAATTAGTGAGTGGATTGTTCTTTTCTCTCGTTTAGACGTCATTGAAGACCATAGTTGGATGTATAGAAGGCATGCTTTAGGTGTAAAAGGGATCACTATTGAATTTGAGGAAGAGGTTAAATCTTTTTTGACATTTGCCTTATCAAATGTAATATAAAGCATAATTAGATGTCTGTGTGCAAAATGTAAGAATAAAAAGTATCTAGATTCAGCACAAGTTAAGCTCCACCTGTGGAAGTCTGGATTTGTGGCTAATTATTACCGGTGGACATGTCATGGTGAGCCATTCAAGTATACTTCAAGCGTGTCTACCTTAATCCCAGAAGTTGAGTTACATCAAAGAAATTCGTCTTGCAAAATGGTCTTAGACGTAGCAGGTCCTGACTTTCCCCCTGAAGCTCCATCAGCAGAAAATTTTGAAGAACCACCTAATGTGGAGGCACAAAGGTTTTATAATATGTTAAGTGTTAAGGGCTGCAGAGACTCCTATATGGGATGGATGCACTACACATTCGCAGCTTTCACTTGCTTCAAGGTTACTAAACATTAAGTCAGAAAATAACTTGCTTCAAGGTTATTCTAAATTACTTCGAAACAAATTTATATAAGATTGTAATAATTGTGTTTTGTTAACATAAATGTAGTGGGCCAAGGAGGGGAGTTCTTTCAGCTACACAGACATATTTGAGACATTACATGTCTTTCAGAGTGGGCCACAAAAGGGCCAGTTTGTCAGTGAGTGATCCCGCCAGACTTTGGTAGTATATAGATTAAATATATTAAAATTTCTTTATATTGCGTAAAATTTGTATTTTAGTTTGATATTTACTACTGACGATTCCTTTTTTTTAGGATGACGTGCAAAATCTCATACGGAGCACTCCTCGGTTCAAGTCTAGTGATTCCATAAACTCTGTTGTTCCTTTTGATGAAAAAACCATGTTCGTAAAAGCACAAGGTGGGTTCAAAAAGGGACAAGTTTAAGGGTTAGGCTCAAAGGCGACACAAGTTCGATCTAGATTGTCTCAAAGTGAACTGCATATATCTTCCACTACACCTGCTGATATCGGGCATCTAGTAGAGCAAAGGGTTCAGCAGGCCAAGCAGAGATTTAATCGACAAATAGACTTGTACCGAAATTTCATGAGGGAACAACACTCTACATTTGGTGGTTGGATGGCAACTATGTCGGACAAGGTGGGCATTTTTGCACCATTTATGCCATCTATAGAGGAGATAGAAGCGCGCATAGCAGCTGCTAATGCTGAAGATGAAGATCCCAATGCTGACGATGGATTTGATCCGGCTGATGAGCACCCAGGCCCACGTAGCGACTCTCATTCCCCTCCTCCACCCCCTTATGCAGCTGCTTCTTCTTTAGCTACATAGACTTTATTGTATTTATTTCTATACTCTTTATACACTGTTACTTATTTCTGTGAACTATTTTACTTTTTTAGATACTTATTATGTATTTATATTATATTGTGTTTCAGTATTTCAATTATATTTATTCGGGCTTAGTTTCAATTTTTCACATTATTTTTTGGATTGTGAACATAGTTTTGGCATTTGTTTGTGTAGTGTTTCAGGACTGATTTATAGGGAACTAATAATTTAAAATAAATATAATAATAAAGAAATAAAAAAAAATCATCGCAAAATCCTCACAATTTGCGATGATTTAGCAAGAGTTAGAAAACTTTGTCACAAATTGCGACGATTTTGCAACGACGATAATAACCTTCGCAAATTGCGACGATTTTGCGACGACATAAAAATTCCTTACAAAATCATCGCAAATTGTGACGATTTTATATCTCTCACAAAACCCTTGCAATTTGCAACGATTTTGCGAGGGCTAAGTTTTGGAAACAAAAAATCCTTCGCAAAACCCTCGCAATTTGCGAGAGTTTTGTCAGGGCCACAGCTTTGGGTAAAAAGTCCCTCACAATTTGCGACGAATTTGCGAGGGCCACGACTTGGGGGGTTAACACTTCCTTCACAAAATCCTCGCAATTTGTGACGATTTTGCGAGGGCTAAGTCCCTCGCAATTAGCGACGATTTTGCAAAAACCCTTGCAAAACCGTCGCCATTTGCGAGGATTTTGTGACAGACCAATGCATTTTGTTGCAAAACGGTAGCAAATTTGCTTCTTCGTCGAAGTTTGACAAAAAATATTCGTTGCGAAACCCTCGCAAAACCGTCACAAATGGCAATAGTTTTTTCTTGTCCTCGCAAAAACCGTTGCAAATAGCGACGGTTTGCAACAATTTTTTGCCGTCGCAAATTGCTAATTTTGCTATAGTGACTAACTACAATTTGGCCCCTAGAATTATGACTACTTTATAATTCGCCCTCACAATTATTTTTTCAGAAATAAGCCCCATAATATTATCATGTAATATTTTGAGTACCAATTCCTCTACTGTGTGTGACATATTAGGTTTTCTAGTCCATTAGTAGCAAAATATGAACTAATCCCAATCGCTATAGAACTAGTAATCATTAATAATTAGAATTAATTTATTAATTCTCTAATTAATAAATTTATATTTAGTAGATCATAAGTGACATCTTGCACTACATCATAACCATCCAAAAGTTCAAAAAGTTAAGTAGCTTGACATGAACTTTTCAATAGCAAAATATCAGTGTAGTAAACTCCTCCCATCATATTATATCTCATTCGGTTTAAAGTATAGAATTAGTGTCAACTCTCTCTATAATATAATTAATTCTAACTTAAATTTATAAGTACTTATTCCAGAATCCATTACTCAATCTATGTATCATTTTGGAATAAATTCCAACACATAGTTACCTTGGTTAAGGACTTCTTAAGTAATGATTTCCTACAAGTGATCGTAAGATATACGCCCTTACTATTGAGAGTGATGAATCATTTTTTGACCCTTTCAACTACTTTAATTTACTTTACGTCGTATCCAATATACATCCTATAGGTGGTCCCTATGAGACTCCAAAGATTAGAATCAAAGTACAACGCTCAGTAAATAAATTATCTTGGAGATCTCAAATCTAAGGATATTAGCATATTTGTTATAATGAGATTCTATTATTAGCACTAAATAGGTATCCATGTAATTATCTTATAGTTAGGTTATCTAATGTACTTGTTCATGTAACAAGGATTTACGTATTAACTTTAAGTATCACAATACCCATGGATGTAAAATCACCGCTTGATCTAATCAAGAAGTCTAATATGTACTGGTCTTGCTACATTAATGATGACCCGTGTCATTAATACTATGTCTAGGGATAGTTTAAGTACAGGCACTGTTAGGATGTATGCCCTCTTAGACTAGGTTTCTGAATGTAAAAATTGAATGTTTTAATAAAAGAATTTATTTTTAAAAATTATTTGTGAATTTACAATTTTATTTGTGCAGAATTACGTTTGGAAAAGACCTATTGTGTTTAAGTAAGTGGTCCATGAGAATGGAGGTCTTTCACAGTAAGGTATGGATCACGGGTTACTTTGTACATAAACTTTTGTTCTTAACCGATTGATAAGAATGTGAATCTCATCATGTTTAGATTATTATGTTTTGAGTTCGAAATGGGGAATGGCTTACCTTTAGTCAGTGAGTAGTCTACTCACTTCATGACATAAGCGTATTTCAAATACGTAGAACATGACATGTAGTAGTGGTTTCTTAAAAGTATTATATGGTAGAAACCTAGACTACTACCACTACAGCGTGGACTAGTACTCTACGACTTGAGTATAAGTTGATGGTCTGATGAAACTGGAAGCATATACTTTGATATGCTATAGTTGAGGTTCTATCGTAGGGCCAATATACTTGCATGTTGTGTATGTGTAACTAGTTAGTTAAGACAGACTTATACAAGATAGTTTCTATACTATATCGCCCCTTATGGTTGTCTGAATGATCTAAATATCCAGGGCCTTGGGAAACATGACTTGGATGTTTGCTTTAGCGTAGCTCCCTTGGAAAGCGGAAACAATCCAGGAAATCGTGGATAATTGGACTAGAGGCCTAAGGATGGTAGATGTCATTTAGAGATGTGTTAGTATACTTTTTCCTCTCTGAATGTACGGTGATGTATAGAGGGGTATTTTAGTCATTATATCTGTAGGTCGAAGACTTTGGTAACACAATATTGTTCTTGGGGTCAATATTTTCGTATGGTGATATTAGGAAATATTTAAAATGCAAAATACAGCTATTTATATGGAAATGGTATTTAGGTCATTCTAGTAGTCAAGGTGGTGTGTCTTTTGGTCCCCAGTATAGACCCTGAGTCCTAATTAAATACGGGTTAAGGGATTGATCTTAAATTAAATGAAATTATTTTATTTAAATAGCCTAATTTAATTATTGGGCTAGAATAAAATAAAGGTCCATTGAGAGAAAATTAATTAAATTGGTTTGGTAGGTTAATTAATTATTCAGGGCTTTAATCCAATTTGAATAATTATGGATTAACTTGGGACTAAACTGATTTAGGCTTATTTAATTGGACTGATTTATTTGGGCTGAAAAATTAATTATTTGTTGGGCCATTGAGTTGGTTCTAACTAGAATAATTAATTAAGTCCAATAGGTTAAACCAAGAGTCCAATGGCCCAGTCTAGTTTAACCTAGAGTTTTTTATTTAGGTTAAGCAAGAGGATTGGAAACAACGTTGTTGCAATTAGACACACAAGAGAGATGGCTTCTTCTCTGTGGAAGCCAGACGTCTCTCTCTCTCTCTCTCCAGAAAATTTCCTAGCTCGTTAGTTGTTCACCAAACGGTAGTTAGGTAGGCCATATACTGGAAGACTGAGAGTTTGGCATCCACATACATGCAAAAGCGGAGTAGGAGGTTTGCAGGAATCGCACCAGAGGCTTCTACCAGCACACCTACACCGGTTGCACATGTACCGGTACAGCCAACACTTAAAACGAGGAAAAGAGATAAAATTTTTAAAACCTCGGGATTGGGACAGAGCGCAACCAGCGCTGGCTAGGGCTGCCGGAGCCTGCGCTGGCCCTGCCCTGGAATCCCTGTTCTTGCTTTCTATTTTTTATTATGTTCGCTTCCGCTGCGTGCTCCGTGTTTTCTCACTTTCCACGCCTTCAAGCACTATATAGTGTAGTAGGAATCTTACATCATAATCTCTATATGATTTTCTTAACATTTTACTTTATAGTAAGAACTTATTTATCAGTTTTATACATATACACATATGAAATAAATAGATTGAAAAATAAAGAATGCCTTTATTACATAAATATGCAAGACATATTTTACAAATGGATTGGTTATAGGGCATAATACTAACAGACCTAACATGTAGATCACTTGTTAATATACTTAGACCTTTATGTATGAAAAAAATATGAATACAAACTTATTAAATAAAAATACTTTTTATTATTGTAAAATGAATACATTTACAGGATTTCTATGTCTTTTAGGATAAATCTAGCAATCTCTATCTTACACTATAAAAACCAAGATAGCCCATAAGTGCCTACTCTTAAGGCATCTAAGTGTCATCGAAACTGTGCTAAAGGCTTGGTAAACGGGTCTACTAGATTGTTCTTCGAGAAGATTTGATCTATCAATATCTCCCGTTTGTCTCAATGAATTCTCGAATTAAGTGGTACTTCCTTTCAATATACTTGCCCTTCTTGTGGTTCCTAGATTCTTTGCATTGTAATGTTACTTCAGAATTATCACAATACATTATTAGCTTCTTGTTCATATTAGGCATGACTTTAAGTTTTTTTAGGAACTTCCAGAGCCAAACTCCCTCCTTATAGATGCTTCCGAAACTGCCACATACTCAGCCTCCATGGTAAAATCAGTAATGTAAGATTACTTGATATTCTTCTATGAAATTGCATATCTAGACAAAGTGAACACATATCCACTAATGGGTTTTTGTTCACTTTATCTATTTGGAAATCTTAGTCTGTGTATCTGACTGGAACCAATTCATCAGTCTTATAAACCAGTATATAATCTCTAATTCCCTTAAGGCATTTGAGTATAGGCTTTACAGTCTGCTAATATTCCTCATCAAGGTTTGACTGTATATACTAACTATGCATATATTAAAGCAGATATTGGGCCTTGTATAAAGTATAATATACATAGGACTTTCTTTCTTTATTCTTCTATGTCTTAGGACACTGTTTGGAAGATAGGATCAATCCGTGTCTAAAGGATATCAGTTTCCCTTTACACTAATCCATGCTATATCTTGACAGTATCTTGTCAATGTAATATGTCTGGGATAAGCCTAACATTCTTTGCTTCTTATCTCTAAGAGATTTTATACTAAGAATGTAACTGGTTTCTCTCAAATCTTTCATACTAAATTAACTAGATAGGTAAACATTAATAGGTGATAATATCCCTATATTATTTTCAATGAATAAAATATCATCTACATACAACCCCAAGAATGACATATTCTCACCATCCAACTTCCTATATATATATTGTTCGTCTATGGTTTGAACAAAACTATAAAACATTACAGCTTTATTAAAATGTATGTTCCATATCCTTGAAGCTTATTTAAGTCCATAAATGGACTTCTTAAACTTTCAGACTATATATTCTTGACCTCTAGTAATGAACCCCTTTGATTGGGATATATAGATATTCTTACTAAGATTGCCATTATGGAAGGCAGTCTTAAATATTCATTTACCATATCTCATAATTATAATGACAAACAATGGCAAGGAATGCCCTAATGGATTTAAGCATGGCTACTAGGGAAAAAGTTCTCTCATAATCAATCATTTTTTTTCTGAGTCAACCCTTTTACCAGTAATCTTACTTTAAATGTTTCAACCTTCCATCTCTATTCCTTTTTTCCTCTTGTAAACCCACTCACTCCCTATGGTTTTTATCCCTTTAGATGCAATGACAAGATCCCAAATTTAGTTAACGTGCATAGATTCAATCTTGCATTCATTACTTCAAGCCACTTATTTGCATCAAGGTTAGCAATAGCTCTGTATATGTAGTAGGATCTTATTCCTGATACTTGGAGATTAGATCAAATATCTCTCAACTCCATTTTTCTAGAACTTGAGTCACCCTCCCATTACGATGAGCCTCCACATGTATCAAAATATCATATTGTGCCTCTTTTGATTCTTCAATTGGGTTATTTCGATCTGAAGAGAATAATGTGTTCTCTTCCAACTCCACCTGACTTGAATCACTAGTGAATATTTTCTGATCATCCTCTAAGTATCTAGTATAAGTGCTAATAAGCATATTTTTCTCCTTAGTATGATTGAAATATCCCGCTCTAGTTTTTTTTTTTTTTTTTTGTGGATACCTAACAAAATAGTATATTTTTTATCTTGGGTCTAACTTATTCTCCTTAATCAATACATAGGTTAGACATTTCCATACCTTGAGATGATTCAAACTAGACTTTCATCTATTCCATATTTCATAAGGAGTCCTACACACTGATTTAAAAGGCACCAAGTTTAGAATGTGTGCTGTCGTCTCTAGAACATATCCCCAAAAAGAAATAGGAAGAGATATATGATTTATTATATTCCTAACCATTTCCAACAATGCTCCGTTCCTTCTTTCAGCTACTCTATTCTGTTAGAGTGTCTCAGGTGCAATCAGTTGAGATATTATCCCATGATGTATCAAGCAGTCCTTAAACTCACTCTGCTCCATGATCTCAATGCCTTGATATGTTTACTTGTTTGACGCTTCACTTCAACCTTATACTCTTTAAATTTCTTAAAAGAGTTAGACTTGTGCTTTATCAAGTAAACATACTCAAAGAGTAAGTAATCATCAGTGAATATGATAAAGTACTCATATTCACCTCTAACTAGTGTAGTTGTTGGACTACAAACATCACTGTAAACAATGTTAAATATTTCCTTGGCCATTTCTACCTTTTAGTTGAATAACCTTTTGGTCATCTTCCCTTAAGACATGATGCACACTGACGCTACTCTTTTAATTTCAATGAGCCCAAGAGCCTATTATGGATGAGCCTCTATATCCGATTACATTAATATGTCTTAAACTAAGGTGCCATATATACAATTTATTAGTCATGACCTTTTTCTTCTTATCAGTTGGTTCATTTTCTGTATCGTTGATTTGATGACTTATAGGATTTAAATGAAATAAGTTACCATATATGTTTCTAAAATAAATAAAGTTCCTATTTCTAATGATTGTAACACTAAAATGAAAAGATTGTTTGCAAACATCTCTCTTAGAGAGTAGTCTATATCATAAGCAGTGGGCTTGTTCTTGTATTTGGATTAGAGAACATTAGACATGGAACTTAATGTATAGCATTGAGCTATTTCATCAGCTTTCTTCCATACCTTTTCAACTTCACGCTCTTCTGCAATGGAATTTTCTCCAATCTCAGGATAAGGTCTATCAGAATACACTTGTACCCTTCAACAATGAGTATTATTATTCAAGTTTCTTTTCTAATCCACATAATTTAGGCCAGTTAACCTATTCTTCTTGAAAATAATGGCAAAAGGACTAAAAAAACTTCCACCATACATTTTTTGTAAATTTTTTAAAAAATATTTCATAAGTTTGTGTTTTTTTTTTCATAAAACATATATTTAAAATGAATATAACATGTACAATAATAATAGATAAATCCTCAAACTATTATCAAAATGTTGATTTTATTTATTATTATTATTATTGTTATTATTATTATTGTTATTGTTATTATTATTATTATTATTATTATTATTATTATTATTATTATTATTATTATTATTATTATTATTATTATTATTATTATTATTATTATTTTGCTTTTAGAAGAATGGATAGAGCTTCATATGAAAGTTAACAAATTTCTAAGTCATGTGTATAACTACTCACTACTATATCGTTTAGCTCTTGATCCAGAAATTAGTTCCAATATAGGCAGTCCAGTATAATAGACTCCAACGTAAGCTGGCCAAATATGATACATACCCTAAATTAGTTTGAATCAATTAATTAAATCTAAATTCTTAAGCAATTTCATCCTTCAAGGGTCATTCCCAGGGTGCCATGAGGAAAACCATAGTAGTCCTTAACATTGAATAAGGTGGAAGCCATAGGACCGTTAGAATCTCTCTCGTACTTAATATTTTATTTAAGGGTTTTAATTTTGTTTTTAAAAACATAATTTAGGTAATTATTTTAAAATTCTTGGATTCAAATTATTTTCTTATCTTAAGGGCATAACTCCTTTAAAAAAATAAATCATGAATTTCATTTTAGAAAACTAAATTACCATATTTGCTTGAAACACAATTTGTTCTTTATTCACAATAAAAGAATAACATATGTACAAAATAAACTAAATTATGTTCATACTCTTTTTATTCTCTTGACTTATATGACCAAATAAGTCAGGATTAAATATTATATATAAATATGATCTTGTTTTATTTTAAGGTGGTTCAAATTACCTTTTTAATACAATTTATTTATAGAAATAAATAAAAGCTATGCATAAAAAATAAAGCTAATGTATGATTGGTTTTCTTAAAAGACTATAGTAAAATTTGCACTGATCACCCCAAACCAGTGACTAGGCGAGCCTCTTGGGCTAGCTTGGCCAGTGCTACTTACCTTTTTCTCTCACGACCTCCTTCTTCCAGACAGTAGCTAGCACCGACTGGCTTTTGGTCCACTATAATCGGATTTTCTGAAACAGTTTTAGCATCTCCGATTTCAATCGTTTCGTCTTTTTCTGCATCTTTTCTTCAATCTATTACCAATACAAACTAATTTTTTATGTTTAGAACTTAAATCTTGGAGGGAAATGAAAGCTTTTTATGCAAAAATATGATCTTTACAATTGCCTATACCTCCATTCACGAGCTATACGTTAGATTCTATCAAAAACCCAAAAATCAGTAAATAAAGAAAAATGATTATTACAAGATCTTATACCTCCATTCATAACGTGTACAAGTAATCTAAAAACTAATCATACAAATTACGCAAATGAAAAGAATCGATTTTTAAGGAACTACCACTAGTTATTAGCCTCAAACATGCTCCTAGGTGTTAAACCAGGCTCTGATATCACTTGCAGCATCAAATATCACGCAAGCACATCGAAAATTAAAAAAAAAACTAAATTAGAGTTTAAGATCATATACTTACTTTTTCTTCTAGAAGTAAAAGAAACTGTGGTAATAATTGAAATATGCTTTTTAGTAGGTTATCCAGAACTCATCTAAACTGTAACCTCTAGAATTGTACTAACAGAAAGTCCTATCAAACGTCTACTCCTATACATGGAATGTGAAAAATACTAAGGCTTTTGACCTTTCAAGGTATTCTTTCTGTTGGGAAATATGTCATCTTAGACTAGGTTTCTAATGTAAATATCGAATATTTTAATAAAAGAATTTATTTTCAGAAATTGTTTGTGAATTTACATTTTATCTGTGCACAATTACGTTTGGAAAAGACCCATTGTGTTTAAGTAAGTGGTCCATATGAATGGTGGTATTTCACAGTAAAGTATGGATCATGGGTTACTTAACACATAAACGTTTGTTCTTAACCGATTGATGAGAATGGAAATCTCATCATGTCTAGGTTATTATGTTGTGAATTCCAAATGGGGAATGGCTTACATTTAGTCAGTAAGTAGTCTACTCACTTCATGACATAAGCGTATTTCAAATACGTAGAACAGGACCTGTAGTAGTGGTTTCTAAAAGTACTATATGGTAGAAATCTAGACTACTACTGCTACAACGTGGATTAGTACTCTACGACTTGAGTATGAGTTGGTAGTCTGACGAAGTTAGAAGCATGTACTTTGATATGCTATAGTTGAAGTTCTATCGTAGGGCCAATATACTATTATTTCGTGTGTTTTGTGGCTCCTATTTTCATGTGAATCACCCTTTGATTAGGGTTTCGAGCATATCCAACTTGTTAGTTTAGACAAAACAAAACAGAAAATCAAATTCACAAGATGAAACGGAGGGCAACTACCATGTTTAAGAAAATGTTTTTCTGTAGAAAATTTTTAGCACATAAAGAAAGCACCTTTCGAAATATGCTATGACTTTTACACAATCATATTGTGCTACGGACCCAACCCATAAAGCTCGAAACGATTTCGACTCGAGTGAAAATGATTTTCACAGCGAACAAAGATAAACACGAATACATGAAAACAGTTTTTCATGCCAAAACAATGTTCATAGACCACACATAGTATGGCTTTGATACCACTGTTGGGTATCTCAGGCTCATATCCTATACGATGTAGCAGAAAATAAACGAGATACCATCCTAGGACCCGCCTATGTGTGGAAAACAAGACATAAAGATAATAAAGGTAGCAGCTTTTTACCTTTGTTTGATCGTCCGAAGAACAAAAAGTTTCTTCTTCAAGTCGAAGCGCGATCCAGCAATCCTCTTGATCTAATTTCACTAGAGTGGAACATCTAACCACTATAATCACAGTGTGTGATTATCTCTAATAGTAATCCACACAAAAGAATATTCAAGCACCAAAATTTCCTGTGCTAGCAGAAAAAAAATGGCGGCTAGGGTTCTTCACAAGAATAATCAAGAGAGAGAGAAAAAAGAAGGTTGTGTGTTGCCCAGAGTGTCCGTTGATCCAACCTCAACTAGGGTTTCGATTATATCATATATATATATATATATATATATATATATATATATATATATAACCGAAAAATCCTGCAAAAACTGAGAATTTTAATCCTATTAGAATTCACTAATTGTAATTGGAAATATCAAGTTTTCACAATTACAATTTGGACCATAAATTATAACTAATTATAATTTGTCCACAACAACTTCTCTTTCTCTCAATTAACCCCACTATGTTATCAAATAACATCTTGAGTATATAATCCTCTATTGTGTGTAACCAATTAGGTTTCCCAGTCAATTGGTAGCGAACATGAATTAATCCAAACGTCTTTGAGATTAATAATCTATAATTAATTAGAATTAATCATATTAATTCTAATCAGGATTGGTTTATTAATTCATTAATTAATAAACCCATATTTTTAGATCATGAGAGATATCTAGCAACACATCATGACCACCCAAGAGTCCAGGAAGTCAAGTGGCTTGACATGAACCCTTCAATAACAAACTTTAGTGCAATTAACTCCTTTCACCATACAATATCTCATTCGGTTTGGAGTACGAAATTAGTACCAACTCTCTCCAGAATTAATTTTGGCTCGAATACAATAGTACTTGTACCAAGAACCCACTACTCTAGATGTGTATCAATTGGAACTATTTTCAATAAACAATCATCTTGGTCAAGGACTTTCCGAGTAGTAATTCCTATAAGTGACCGTGAGATATTCGCTCCTATTATTAGGAGTAGTGAATCCTTTATTGACCCTCTCAACTACTTTTGTTTACCTCATAATGTACCCAATATCTATCCCATAGGCAGTCCTCGATCAAGCTCCGGATATTGGAATCAAAGAACAAAGCTCAGCAAATAAAGTACCTTGGAGATCTCAAGTCTAAAGATACTTGCACGTTTGCTATATTGAGATTATATCACTGGCACTAAATAGTTATCTATGTGATTATCTCAAAGCTAGGTCATCCAATGAACTTGTTCCATTAACAAGCATCCATGTGTTAACATTGAGTATCTCAATACTCACGGTTATGAGAACTATCGCCTGATCAAATCAGGAAGTCTAACACATGCTAGTCTTGACGCATTAATGATGTCCTGTCTCATTAATACTATGACTAGGGACTATTTAAGTACTAACACTATCCAGTGTAGTAGGAATCTCATAATATGATCTCTATCATGATTTTCTTAACACAGTGTTGCACCAGGGACTTTATCGAACAATTATATTACTTAAAGTAAACAAAAGAAACTGTAAGATAAATAATACCTTTTATTAAAATAAAATATGTCATATACAATGTACAAGTGATTGCCTCTAGGGCACAACACTAACATATACTTGCATGTTAGGTATGTGTGACTAGTTAGTTAAGACAGACTTGTACAAGATAGTTTTTATACTATATCGGCCCTTGTGGTTGTCTAAATGATTTAAATATCCAAGGCCCTGGGAAACATAACTTGGATGTTTGCTTTAGCATAGCTCCCTTGGAAAGAGGAAACAATCCAGGAAATCGTGGATCATTGGACTAGAAGCCTAAGGATGGTAGATGTTATTTAGAGAGGTGTTAGTATATTTCTTCATCTCTAAATGTATGGTGATGTATAGAGGGGTATTTTAGTCATTATATCTATAGGTCGAAGACTTTGGTAACACAATATTGTTCTTGGGGTCAATATTTTTGTATGGTGATATTAGGAAATATTTAAAATGCAAAATACAGCTATTTATATGGCAAGGGTATTTTGGTCATTTTAGTAGCTAAGGCGGTGTGTCTTTTGGTCCTTAGTATAGACCATGAATCCTAATTAAATACAGATTAAAGAATTGGTCTTAAATTGAATTAAATATAATTTATTTTATTTAAGTAGTCTAATTTAATTATTGGGCTAAAATAAAATAAAGATCCATGAAGAGAGAAAATTAATTAAATTAGGTTAGTGGGTTAATTAATTGTTCAGGGCTTTGGCCCAGTTTGAATAATTAAAGATTGATCTGGGACTAAACTCATATGGTCTTATTAATTGGACTAGTTTATTTGGGTTGAAAAATTAATTATTTATTGGGCCATTTATTTGGTTCTAATTAGAATAATTAATTTAGTCCAAAAGGCTAAATTAAGAGTCTAATGGACCAATCTAGTTTAACCTAGGATTTTTATTTAGGTTAAACAGGAAAATAGATGAGTATGTTATTTTTCACTGCTTCTTCTCTAGTGGAAAAAGAATGGCACAGTTTCTCTCTCTCTCTCTCTCTCTCTCAAACACATTCCTTAGCCCTGTAAGTTGTTTACCAAATGGGATTAAGCAGGCCATATACTGAAAGATCGAGAGATTGACGTTTACCTACATGCACAGACGGAGTAGGAGGTTTGCAGGAATTGCACTAGAGGTTTCCACCACTGTACCTATCCCAGTTCCACACATTTTAGTCCATTCAACTTTGAGAACAAGTAGAAAATGTTAGGTTTTTTTTACCTCAGAATCCATACAGAGTGGGACTGGCACCGGCTCCATTCGGGATTTTTCTTGTTCTTCAGTTTCTTCAATTTTTGCTTCCGCTACGTGCTTTGTTTTCCCCTAGAAGCCTTCAATTGGTATCAGAGCCATGAAGGTTTTGTGAAAAAATATAGTAAGCATGCATCTAGTTGAATAAAACTGGACACATATGTGTGATTAAACTGTGATCCTTTGCTATTTTTGGTATGAATAGATTCTCTATTAAACCTCTCTGATGGAGGTATAGGTGAGATGTAATCTAGTTTTTCCTTAGCAAATCATGTAAGCCCAATGTTAATAGGTATAAGCAGTTGTTGGTTTTTGTTGATTTCATTGTATTTGGATTGAAATCAGAGAGCCAATGGAGGAAGAAAGTTGCATGAAAGCAAAAAGAAAGCTGCAGAAAAATTGCAAGAAAATCGCAGAAGGAAGACTCAGACAAATCGGAACCGGCGCCGGCTGAGGTTGCTTGAATCGGCGCCGGCTCGAGTTTGGAGTCCAGTCCACACACTGGTCGCCCTCGAGATCTGGTTCTATGTGACGGGTGCAGTGGACCACAGTGCAGATGGGGTGCTTGATCCAGTGCGGCGGGTGCAGTGGACCAAGGAGAATTTTTTTTTCCTTGTAATTTTTTTTGTATTTTCTTTTTGTTTTTGGGTCCATACCAGGTAAAGTTAATATTTTTGCAATAGTTAATATACATGGAATATTTTTGCATGAAAAATATTAGTAAGGGATTTTAGGATTAAATAAGACAATTAATTAATTAATTAATGTGTTTAATTCTATTATCTAGGCACTTAGGTTTAAAAAATAGAAAAGTATGAAAACGTCTATTGTTTTCTAGCATGCTATTTATTTTTAAGTACCTATGTGCATGTTTTCTCAAAGACCAAAGTCTTTGGGAATATTTTTGACAAGAAAACATTTTTCTACAAATTAAATGGTTATTTTAACTTGAACAAAAATTAATCCTTAGATATTTTCTCAAAGGATTTAATCCTTGACATAGAAAATATATTAGATTTAGATATTTTTATAAGTTAAAAATAGAAAGCCATTTTGTTTTATTTTAGCACAAGAAAAATTATTTTATCAAATAAACTTGAGACCAAAGTCTCTAGAAAGTTTTAATTGGAAATTTTTTTAAATCATTAAAATTTTAACTTAAATAAAATTAGTCTAAGGAAAAATCTCTTAAAGGATATATACCTTGACATAGAGATTTTAATGGATTTAGATATTTTATTTATGAGTTAAGGAAAAACTTAATAGAAATTTTCAAAAGGATATTTTTCAGAAAACCATTATTTTAAAAAACTAAGTAGGAGAGGGGTTCCAACGGCCCCACGGCTTCCATCACAATCCTTATTAGAGATCGTGGGTCCCCTCGCATCACCCTAGAAGTGAACCCATATAGGAAGGGGATAACACAAGGATCTAGATCTAATGGAGGGATGCAATTAATAACCCGGGACACATACTATAATCGACCATCCCCTCATTGGAGGTTATAGTACGAGGTATGTCCATAGGAAATGAGAGGAAATGGCTATCCTCTCGATGGAGTTATCTTCTAGATCATTACTTAAAAGGAAAATTAATTTGTGGTGGTTAACACACTTAGCTTAGGGAATTGTTAATCTTCCCAAGAAGCTATGTCAGTTCTCCTAAGAGCCAAACTAATTATATTATATTTGATATAAGGATAAAGTGCACAAATTTGTTTTGTTTTCACAAACTAAATCTTTTTCTTTTATTTTTCGATTTTTCAGAAATTGTGGGAGGTTCTTTTAATCCATTGGCCATTATTCTCAGAGAAAATAAGCTAACGGGACCAAACTATGTGGATTGGAAGAGGAACTGGACATAATACTCATAGCGAAAGAATATAAGTATGTCCTTTACGAAACCTGCCCTGTTATCGGGGAAAGTTCCACCGCTGGGAGCGAGAGGCTGAGAAGGCATAGAAGAAGGCCGACGAGATGGCTCATTGTTACATGTTGGCCTCCATGTCTAATGTGCTCCAATCCAAACATGAGCACATAACCACTGCGTATGACATAAATCAATCGTTAGCCACGATGTTTGTGGATAAGAGCCAACCCATAAGGCAGGAGGCTCTTCGAACTATCATAAACACTAAGATGATTGAGGGAGCATCAGTCAGAGAGCATATGCTCAAGATGATTGCTATTTTCGAGGAGGCAGAAATCTTAGGGGCTATCATTGACCCCGAGAGCCAAGTGGACATGGTTCTCGAATCTCTATTGGGTTCCTTTACTCAGTTCAAGGTAAATTACAACACGAACAAGTTAAACATGGGTTAAACTGAGTTGATGAAGGAGCTCCAGATAGTGAAGAAGGTCATGAAGCCTCAATCTGAGGCTATGATTGCTAAGGCTTCATCTTCTAGAATTGGGCCCAAGCCCAGAAAGTTCAAGAAGAAGAAGGGCAACGCAGCGGCCCAGCCTAAGACCCAACCTAAAGATAAACCCAAGGGCAAATACTTCAAATGTGGACTAAAGGGACACTGGAAAAATAAGTGTCCAGATCTTCGATTCAAGAAAAATCCCACAGGTAATATTTACTATCTAGAGTCTATATCAATGGTTGGATCAACTTCCACTTAGATTGTTGATTTAGGAGTCACTGATCATATCTGTAACTCCTTGCAGGGGTTTAGAAAGATTAGAAAACTCAAGAACATAGGCTACATGTGGGAAATTGAGCACAAGTCTGGGCCCTTGCAGTAGGAGAGCTAGATCTTATTTTTTATTGTAATAGAATAGTGATTTTAAAGGATATTTTATATGTACATGGATTTTGATAGAATTTGATTTCAGTTGCGAAACTAATAAATCAAGGATATTTTGTATCTTTCCATTCTGGTATCACTATCAGTAGAGATGGAGAAATTTTATGTATTGGGCACATGTATGGGAATCTCTTCTTCTTGAATCCTATTAACAATCAATTAAATAATGTTCAATTTGAACCTTTAACAAAGAAGAGAAAGACCAATGTCAATGACTTGTATCTTTGGCATCTAAAGTTGGGTCATATCAACTCAACCAGGATTCAGAGGTTAATCCATGATGGGCCTTTGGGATCATTGAGATTGGAAAATTGGCCTCAGTATGAATCCTGCCTAATAAGAAAGATGACCAAAAGGTCATTTACCCCTAAGGTGGATAGAGCTAAGGAGGTATTGAGTCTTGTTCACACTGATGTGTGTGGTCCCTTATCTACACCAGTTAGAGGGGGTTTTGAGTACTTCATCACTTTCACGGATGATTGTACAAGATTTAGTTTTATTTACCTGATGAAACGCAAGTCTGACTCTTTTAACAATTTCAAAGAGTTTAAGGCTGAAGTGGAGCATCGAACAAGTAAATTAATTAAGAACTTACGATCGGATCTTAGTGGAGAGTACCTCCTTAGTGAATTCAAGGACTACATGGTACATCATGGGATAGTATCCCAACTCTCTGCGCTGGGGACACCGCAGCAGAACGGAGTAGCTGAGAGAAAAAACAGGACATTGATGGAAATGGTCCGAAGCATGATATCTCGTGCTACTCTTCCAGTGTCTTTTTGAGGATATGCCCTAGAAATAGCAGCATACATTCTAAAATTGGTGCCTTCCAAGTCAGTACCTAGGACTCCTTATAAGATGTGGATTGGGCGTAAGCAAAATCTGAATCATCTTAGGATATGGGGTTGTCCAACTTACGTACTGGTCAAGGGAGACAAGTTGGAACAAAGATCAGAATTATGCAATTTTGTTGGGTATCCAAAAGGGACAAATGGTGGTTACTTTTATCATCCTAATGAGCAAAAAATACTAATTAGTACCAATGCTAGATACTTAGAAGATGATCAAAGTACTCCCACGAAAGGTTCAACTAGGTTGGAACTTAAGGCGAGGTTATCTATGGAATCAACTTCTTCTGACCTGATTGTGGAACAAGAAGAGGCACATCCTCAAAAGCCTGTACAAATGGAGCCTCGTCGTAGTAGGAGAGTGTCTAGGGTTCCGGAGAGATGGACTGGAAAAGCTTTTGAGCTAGTCTCCGACCATCAGGAACAAGACCACACTAGATACGAGGAGGCTATTACTGATGCCAATGCAAATCTATGACATGAAGTAATGAAAGCCGAGATTGAGTCTATGTACTTCAATCAGGTTTGGAATCTTATAGCTTCACTTAAAGGGATAAAACCCATTAGGTGTAAGTGGGTGTACAAGAGAAAGAGGGGAGTGGATGGGAAGATGGAAACCTTCAAAGCTAGACTTGTGGTGAAAGGGTATACTCAGAAAGAGGGAATCGATTGTAAGGAAACCTTTTCCTTGGTAGCCATGCTTAAATCCATCCACATCCTCCTTGCCATCGCATGTCACTATGACTACGAGATATGACAAATGTATGTCAAGACGGCATTCTTAAATTGTCATCTTAATGAAGACATCTATATGTCCCAACCGGAAGGCTTTATTACTGAAGGCCAAGAACATATGGTTTGTAAGCTTAAGAAATCCATTTATGGACTTAAGCAGGCATCGAGAGTATGGAACATTCCTTTTGATGAGACTGTAAAATCTTATGGTTTTATTCAAAACGAGGATGAACCATGCGTGTACAAGAAATTTGAAGGCATTAATGTGGTTTTTTTTGTCTTGTATGTGGATGACATTCTACTTATTGGAAATGTTGTAGGGTCATTGTCATCTACAAAGGTTTGGCTATCAAGGCAATTCAGTATGAAGGATTTGAGAGAAGCTAACTACATTTTCGGGATTAGGCTTCTTAGAAATAGGAAGCAGAGAATGTTAGGATTATCCCAAACAACATACATTGACAAGATCCTGGTTAAGTACAACATGGACTATGCAAGGGAGCTCTAATCCCTTGCAGACATGGGTTGTCATTTTCTGCAAGGGACTGTCCTAAGTCTCAAGAAGAAAATGACAGAATAAGTAGGATTCCCTACGCTTTGGCTGTGAGAAGTCTTATATACGCCATGTTGTGTACTAGGCTAGATATCTGCTTTGCCGTAGGCTTAGTTAGAAGATATCAGTCAAACCCTGGGAAGGTTCCTTGGCAAGCTGTAAAGCATATTCTCAAGTACCTCAAGGGAACGAGAGATTGTATGCTGGTTTATAGGGCTAATGATTTGGTTCCTAAAGGATACAAAGACTCAGACTTCCAGGTAAATAAGGATGAGAGAAAATTCACTAATGGATATGTCTTCACCTTGTCTGGAGAAGCAATTTCATGGAGGAGTATCAAGCAATCTTGCATTGCTGACTCAACCATGGAAGCTAAGTATGTGGCAGCTTTGGAGGCGTCCAAGGAAGCAGTCTGGCTCCAGAAGTTCCTTTCAGAACTTAGAGTCGTTCCACATATGAACAGGTCGGTTGTGATGTATTGCGACAATACTGGAGCAGTATCACAATCTAAAGAACCTCGGAACCACAAGAATGGAAAGCACATCGAGAGGAAGTACCACCTGATCCGAGATTTCATCCAGAGACGGGAAATCGTGGTGGAAGAGATTGCCTCATAAAACAATTTAGCAGATCCATTCACCAAGCCTTTGGCTGAGAGAGTCTTCAAGAGACACTTAGACACCATAGGAGTGGGCACCTATAGACTTACCTAGTCTTAGAGTGCAAGTGGGAGATTGTTGGATAGTATGCCCTCTTAGACTAGGTTTCTGATGTAAATATCAAATATTTTAATAAAAGAATTTATTTTCAGAAATCATTTGTGAATTTATTTTTTATTTGTGCACAATTTCGTTTGGAATGGACCCATTGTATTTAAATAAGTGATCTATGTGAATGGTGGCCTTTCACAGTAAGGTATGGATCATGGGTTATTTAAACACATAAACATTTGTTCTTAACCTATTGATGAGAATGGGATTCTCATGATATTTAGGTTATTATGTTATGAATTTCAAATAGGGAATGGCTTACCTTTAGCCAGTGAGCAGTCCATTCACTTCATGACATAAGCGTATTTCGAATACGTAGAACAGGACCTGTAGTAGTGGTTTCTAAAAGTACTATATGGTAGAAACCTAGACTACTACCGCTACAGCGTGAATTAGTACTCTACGACTTGAGTATGAGTTGGTGGTCTGATGAAGCTAGAAGCATATATTTTGATATGATATAGTTAAGGTTCTATGGTAGAACCAATATACTTGTGTTTTGGGTATATGTAACTAGTTAGTTAAGACAGACTTGTACAAGAAAGTTTCTACATAATATCACCCCTTGTGGTTGTCTGAATGATCTAAAGTGTCTAGGGCCCTGGGAAACATGACTTGGATGTTTGCTTTAGGGTAGCTCCCTTGGAAAGCGAAAACACTCCAGGAAGTCGTGGATCATTGGACTAAAAGCCTAAGGATGGTAGATGTCATTTAGAGAGGTGTTAGTACACTTTTTCCTCTCTAAACATACGGCGATGTGTAGAGGAGTATTTTAGTTATTTCACCTGTAGGCCGGAGACTTTGCTAACGCAGCATTGTCCTTGGGGTCAATATTTCCTTATAGTGATATTAGAAAATATTTAAAATGCAGAATACAGCTATTTATATGTAGGGGTATTTTGATCATTTTACAGCCAAGGCGGTGTGTTTTTTTAGTCCTCGGAATAGCCTGTAAGTCCTAATTAATTTTAGGTTGAGGAATTGGTCTCAGTTAAATAGGATTTTATTTTATTTTGTTTTATTTTATTCAGGAAGTCTAATTTATTATTAGACTGAAATAAAATAAAAAATAGGAGTTGAGAGAAAATAATTATCTGGTTTAATTGGTTAATTAATTATTTAGGGCCTAGGTCTAGTTTGAATAATTAGAAAATTAACCTAGGCTTAAGCTAGAGGGAAATAATTAATGCTTAATTATTTATTGAGTTATTTATATAAGCCCAAGAAATAAATAATTAAAGTTTTATTATTTTGGTTCATTTGGGCTCTTTAATTATTTATTGGGTTATTTCTATAAGCCCAAGAAATAAATAATTAATGTTTATTATTTTGGGCCTTTTAGGTCCAAGAAAAATAATAAATATTATTTTGGCCTAATAGCTTGGACCGTAGGATTTTTTCAAATATGGATCAGATAAGTTTAGGGTTAAGCCAAACCTATTCTCTTGATAACATTCGGGTGTTTGAAATAAGATATCCCGGGGGATATCGTTATTAGATATTGGAGACCTAGTTTTAGCTAACAATAAACAAGACTCTTGGAAGAGAAAACCCTAATTCTCCCTAGCTTTTCTCTCTCCCTCACGCAGCTCTCTCTCTCTCGTGAGCCTCTTTTTACCCTCTTGTTCTTGGAGCTTTGCTAACCAATAGCAGTAGAACCAAGAAGGATTGAGATCACTCTTCTTCACTGTTGTGTTCACCAACAAGAAGTTGGATAGTGGCATATTCTGAGAGTTGAAAAGCTTGGCATTAATGCACCTGAAAAGAAATAGGAGATTGGAAGGATTACAACCGGAAGGTTCATCTAGCGGGCAAGGAGAGGGCGTTCCCGTGGTTCAAACCGTTCTTCCACAACCTAAAAGGTTTAAAGCACGCAAATGTATGGTCTTAACGCTTTCGTGCTGCCATTAAAAGGCTTGTTGTTTTTTTTTCTCTCTGTTTTTTTGTTCCCGTAGCATGCTCTCTGTTTTGCCAAACCCATCAAATATAATTTCAACAATTAATACAGACAATTTATTCTAACGTAAAGGACAATAAATTGTATAATAGAATACTAAAATGTGAGGTACAATGTCTAGGACGCTATCCGTGTATGCATCCTAACTTACTAAGGACGCATTGATGAATATCGTCGTAAGTAAATAAGGACGCATTTGCCGATAGCGTCCACATTTAAATTAGGACACTATCGACGAATACATCGAGGCCATTTTAAGACTCCTACTCCCGAAGGGGCCACGTGAGGAAGAATGGCCCCTAATGGGGCCATTCTGATCAAATTCCCTAGATAATGCTTGTTAATTTGATGAAGGTGTTATGCTAAGCCATTCACGTGGGAATGCTGGTTATCATTATGATATTCATTATATAATCTTATTACGGTGATAGTTAATGTGAAGTATATATACCAATATATATTTTGTGATTTATTATTGGTAGATAGTTTAATATTATTATGTGAAATTGATATAATATGATTAACTTAATAATTATTTTCCATGGGGTGAATGCATGTTGTTTTGATGTCATTCCCTAATGGGTTTTGGCAATCGATTATTTTAATTCTTCCTGTTTGACCTAATGCGGGATTATTGATGTTATCATAATATTCATTGCTTGTATTATTTTATTTTGATAGGGAATCGCTTACTTGAATAATTATTTATATATTCATTAATTGAACTGTTGAAATAATTATTTTTCTATCAATTAATATACTGTAAATTATTTATTCACTGTTAATTTATCATTGCATTATTTGCTAAATATAAATTATTATTGACTTTTAAATTATTTAATTATCATTTACACTTATTTAACTATTGTTTGATAAATGTCAAAATAAATATTAAAATAGTTTGAATTATTTATTAAAAATCCTTACCTTTTATTCAATTATTATTTGCGATATAATTTTGTACTTATTTAATCACTATCTATTTACCTATTAAATATTAGCTCCTATTTTAATAGAAACAAGGATTAAATAATTTAGTCGATTTCTGATGATTAATATAAATGGTTGCTGATTAGTATTTATTTATGAACTTATATTTAATTATCATATTTATATTAAATAAATGTCTTCTAGTAATAGTTAATGATTACATGTTTAGCTGTTTGTTAGCATCTATGATATATCCCTATACATGTATTCATAAATGAATATTATATGGCTGTGCAATGATATGCTTAGATCGGGAAGATGTGTAGAAGTTTTAATTAAGCGAGGCTTCTAATTACGAATTGTTAATTCATTAGAGTTGAGGTCAGAATCATGGATCTTACTGCACTGTGAGTTAGGGTTATCAGAAGACTCCAATTTGGTAAGTCGTTGCATCAAACATTTGATACTAACGCTTTGAATTGCAAGTCATTTGGAAAATGAATATTGTTAATGACGTGATTATTTGGAATACAACCTTAACTATTTCTCACTAAAAGCTTTTATATTGACAAGGGTTTTATTGAAAAATCACTTTTTATTGGTAAAACTTTTTTACCACATATTATTTGAAAATCATGCTTGCAAGACCAAAATGTGTTGGAAATATTTTTATTGAGTTTGGATCTTGAATGATGTAATGAAACATTGAGTACTTAATAAATGTATGCCTCTAGAACTAACCTTTGAATAATAGGGCAAGTCTCTCAATAGGAGGCCACTTCTGAGAGATGAGCTCTGTTTGAAAAAGGTGACAGCCCTAATAGGTCAAGTTAGTTTGAGCTAACACCTCAGTACAAGTGGACTGTTATTCATGGGTGGACATTTGGTGAGTTAAAGTAAGAGATGGGGGAGTATCTTACCCAGTGGGCCGTACACCCACTATACTGTGATGCAGGGTTTCACATTGTTTGTCATGGTGTAGGATTTCATGGCAAGACTTTGATCATTACCCGTTTATTTGAGTGGTTTTTGTATGATACTTATCACTGTAATATGACTTAAATATGATATACCACTTATTGTGTTTATGGTTGACTTGCAATCAGCGTTTGATTATTGGTTTCAAAGTGCATTCATGAAATCTATTTCGATTCAGACAAAAGCGCAGATAGGACTTACTGAGAATTCTTTTCTCACACAATTTTCTTTATCATATTTTAGGAGGTACTAGACCTGAAGTGGGAATCTATTAGAGATAAGTGCTGATTAAGTTTGCCTCGTTCATTTATTTATTTATGTTTGAGAGGTTGGTTGTCCTCTACACGTTATTTTATTTAAGTCATGGATTGTGGTTTGTACGTTTTAAGTTTATTCCCAAGATCTTCTAATAATTTTTGATGTGATGTATTTTGAGTTGAGTTTACTACATTTTTCTGTTTCACCTAATTATAAAGATCCCTGGTACTAAAGATGGGGTGACATCCTTGACCCCTATTGGGTCTCGTATTAGCGGGGTGTGTTACACTTTATCTAACTAGAGTATATCTCTTGGAGGTGACCTCCTCCCGGAATTCTTACCCTAACATTCAATAATTAGCACTAGAAGTATATCTTTATTAAGTATTCAACGTTTGCATATCCTGCTTAGGAATACCTTTGAACAAAACATTTCTATGTTACCTTGAAAATGTGTACATAGCTTAGTGTAAATCCTATTTGAATCATTATTTTAGGAAAATAGTTTATTTTGAAAATCGTTATTTTGAACAAAACATTTTTTGGGATAAAAGGGAGATTAACCATGTTTACAATTTCAAGTAAACTATTCAATAAAATATTTCATATGGCCAATGACTTGCAAGATATAATAGTTTTTAGCAACAATACATGCAAATGACTTACCTTATCAGCTTATGTGGTTTATTCTAAGATTATTGTATTGTTCTTTGACTCTAAAAATCCTCCTCTTCTAGCATAGAAAATTAAAATAATTAATTAATCACTACTCTAATTAGCCTCACTACGAAATATCCATGTCCAGACTTCCTACTCTACCTAGGCACATGAAGTTATGTCCACCAAGATAAAATTCACACAACTTGCATAGTAGCAAATAAAAAAGTAGTAGTAGTAAAAATAAATAATAATAATAATAATAATAATAATAATAATAATAATAATAATAATAATAATAATAATAATAATAATAATAATAAATGGTAACAGACGATATCAATAATAAGTAATAGCAATTGCTACTAATAAATAACTATAATAAGTAAAAAATAATAACGGAAATAGATGGTAATAATTTATGAGTAATAATTTTTAATAATAAAACTTAATAATTATCATAGTAATAAATAATTAGAATAGTTATAATAATAAATAATAAATTTAGTAATAAAATTAATAAATAAGGTTAATAAATAATGAATAATAATTATAATAATATTAGATAAATAAATAATACTATAAATATTAGATATTATAAATAATATTATGTACTTTATTAAATCATAATAATGACTTTAATATGTTAATTAGGGATATGATAATCGTAATAAATAATAATAATGCTACTAGTATATGTTTATAATTAATAGTAATAATAATGCTTACCAATAATAATTCTTACCAATAATAATAATAATAATAATAATAATAATAATAATAATAATAATAATAATAATAATAATAATAATAATAATAATAATAATAATAATAATAATAATAATAATAATAATAATAATAATAATAATAATAATAATAATGATGATGATAATAATGATGATGATGATGATGATGATGATGATGATGATGATGGAAAATCTTTACATGCAACCTAGAACTTAATATTTTATTTCCTAAGAACTTCCAATAATTCCATACATACGAGACCAATGGAAGTTAATAAGTAGGAAATCATATGTGAATGGGATTTCGTGGTGAAGATCAAATGCTAGATACATTGAAATGGCATGCGGCTGACACTCTAAAATTCATAGTTATTTGAAACGGGGCTTGGTTTACATATGAAATCAGTAAATAACATGGGGTTCACATTAGGTCATGACATTAAATAATTGAGGGAAAACATGACCGAAAGTGTTAGTAGTTAAAGCATATACTTACCTTGACGATATTCTAATAGCTAGTGATTCTATCTCTGAACATATAGATCATCTTAATATTTTTGCTGGTATATATATGTACAGTATGGATTATGTCTTTCTCAGAAAAATGAAAAGATTAGATTATCTGATATATATATATATTTTTATTTTGAAATAAATCAACAAAGAATTAACTACGATCACAATTAGAAATTAAGCCTATTACAACAGGTAGAAGTGTTATAATAGGCATATATTTGTGACACTTTCAATTTTTGTGACACTTCTGGAAAATGTCATCTAAATCGATGTTACCATAGCAGTTCGGGACACTAAGAAGTGTCATAATATATGTTATCTATTGCCACATTTTCATTTGTAACCACAGACCACCTATTATAACACTTTGTCATATTGTAAAATGGTTTGCTTACGGTCAAAATTCAAAACGTATACTACCAGTTGAAAACGTCATAAAAGAGTTTTTCGGTGCCCAAAATTCAGAACTAATATTAACATGTAAAAATGTCATAATAGGCATTTTTAATGACATTTAACACTACCAAGCCAAACCTATTCTTACAACATTAATAAATGTCATAATAGACTTCTTGTTACACTTTTTTATGTTATTTAAAATTCTATATAGCAACATTTTTACAGAAATTAAAACCTTTTTTTGTTGCATTTTTTTTGTGTAAACATAATAATTTCTTTGCATATCTTGTAGCTTAAATATGTTATAATAGATACATATGATAGCATTTTTTTTATGTCACTATAAAAAATTTTAATTCTTAAATATATATTATTTGACATAATAAAAAAAATTAACATGTAACATAATATAAAATCACAAAATGACCCAAAAAATATGTCTACATATATTAGGAAGTACAGAATTCTGTTTACATGTATACATATGTCTAGGAAGTCATACTAATACCAAAACTATAAAAGTCCTTTCAAAATAAGATCCTAACATATTCGTGATAAATCAACTAATATATCAAAATGTACTTCCACTTGGCAGAATAATTCAATGGACTTTTCCTTAATATGCAGCATCAAAATACCACCTACAACAAAGCATCCTCTCTTGATCATTCATCTCGAATCCTACGGACCTGCCATATATAAATTAATAACATAAGTTCGAAATCAAAATAGAAGAATTTAGCCACCACCACAACCACATAAGCACTACTATTGCTAACTGGTTACATTACGTACAATGAAAAAAAATGTAAGAAACTAATTGTTTTTGTAGCAAAGAATCGAATGAACAAGATTCATTGATGCCAACTGACTACCAAAAAACAGGGAGCATCTCAAATTGCACTAAAGCATTAAACAATGCATAGAAATTCAGACACTAGAATAATAGGCATACCAAGGCCACAGCATTAGTAGCCAAAATCTGAACCTACAGCTAAACAGATAAACTTTGTTTTTTCTTCCTCTGTTTTTGAAAATTTACTAGCATTAAACCCAGGGTTTTCATGCTTAATTATTAACATAAATAACATCTCTTGATTAAACCGAGGTTGTTTTCCTGCAAAAACTTTTTGGTTACATATGCTCCAAATGACAAACCAACACCCCTCTTGCTGGGTCCCCTTCTAAGTTGAGGTTGAGGATCACTCCAAAGCAATTCACACATCAAGCCTGAATAATGGTAAAATTGAGTTACCATACAATGTATGCCTAGCTAATAAGCCACTCGTGACATGATATCAAGACTCAGAAGCATCTTACATATTCTATTGGAATAGCATAATAATATTTTATGAAATAAAAGTCTGGAGAACATTTACGCCACATATATATATATATATATATATATATATATATATATATATCTTTAAGCATCCTTGGGATTCATTCTTAAAGGTGTGGATAGTCAAATAACTCTGTACAAACTGCTATTACTATTAAAGCTATTTATATCTTTATATAGATTTAACTATAGAATAGAAGATAAAAGAATCTGCAGAAAGAATCTGACTCCCTAGTCTAAACTAACAATATGACCAACTTAAGAGGCTATGATCAATAAATGTAGCATATTTCGGCAATGTTAAACACCATTCTCCTTTAATATAAAGTGTTCGATAAGTAAATCCAATACTGTTCTAGAAGAGCCATAGGGGACACAAATATTTTTCCTAAAGCCTGCCCTCCTTTCCTAATGAATCAAGAAAATAAGATAAAGAATTTTCAAAGCCGTGAGAAAAGCATGAGTATAAAAGGCAAGGGGTGGAAAAAAAAGGTAGAAGCACAAGAAGACTGCAAGTACAATCTCATCCAAAGATGAATTCCATTTCAGCAAACATTAAACAAAGAGGTTATTGAGCTAGTTCTTACCCTCCTCAGGGGGTTCTTGGAAATGGTCTATCGCTTTAATGTCAGAAAGCGTAACCCCATCAACACTGAAGAGTCCTCCATGAACCACAAAAACCTTATTATTTATCATATGTGCCAAAGGCAAACAACAGAACACTTCCGCGAAGAGTTCCACAAATGTGTCGCTTAATTTAGATTTGACTTCTCCTTCAAAACCATATATTTTATTCATGCTCTTGCTCTCATGAACCATATGGAAGAACTCAAAAGCACCTAAGAGTTACAAAGAAATAGGTGCATTTACATTTAGTTCATGGTATGGTAAAAACATATAAGGTATTGGACCATAAAAGCAATGTCAAGTCATTAATAGAATTGTTTGAGAGGAATTACACCTTCAAAAAAAATATATAAATAAAAAGAAAAACTACCATGAAGATAAACTACATGGCGCACAAACCAGCACATTCAATTTAGGAATTTTGATGCCATTTTTGCCACCAAAAAATGAAAAGGTATCCAATGATAATATATACGACAACATATAATGGATGTGTTTGCACAAAAAGAGCGCAAAAAGCAAAAGAAAAATAGATTGAGAGAAGACAGGTGCGTAAGATTTATCAAAGGAATACCTCTTTCCTCATTTTACCATGACATTCCAATCATGAAAGCATATAGCTTAAATGAAAGTAGCATAAGGAACATTAAATGCATGAAAAAGGAAGTACCTGTTGGACACATGCACTTGAAAGCAAACAGTGTGAGAATGACTTCTAGAGAAAAAGAACCTCTATCCACAAAGTCACCATTGAATAGATAAGGGTTATCTTCTGCCGGAAGGCCATTGAGTTCAAAGATATTCAATAGATCATAAAACTGCAATACAACAAAAAAAAGAAAAGAGAAAATTCAGTAAAATGATATGTGTCAAAAGGGAAAAGAATAAGATTAAGAAAATAGTGTATGACTGGCTAACAACTGATAGGGAAAAAAAAAAAAAAAAGAAACATGTGGGAAACCGAATAGAAGGCAAAATTATCTCAGTCCCATGCCTACCACTTTACTTCACTTTCACCTAAATGCAAAACCAAAAGAGTTAAAAAAAAAAAAAAAAGGCAAGTAGAAAACTGCACCAATCATACAACTATCACTAGCTTTCTCAGGAATTAGGAAGGATTCAAAAATAACCACCCTGATCTACCCATGCATCATAGCTACATCTATGCAAAATCATCTCTTGTGCAGTGGACGCTGACCTTAAGGATGGATGCAAACTTTACTATTGGCTCACAAACTGGGGTCGTCAATTCTAGCAGAATATTAAGAACCAAGGGTGGACTCCACATTTTGAAAAATGTATTATGCTAGCATGCAGAGAAAAACACAAGAAAGAAAATATGACAACTTTAAAAATAGATGATATTTAATCACACATCACCTAGAGAGAAAGTCTAATTACCTGACAATGTACATCACCACAAACAGTGAAATGCTTTCCCTCAGGTCATTAATATCACCAAGCGATGGTAGTGCACGCAGCATCTCTCATGTATGCAAAACAATCTGGAATACATATCTACAAGATAAAAAGCCAAGATTCTAAGATAACCTAAACAACATAAAGAAAATATAATTAGTGAGTTTTCAAAACATACCGTTTGTGTAAGCACTTCTAGTTCTTGAAGTCATCCATCATTTTCTTCACAAAATCCAAAGTCACAACATCTGTAACACCCCACTACCTACACCCAACAGGGCTGGGGATGACGCCCCATCCAAATGACAAAGGGTCTTTATAACTAGGTCACACAATCAAAATAAAACAATACTTTAAAAATTAAAAATTATTACAATTCAAAAATTCAAGACAAATCCAAAATAAAAATTGTTCACTCTCAACTCCCATAGAATTACACAAAATAAATAACAAAATATCTTTCAAGGCAAGCAACAACTAGCTACTTATCCCCACAGCAAGATCGACCTAAAATCATGGCAAAAAGGGTGATGAGATAAAAATCTTAGTAAGTCCGTGTGTGCTTTAGGTGTTCAGTAAAAACAGTTCATGAATGCAAGGTGTAAAAACTTCATAAGAAAAATATTGGCAAGCAATAAACAATATTCAAAATTAAGAGTAGCGTTTTGGCTTTTCCAACCAGACATGAACAATAAAATCAACCACTCAAAAGGGCGGCTATGGGTTACCACACGTTGGGCCCCATAACCATACAATGGTCAGAATGCCACACTTTGTGCAGACTGACAAAAAAGGTAGGTGATCGGCTAATCAGGTAAGATTCTCATCCTTCTTTACACCCAAACAAAACCGGTTGCCCACTCCAGCAACACACAGTCCACATGACTGAAACCTACTAGCTTGGACCGGCATGACTAAGTAGTACTGACGTTTCTCTAAGTTGAGTTCATCTTTTGGAGGTGGCCTCTTGCCAGAAACTCACTCATGCTCTTCAAAACTAGTACCACTAGCCTACTCTTATTGAGTACTCAACGTAGTTCATCCCACTTGGAAGAAAACTAATAAAACATAGCTTTAATTGAAAGTAGCAATCAATGGTTTCCAAAGTCTTTGTCAAAATTAGTATTAGAAACAGTTTAGTGTTTGAATAAAAATGCTTGTTGTTTTTCAAATAATTGGTTTGACTGAAACAAGAAAGGAAACAGTCCCTAATTACCTTTACCAAATTAGTGTTCACAAACTTCGTGTTTAGCTTGCCATAACAACTTTTGCAACAAACAGGTTTTATGCAGGAGATTACCTGATCCTTTGCTCGAGATAAAATAAAGATCTCCAAAAGCTGGCCTAACCCCGCTTGGGGTAAACACAAACCATAATTAAACTCAAACCAAAATTCACTTTCATAAATAATCCTAGCTCGACTCACTACAATCATGACCCTAGTGTTCTAAACTTTAAGGCTAGATAATAAATAAAGAGTTTATAAGATAAATCTAGCTTGATATTAAAATAACTAGGGTTTGTGAATTAGATACTAGTAAGTTGTAGGTTTAAATCTTGTTATAAATAAATTAGGGTTTATTTGATAAAGGGTCATAGGCCCTAAATGATATTATTTAAAATAATGATTTATAATAACTAATGGTTAGAAAATAATTGGTAAATAAAATTAATAATAAGTAAATTTTAATTTGTCTTGACTAAAAGATAATAAATAAATTTTAATAGTATTTATGAATATAAGGTTTACAAAATTCATATTTTACCTACTATAATTATTTATATAAAAGCCTTTATTTGATATTATTATTTTATATAATATCTATATATTTTATTTCTTTAATAAAGGTTATCATTCATTTGACTAGAATATCATTATTTTATATAATAGTCCAAATCCACATTTTCCTAGGGTTTTCGAAATCACTAGAAGAAATTATAGTATTAATCATTTTATTGATGAAATAAAATTGGCCAACTCAATTAGCTTAGGGATAACAAGGTCATGATCATAATTCCTATTGCTAACCATAATCATGAATATACACTCTACACCAATCAACAAAATATCCAATCATGAATAAAGGCATAAATCTAAATCTACCAAGACATGATCCAAACTCCACTAAACATAATCATATTCATAGCCTTAACAAGAATACATGAACATAAAACCCTATTCACCAAAGGTGACATAATCTCTAACATGCTTGATCATTCATACTACTTACAGCATGAAGCCATGCAACAAACCCTAAAACACCATACATTCAACCAAGACAAATCATCACATGCATCAACCCCATCTCCATCATACAAACACATTCATTCTCATGCTTCAATCCCAACTCCATCACAAAACACATAATCAATCTCCAAATATATTCCATCCTCATCCAACTACATCTAAGAGACATGAATCTAGAATTTAAAGAGGAGTTTGAAGAATTACTTGAATGATGACTACCTTGAGGACGTTCCAAGAGAACCCTTTCTCTAGAAAGGCTTGATCCATCACCATTCGGCCTAGAGAGAGAGAGAGAGAGAGAGAGAGAGAGAGAAAGTCTATTAGTGTGTGTGTGTGTGTGTGAGTGTGTGTGTGTGTGTATATATATATATATATATATATATATATATATATATATATATTCATTAAGATTTGAAGATGAATGAAGATGGAAATAATCGTTCATGCTTACCTTGAAGGTGTTCTTAAGCCTTCAAGAAAATTCTGGTTTTTGATCCAAAAGTGAGACTTTGATTTCAGTGTTTGATGTTAAAAATTGCAGGAATGGATTCAAGAGAATGAGTAGGCATAATCTGGAGTTTTTGGAGAAGATTGAAGTGGTTTTGAGTGGCCTTAGGCGTGAGAATGGTAGTAGATGTTTTTGGTGTTCTTGGAGGTTTGGAGAGAATGGAGAGAATGGATGAAGCTGGCTAAAATTCTATTGGGAAAGAGTAGCCGATTGGTTTGGAGATTTTTGGTAATTGGATTTTTAGATTTGGGAGGAAAAGGAAAGCTGGTTGTTTGAAATTCAAAAAGAATAATTTAGGGAATATTTTGTGATAGCAAGTATGGTAAGTAGATCTTTGTTGTTGGAGGTCTTTTGGAAGCTTCAATGGCAGACTGAATTGCTAGAATTTCTACTGAGTTGAATGCAGTTCGAATCGGCTTTAAGGTGGCCGAAATATGGTGTACAATGGTGAGGGAATTTTCTGGATGTTCGAGGCTTAATTCATGGAAGGTTGTTGGAATATTTTGCTGGAATTTTAGACTCCAATTAATAGCTTAATTGTAGTGATTGATGAATAGATTTTAGGAGCAGCCATGGAGCTCCTTTTGTGCAGAACACTGGTGAGGATGATGAAGTTCAGTTCATGGCTGATTAAGGTGAGTTTGTATAGAAAAATGGGTTGAGTTTCGGACAAGGGTGAAGAAGGAACAAAGCTGAAAATTCTGATCAACCTTTCGCAAGTTTGCTGGAAATTTCTGGGCAGATTTTTCTGCTATGATTCATTCGATTTGCTACGGGTTTGAAGGGATATTGGGAGGTCCTTTACCAGCCTTCTTTATGGAGGAAAAATAAGGTAGAATTGCTGGTTGAAAATATGAAAGAAACAGCTTGGTTTTTGGCTCACCAAGCTGCAAAACTGTCCAGGAATTTTCCTAGTTTACACAGCTTTTGTGCAGCTCGGATTTGGCTAGAATTTAATCTTCAAGCTTAGTGAATTGGTCATGCTTCTGCCAGTATTTGGGAGGGAAAGATGGCTGAAATTTTCAACAAATGGACTGATCAAGAAGCTGTAAAAATTTCCAGATTACTACATGAAGAAGATGAACACACATAGGTTAGAGTTTGAAGGTTCAACCATAGAGATTAATTCTCTTGGAACCTTCCATAACTCCTCCCTATTTTCGCCCAACAAGATACCTCACATAGACATTTTTGAAACCTTAATATCACAGAACTCTGCTGGAATTTTCTGGAAATAAAATTGGCTTAGATAAATTGAACAACCTAATTGATTAAGAAGTAGGGAAAGCTAGAGATTAAGAAGGGTATGAATCCCTTAGAAATTTTTGTAGGGTACAAGAGTGGAATTATGACATGCCTTTCATGTCTCCCCTAGGACAACTCTCCTACTCTTCCCCAAGGCAGGCAAAGGCCGAAATATAGCCTACCTAACCAAAAAAATAAAATTTAATCATGCTAAAACTCAAATGATGGAATTTGAACTCAAGACCTCAAGGATTTATTCCAAAACTCTAACCACTACTCCAAAATAACTCTTGTTCTTATTTTCTCTCCAAAATATTTTTCCTATTTAATTCTCAAGCTATCTCCCTATTTCCACCTCAAGCAAAATTACCATTTTGCCCTTCTTACTCAATAAGTACAATTAAGCCATCTAGACCACAAATCACAAATCCAAAGCACATAAAATCATATAAAAATATATTTATACATGCAAGAAAATATAATATGCATCCCGACCCCCTTACTCTAAGGTTGGTTTTAGCTGGGGTTTCACATCCTCTCCTCCTTAGGAGAATTTCGTCCCGAAATTTAGGCATACCTCTATTCCAAATCGGGGTACTTTCGCTTTACCCACTCCTTTGATTCCTATGTGGCATCTCACGTGCCATTATGCTCCCACTGAACTTTTACCATCAGTATTTGCTTGCTCCGGAGATTCTTGATACTGCGGTCCAATATTCGTACGGGTTTCTCCACATAGCTCAGATCGGGTTGCAACACTAACGGCTCATCATTCAGAACATGACCAGAATCGGCATTGTACTTCTTCAGCTGTGACACATGAAACACATCATGAATTCCTATCAATCCATCTGGCAAGTCCAATCGATATGCTATCGGTCCAATCCTTTCCTTTATCGGGAACGATCCCAAATACCTCGGATTCAGCTTTCCACCCTTCGGATGCTTCAAGATTCCTCTGTTCTGTGTCAATCTCAGAAATACACTGTCTCCTACTTGAAACTCCAACTCTCTTCGCCGATTGTTTGCATAGCTCTTTTGTCGGCTCTGAGCTACGTTCAACCTTTCCCTGATTAACTTTACTTTGTCCAACATTTCCTGAACACAAACTTCTTCGATTTTGCTTATATGACCATCTTCTGACCAGCTCCAGTATAGCGGTACCTGACACTTACGTCCATACAGGGCCTCATACGGAGCCATCCCAATTGAAGCTTGATAACTATTATTATATGACAGCTCCACATACGGCACACATTCAATCCACTTATCCCTGAAATCCAGAACACAAGCTCTTAGCATAACCTCTAATATCTGTACAACCCTTTCTGATTGTCCATCGGTCTGCGGATGCACCGTCGTACTAAACTTCAGACTTGATCCTATTGATTCTTGAAACTTGTCCTAAAATCGAGACGTAAACCTCGGGTCTCAGTCAGACACAATACTCGAAGGTACTCCATGGAAACGGACTATTTCTCGCACATAGGTCTGAGCCAACTTCTCCATGGAATCTCTTACATTCACTGGTATGAAGTGAGCCGATTTGGTCAGTCGATCTACTACCACCCATATGGTGTCCTTCTGGGTCCTTGACATACGAAGTCTGATGACAAAATCCATGGTCACCTCCTCCCACTTCCATTCAAGTACTGGCAATGGTTGTAACAATCCCACTGACTTCTTGTGCTCCGTTTTGACCTTCTGACAGGTGAGACACGTCGAGACATATTTAACCACATCCCGTTTCATTCCAGGCCACCAATAGGCCCTTTTCAAATCTTGGTACATTTTGACCTCCCCCGGATGAATGGTGTACTTGCTTTTGTGCGCCTCTTCTAAAATTCTGTCCTTCAAGTGATGCTCTCCGGTACACACAACCAATCCCTAAAATACCAAACTCCTGCCTCGTCTTGCCAGAATTCACTGCCTTGCCATTTAAGCTCCTTGTTCTTGAAAAGCTAAAATTCTGCGTTACTTTGCTGAGCTTCCATGATTTCCCGCCTTAGATCCGGTACCAACTTCAGGTTGCTAACAACAATCCTCTTCTCTTGCACTTCCACTCTTCTGTCCAACACATTCTGAACTACTTGAACCTCCTGCACTCTTAATCTGGCCATACTCACTTTTCTGCTCAGGGCATCAGCTACTACATTGGCCTTCCCGGGATGGTAGTTGATTGGACAACGATACTCTTCTAAGAATTCCATCCACCGCCGCTGTCTCAAATTCAAATCCTTCTAGGTGAAGATGTACTTCAGGCTCTTGTGGTCAGTGAACACTTCATATTCCACTCCGTACAAGTAGTGTCGCCATTTTTTTAGAGCGAACATAATGACTGCCAGCTCTAGATCATGCGTAGGGTAGTTGACTTCATGAGGTCTCAACTTTCGAGAAGTATAAGCAATCACCTTTCGGTCTTGCATCAAAACTGCTCCCAATCCTTCTTTTGAGGCATCGGTATACAGCGCGTAAGGCTTATCTCCCTCTGGCAAACACTACTAGAAAAATGCAATATACCAACTAACAATTACCAACTGACCGCTGTGGTCGGTAATTACCAACTAATTACCAACCGATTACCAACCGAAATGAAAATTGAGAAAATTTAAAACTTTTCCAACCAATTACCAACAAACATAATCGGTTGGTAAATAGTTGGTTGGTAATCAGTTGGTAATCGGTTGGTAATTTGGCGGGAATATATTTACCAACCGATTACCAACTGATAACAGTCGGTTGGTAATATTATCAGTTGGTAATCGGTTGGTAATTTAATAGAAAAACTTTACCAACTGATTACTAATCAAAATATATTGGTTGGTAATGTATTCAGTTGGTAATCAGTTGATAATTTGACGGGAAAATATTTACCAACTGATTACCAACCGATAACAATCGGTTGGTAATATATTCAATTGGTAATCAGTTGATATTTTAATTTAAAAATTTTACCGACTAATTACTAACTGAAATGTATCGGTTGGCAATATATTTAGTTGGTAATCGGTGGGTATTTTAATTTAAAAATTTTACTGATCGATTACTAACTAAAATATATCGACTGGTATTATATTTAGTTGGTAATCGATTGGTATTTTAATTTTAAAATTTTACCAACCGATTATTAACTGAAATGTATCAGTTGGTAATCGGTTAGTATTTTGATTGGTAATTTAATTTAAAATTTTTATAGATTGATTACTAACCGAAATGTATCAGTTGGTAATATATTCAGTTGGTAATCGGTTAGTATTTTAATTTAAAAATTTTACCGACTGACTACTAACCGAAATGTTTCGGTTGGTAAACCTAATCAGTTGGTAATCGGTTGATATTTTGGGTGGTATTTTAATTTAATTTTTTTTAAAAAAAATGAAATATGCCACTTGACAACACGTGGCGGCCACACTAGAAAATCCTTCCCTTTCCTACTGGTAAACCTAATCAGTTGGTAATCGATTGATATTTTGATTGGTATTTTAATTTAAATTTTTTTTTAAAAAAAATGAAATATGCCACGTGACAACACGTGGTGGCCACATGGCACCACACTAGAAAATCCTTCCCTTTCCTGCGCGTGACCAAGAGTCGAACATGCGTCTCCATTGTGGAGGCGCAATGTTCCAACCACTGTGCTACGTTATTGTTTGTGCAAATTGGAAGCACATATTATATTTATTTACTTCTTACAAAATATTAAAATTATATGAAATACACTTCTAAAAATTGATAAACGTTTAAATTTATATCATATATAACAAATATTATAAAAATAACAAGTTTTCAATATAAAAACTAGAAATACTTAGTAAAGTAACTATTTTTATCCAATACTTTTAATTACTATATCACATTTTGCCTTTCTGTATACATGTACATATATAAATTATAATTATTATAGATAAAATTTATATATTTTCAAGTTATATGTGAATGTATATCGAGACTTGATGTCATATATTAGTTAATTATTAATGCATTTAGTCATTACTTGAATTCCTATATTTTTTAACCTAGTTCACTTGGATAATTATATTTAAGTCCCTAAAGTTTCTAAAAGAAACCCTTACGACCATAAATTTTTTTAAGCATAACTTATTTTAAATATCTTTTGACAAATAACGAGACAAGTGTAAAAATAAATAAACAAACTTTTAAAATAATTATCTTTATTAATACATATAAATTGTCAATATATTCGTAAATTTGATTCTTTTATTTTATATTCAAATTGATAAACTTTTAAATTTATATCATATACAACAAATACTATAAAAATAAAAAGTTTTAAGTATAAAAAGTAAAATTACTTAGTAAAATTACTATCTGTATCCCATACTTTTAATTACTATATCATATTTTGTATTTCTGTATACATGCACATATATAAATTATAATTATTATAGATAAAATTTATAAATTTTCAAGTTATATGTGAATGTATATTGAGACTTAAGGCCATATATTAGTTACTTATTAATGCATTTAGTCATTACTTGAATTCCTATATTTTTTAACTTAGTTCACTTGGATAATTATATTTAAGTCCCTAAAGTTTCTAAAAGAAACCCTTACGACCATAAATTTTTTTAAGCACGACATATTTTAAATATCTTTTGAAAAATAATGAGCTAAGTGTAAAAATAAATAAACAAACTTTTAAAATAATTAACTTTATTAATGCATATAAATTGTCAATATATTCATAAATTTGATTCTTTTATTTTATATTCAAATTGATAAACTTTTAAATTTATATCATATACAACAAATATTATAA